>NW_004624789.1:12527087-12579792 GCF_000247695.1 Heterocephalus glaber | reverse complement strand
AAAAATAGCAAAAAAAAAAAAAAAAGAGTACCCTAAGCATTTAAAGCACTCTTTAGAAACAATAATTTAAAGACTGTTGAATCAGGCAGGCTTAGCTTGGTACTACTGGGCCGTTTAAAATAAAGCATTGTAATACTGAAACTAATTGATAATTAATTAAATCTGAGCTCTAACAGCCAGAAAGCCTGGGTATCTCAAAGCAGTGTCAATTCTTGCAGCTGGAAAAATAGAGAACTTTGTAGGAGTAGAGGGCTTTCAGAGAAATCTGACTTCTCAGCTGTAGAAAATTGAACATTTCAAAATCATAAACCTCTTAGGAAGACATGGAATCTTGGTTCTCAAGATGGCCTTCTGGGTCAATTTATCAAAAAAATCCCAAATTCCTAAAACTTCTCATCTTTTTAACCCTGTAGAAATGGCCCACGCAGCCACATTAAAGGGTAGTTCTTCCTTCTGCTTTGCAAGAAAAAATCAATTTATAATATAACCTTACAAGGGAAGTGCTGGATCTACTAAAGAAAAAAAAGGACTATATACTAACGCATCAGTAAAACCTACTCAATGTATATGAGCAGAAGGCAGGAAAATTTTTATGAGATTTGTTCCTGAGGTGCTGAATCAATGAAGCAGATCATGAAGTTGGATAAGTGAGAGTTTACTTGCTGCTCTCCTGAGACAAAGGGTTTAACTTCTTGGTAAGACCCTAGGTGAAAGTGTTACCTTACTGCTAGAGTGCTCTTTGGAAGCTTGAAAAAAAAAAAAACCAAAGTTTTGCTCTCAATGAAGGAAAACTATTAAAACCACAGTGACAGACAGCTGAAAGAGGGATCAGTAGGCAGAGAGAAACATGATAGAAGAGCTACCACATTACATAGACTGGAAACTTAACCTGGGAGGGTGAGAAAGATACTGTTCACCAATGCGACAAAAGTTGCACTGGTTGAGCTGGGGATTTAGCTCAGTGGTTCCGTCGCCTGCCTCGCAATCGCAAGGACCCAAGTTTGATCCCCAGTACCAAAAAAAAAAAGTTGCACTGGTGAAAGGAATACCAATATCATTGCGAAGCTCAATGGCTTTCCCTCGTAGGCCAGGAATAACAGGAGATGCTGTTATAGAACTGGAAATGGAGCTGAAAGAGGTTAGATTCTTCACCATCATGGACAACCTGTGCACATTTACTATAATAAGAGGCAAGACTGGAGTGACAACTCAGGGTCTCTGCAGGATCTGACCGGCAGAGAATGATGAAGTGATTAATAGAACAGGATGATCCTAGGAAGAAAGAGAAATGGGTAGCCAACAGCTATTGATTAATACATAGAAAAATAAGTGAAAGATTAAGAGGTTGAGAAGACTTGACCATATAAAACATGATGATTTCTTTTATCATTGGGTGCTTGTACCTATACATGATGTATCTTGGTTCTTATTTTTTTCCCCATTACCTGTGTGCCCTTCACCCCTCCACCCTTCCCTATTTACATAGACTTCGTTTCCATTTATTTTTCTTTTCTCATAATTTTTCCTTTCCATTCTTTCCTTTCCCCATCTCTTCCCACCACCCCTACCCCTTTGGACCTTTTCCTATTTCAAAGTGTAAATTATTAGTTATTAACCCTTTTAATCCTTATTTACACTTTCAGTTTCTCGCACTAGAGAAACTATTCAGTATTAACACGTGTGTCCCATTGATCTCATATGCAGAAGCTATTGACTGTAGGAAAAGCTAGATCCACAGCAGAAAGAGTTCTTCAACTCCATGGTAAGTGTATTTGTAATAATTGTCCAAGTTTTTCTCTCAAAGGATCTAGAACCACTTATTCATGAACATGTACATTGGAGAAAGGAAACTATACAGATGTTTATAACACTCTTGGATGTAGGGTCTGAGGTAATATTGATACCCAGGAAGGTGAAGAATTTGTTATGAACTCCTCTTGGAATAGAGATTGTGAGAACCAGGTAATAAATAGTGCTCTGGGTCAAGGATGGCTCTTTGTAAATCATTATGCCTAGCTCCAAGCTTGCAATTTGTAACATACAGCTGCCACACTGATTTCCTGCTCTGTGGAGTAAATACATCGCAGTCAGGAAGGTTAGGTGGGAACCATCAAAACTGGCCACCCCTTGTCTAGTCAAGATGACAAGTGAAGAACAATACTGCATTTCCAGAAGGAAAAGCAGAGAATAAGACTGAAAGGAGATAGAGATTTTTGATCTTATTTAGTTGACCCATCTCGCTATCTGAAACCTTTTGGGTTCTGTTGGATGACACTCTCTGTTGGTGAAAACTCAACAAAATAACAGTCTCAACTGTAGCTGCTGTGTCAAGTGTAGTATCATTGCTGGAGCAGATTAACATAGTCTCAGGTGATATGCAGCCATTGGTCTGGCAAATGTGTTATTTTTCCATCTTGGTCAAAGCAGAGGATTAAAACCAGTTAACATTCACAAGAAATAGAATACATATATAATCTTTATCAGGCTGCATTACATCTCCAGCCATTTCTCAATATAGTTCCAAGGGATCTTCACCATCTGCATATTCTACAGTATATTACAGCATCCCACTATACTGACATCTCATGTTAATTTCAACAAATGAGCAACAAGTGGCAAGTAGTATCTTAAAGGCTTCGATAAAACATGTGCTCCTTGATAAATATAAAAGTCTTAGAGATGGGAGATACACCTGGCACAGTGCAGCAGGCCTGCCAAATTAGTGAATTTCATAGTGGTCAGGGGTGTGTATATATATTCCCTCTACTATTACTACTATACTTCCTGACTTTAGGAAGGTAGCACAATGACTTAAAGTCTTCTTCAGGTTCTGGGGATCAAAAAAACTAAATGGAAAATAGTATCACACATACATTTGAGAAAATGTCTTGGACTCAAGAAGATATAAAAACTACCTGCTTTTGGTGGGACTCAAAGAAAAGAAAGAGCTCTGTGGTGAGTCTAGGCTGCAATCCAAGCAGCAATAATACTTCTGCCATGAGTCCCAGCTGAGATTATGTTCCTACAGGCTCTGTGGTGAAGAGCAACACCAGGTTGAGCTATGAGCCATCTAATGTTAGATGATTTCTTCATCCAGTGATGGGACAATATCTAGTGAAGATAGTATCTGAGATAGCAAGGATAGAGGCTAAGCCTCAGCCAAATGTGTCTGTGTCCACTTATCAAAACATATCTAGCTGTTACCACTTTAAAAAGCCAAAGTCTAGCAAGAAAAACTTGAGCCCCCAATATAGCAGAAGAGTCACTAAGCAATTGAGAGTAAATTGATTCCATTACATCAGTTTTACTCTAGAGAAGGCACACTTAATTTTCTTTCCTACCTCCTGACACTGTCTTGGTTGACACCCATATCTGAGGGCTGCAAGATATTAAACCCATTGAGTAGATAACCAAACATCCCTTATAATATTAAATTAACCAAAAGTCCTACCTGTAACAGAAGGGGCACCATAGTAGGCCCTATTAGATGAGAGCCCACACCAAGAAACTGCCACTATCTAATAGGGTGATGGAATGGCCTTTTAATATGTAATGCTGACAGCAACTGGGATGTTATCCTGCAAGAATAGAAGGTTGTCTCCCAGGACTTACTATACATTCTAAATCAGAGGGCAAAAACTATAGTCCAAGGACCATGTCCAGCCTGACATCTTTAGAAGTGTCAGAACGCAGCCATACTTTTTCATTAACAGATTGTCTATAACTGCTTTCACCCTAAAATAGCAGAGTTCAGTGGTTGTGACAAGGGCTGTATGACCTGTAAAGCCTAAAATACTACCTGGCCTTTTAACAGAGAAAAGTGTGCTGACATCTGTACTGGAATCAATGACTATCTCATGGTGTTATGTCCCCAGCACATGGAATATCACAGATCTTGAACCAAAGTGTAGAATCAGAATAGTTCCATATACTGTCACTCCCAGTGATCCACATATGTACTTTTGAGTCCAGCAGCTTTATGGTCTCAGAGAATTGAGGTTCTCATTCCCAGGAAAATAATGCTTACATTAGGGAATATAGCCTAAATCCTGTTAAGCTCTAGGGATAATTGTTACCCAGTTAGTTTGGGCTTCCTGTCAGGCAAGTGTCATTGACCTTGAACATCAGAAGGAAATAGAGTGGCTATTACACAATGCGAATGAGGAAGCATATGATTGGCAACAACCTGATGCTACATAAGGTACCTGTTGGTATGCTCCTGCAGCCCTACTTAACATTGATAGCAATGATAAAGTCCAGTAGTCATGGATGACATGGTGACTGGAAAGTTAATTCCTCATCAGTGAGTGGGCTACCCCACCAAACAAGCCGCTTGGACCAGAAGTGCTAACTAGAATCTAGAAGGCAATCTAGAAGAGATAGTAGAAGAGAAAGATGATGGAATTAATTGCTGTTAGAAACAGCAATGCAATTGAGACTGTAGCTTATCTCATTAACATTTTCTAGGATAGTTCCACAGAAAAAGAAACCAACCATAATCCTGGAAAAGTTATTTCTAGATAAATTTATAATAGGAATCAAATGCATTTGAGTGGTACATGGTTGGGGGGACTTCATTTCTTTCTTCTCCAGCATTTCCAATATAACTTCATACCATTCTTCTCTTTCACTCTATTCCAGTTACATTTGTCTCCTTTGTCAACCTGCCAAGTCTTTCAGGATTCTAGGCTATTTGGATTTTTATTCTTTCTCCTTGAAGGAGAAAATTGATAGTCTGTTTCCTCCTCCAAGTTGGAGCTCAGATATCATCTTCCCTGAAAAACTTTACCAGATCACCCTATTTATGGGGACCTTCCCAAGTTATGTTACTCATATTTATTTTGGCACATGTCTAATAATCATATTGTTTATTTATCTACCTTTATAAATAACATACTGTATAATGGTCAATATTGATTTTGCCAACATGATTGTTTTGGCAACCACTCAGAAGATTGGTGGAAGACACTTCTGGGTGTGCCTGGGTGGGTCATGGTGGCATGACCTTTGATACTATATGTGGTTCCTTGTCCCTATTTCTCTAACTTTTTTTATTCATTAGGTTTATTAGTACATTTTAGGTATACATTATGATCACATCCATCATTAGGAATTTGTACCTGTACATGATATACCTTGGTTCTTGTTCTTTCCCCATTCTCCTGTCCTCCCTTTCACTCCTCCACCCCTCATCCTGCTCCCTTGCCATGCTTCCCAGCTGCCATAAACTAAGTAGCTCTATTCCAGTATGCCCTTCTGCTATGATATTTTTGCTTTAGAGGCAACCAATCATGTATAGAATTCTCTGAAACTGTGAGATAAATTGAACTTCTCTTCCTTTAAGTTCTGGATGTTGAGCATTGTGTCCCAGTAAGGGGAAAGCTGACTAACACACATTGGAATGTAAGTTTTACTAGGGCAAGGAACATGTCTGTCTTATTCATTGTATTCCCAAAGTCAAAGAGTGATTGGCATATATCAAGTGTTCAAAAATATTTGTTTATTCATTCAAGGATAAATGAATTCAGAAAATTAAGTAGATCTGGTTAGGAGTTAGAAATGAATATTTTTAACATTTAACTTAAACTAAGATGTTGAGGCAAAATTTTCTAATACCACATATTGAGCAAAAGTAATTTGGTGGTTAAGCAATTTAAAATATCAACTTTCACTTATTTCTTATAAAACATTTTAATGATGACAATAAGAACCTATAATTTTATTGACTGGTCTGCCATATTTTGTGCTTACCACTATCTATGTATTACCTCATTTATTTTTTAACAACAACCCTATTATTGTTTTCGTTTTACCAGGGAGGAAATCAGAGCTCAGAATGGTCACATACTCCATCACATTCATGTATCTGGTAAGTACATTCAGGACTTGAACTCAAATCTCTCTGACACCAAACCAATGCTTTCTGACATCTCTGCTATCACACCTGTTGCTTAGAATTTATTCAGGAATATAGCTTTCTGGTCCTTTTCACTTTTTCTTTTTCTTACTGCCTTGTCACTAACATTACTTTAACCAGATGGCAGCCAGATCACACCTCTTGAGACAAACTGACTGCGTTTACTATAAATGACACATAAATCTTGAATGTTTAAATCCCCTTTCAACATAGTGCCAGGAAAAAAAATACAGGGGAAATGATTGAATATATCACAAATAGTCATAAATCCCTTGGTGTGGAAAGGTTTGAAGCTTTCACAAGCAGAAAGGATATTTTAGTCTGTTACACATCTTGTTTCAGACTGCTGGTTGAAAGGCAATGCCTTTTCCGAAAAAGCAGCTTTGAGAAATTTTAAATGATACTTTTGAGAGCTCATGATACCTAATTGAATTGGGAACCCTGCCAGGGCATCTTCCCAGGACATTAACTTTTATTCTCTTTGTCATCATGGATATACATTTGCTCCATAAACATACATGTGATGAATGGTTTCTTGTAATGAATATCTACTCTCAGCGCTTTGTTTTGTTCCTAGAGTTGATTCCTTTTCATTTGTTGAACTTATATACACCCCAACAATTGTTGCATTGGAAAATACAGAACATGCAGAATTTTTATCAAAGGAGTCAACTAAAATAAAATAGCTGTAGAACTGTCACTTGAGTGCAGGACTTAAATAACAAAATATCACACTTTTCCTGACAAAAACCAGAAAAGGAAAGGTGAAGGTTGATGGTGAACCCTTTTGCTTAAGAATAATAATAGGCAGCAGTATATCTAAGAGGCTTCCATTTAGAAACAGGTAAATGGGAAACTATAAATGCGAGGATGTTTGTCATCTCCATCTCACAGACTGTATAACTTTGTTCTGCAAATAAGCTTCTTAAAGTGAATTTATCTCAATGAAGACCAGAATTTTAACAATGAACAAAGGTTTTACTGAACTTTATACTGAAAAATAAAGCTAAAAGTTATCAAAGCATATTTATTAAACCATTATTTAGGTTATCAAATGAAATCCACTTATACTTGCAACTATATGATAATATTAGGAAGAAGTAGAGTAAATGGCAGTCTCTTTTTTGTGTAGAATTCAGGTAAAATTAATAGAATGCTATAACATCTTCCATTCTACATTTGACTTCACAGAACAATTATCTGGAGTGCCATCTTTGCAAACAATATTGAAACTTCATAGTTTCATTTTTCCTCAAATTAAAAACATGTTATTCAAACCCATTTTATTTTACAGTACTTATTCTGTCATCATCTTTGTCATTTTAACCTTCAATTTTAAACTGAATTAATTCTTCTAGGTTGCTTTGCCCATGATTTTCCAACACCTTTAACTTATACATTACATTTTTCAGGACTGTTTAAAATTTCTTGTTGGAATGTCTTCTTGGAAAAAAATTGCATTGTGCTTGTGTTTCGTCATTATATACTTGCAAAATTGGATAACCATCCACCAACTGATGAAACAAGGATAGTTTCATAAAATAGGTAAGGCATTAGTGCAACTAAACAGAGAAGTTATTTCAATAGGAATTTTTAAATTAATATTTTTGTGCTGACTTTTCTTTTCTAAGGAACAACATATCTACAGAGACTTGGTGAAAAAGAATTTGCAACATAGCATAATGGTTTAATGAAAAGGCTGAGAGATATCAACCATATTAATCCTCTTGGACTGCCACAACAAGGTGCTGGTTAGGGTTGGTGTCTGATGAGGTTTCTCCTCTTAACTTGTAGACATAACTTATATCACTTCTTCAATGTTCATGCAGTAGAAAGAGAATGTGCGTGTGCCCAGGAGCACACTCTAGTATCTCTTCTTTTGATAAGGACACCAGGTCTGTATAATAAAGGTTTCACCTTTATGACCTTGTTTAACCTTAATTACCTAAAGGTCATATCTGGAAATAATTGTCACATTGTGGATTATGGCTTCAATATATAGTGGACCCTTGACTTACAAACTCAATTAGTTCCTGAGGGCTGATTGTAACTCAAATTGGTCAATTGCCTTCAGAGTCTCTCTCCTATATAATTTTAGTCCACACTTTCTTCCAAGCAGATCTCAATGCTCTTAGAGAGACATTAGCCCAGGATTTCTCAATTAGACCTACACAGGAAAGGATGCTTTAATGTTCCTTTCAGAAGTCTTTAACTGATAAAGCTGTTTCTGAGACCATCTGGACCACAAGCAGCCAACATTCAGATTGTAATTCAAGACTTCAGTAGTAAATTAAAACTAAAATTCTGGTCATAATCCAAGTTATTTGTATGTCAGGCTGGTCATAATATGAGGGTTCAGTGTATGAATTTTGGAGAAACCAATCCAGAGCAGCATTTGTTCTTATCATGGCTGCACCATTTCCTTCCTGTTTGAACCTGGACAAGTTACAAACATGTCTATGCCTCAATTTGATAATCTATGAAATATGGAGTTTTACCACTTAACTCACAGGATTTTAACATGAATTAAAAGAAATGCACCATTTTAAGAACCCAGTATAAGCACCGGGCAGGAAATTAGCACACAATAAATATTTGTTATGATTATGGTTTCTTACTGATATCTCAGTACTAATTAAATTTGATAAAAGCCTGAATCCTTTTCTTCATAGTAATCAGAAACAGGGAAATAGGGGCTTGAGGGATGAGACAGAATTGGTAAAAACAGCCACTCAGAGAACAGAATATCAGGGTGAGTCCATGAGACTTTGAGCAAAAATAAAACAAACATCTCCATCCTGGAAGATTTGGTACTTGGCCACCCACAGAGAGGTGTCTCATGAGTCTAACTTTTCCCAAAAATTCAAGGTTCAAAGAGAAAACTGGCCAAGTTTTATGCATCTTTTAAATTCTGACACTATCTACATTGTCGGTAGTCAATGTTCAATATTTTAATATAATTTATGTAATATTTAATTAAATATTATTTAAATGTGATCAGCCTAGCTCTTTGATTAATCAATATTTCTAGGGTCCATCTACTACAGAGATCAGTGCATTCAAATTCTTTGGAACCATACAGGCTTGCTTTGGGCTCAAAGGAATACTACTGTATTGGTGTAATTTGGATAAACATACCACTCCTTCAAGTTCTTGATTGTGACTAGAAAAGCAATACTCCTTAAGGAAATACCCAAATCCTTTTGAAGTCATTCCCCCTTCAACCTTGCTTTAAGTTTTTACATATTCATTGAAATTAGTGTGTTTTAGTGGGTTTCTCTCAATTGTTCATTTTTTGCATCATTGTTATCTGTGGTTTCTAGATTTATTTTTCTCCAACATATTCCACTAGGCTGCTCCTTACTTAGTTTTTCTTTCTTTTTCAGAACTAAATGATGGAAAAGACACATTGCTCATCAAGTCTTCCTTCTTCCATGGCTGGACAGTCCACTTTAATAGAACAGTTTTTCAAGCTTAGTTAGAAATGATTGAAGCTGTGGGGTTTCTACCACTTCCTCTGAATGACTATTCCACAGACTGACAGATCTCATTATGTGGTCATTTCCCTTCTTATACTCTGCCTACATTTTTCTTTGCTCAATTTAATCCTGTTTCTCTTAGTTATACCCCTTTGGACAACTCAAAGAAACTCCTCTCACTTCTTACTCCATGTTTTCCTCAAATATTTGCAGATAGTTATTATTCCTCCTTAGTCATTATTTGGCTCAGTTATCTGAATTAGATCTTTCATCTTTTCCAGTTATCCTGTCCCTCTAGTTTTTTTTTTTTTCTCTTAATCTTTTAGTATTTGTGCTCAGAACTTTTCACTTTTGAAATATTCTGGTTACTTTGAAATGAAAAGTCCAAATCTCAGCACGAGACTTTTCTCACAGAAACTTCATGATGATATTCACATACATTGCACAGCAAAAATAATTCAGGGCCTTAGTTGCCTTAGCTTCAGTTGTCACATTAAGCAATGTATGCTTTTTCCAAGTCAGCTCCTCCTGGTTCAAATTTCATCTTTTCCATGAAAACTCATTTGTGCACTTGTCACCATCAGGGAAAGGACCAGCAGCACAGTATGCAGGAAAAGAACACTCCTGTCATATAACTTCTAGAAACACCTTGAAACAGGTACCATTCTTCTGAAAATAGACTCAATCTGAAAAATATAAAAATTTAATTAAAAATGTAATATTTCCTTAATGTTTTGTAAATCTAATTTATTCTCTCTTCATGCCCTTAAATCTCCAGGTTCATTTTTGTCAGGGTATATTTGTTATTTTATCAGCAACAAAATAAGGATAGGGTAAAAAAAATGTCTGAAATATAATACCTGGAGTTTCTGGATACCACAAATTCCATCTTTTCCTTTTTTCTCCTGCTTAGTCACTACGTACATCAGGTATCCTTTCTCATACCTAATTTTTCCTTTATGAATGATTGCTACCATAAAATCTAATTTTATTTATTTTTCTTTTATTCCCTTTGTTACTTATTCCTGGCATTTTTACTGCCAAATGAGGCTTTTAGAGTAACTTGTTAATGACACTTTCTTTGTTCTCTGATCTTGGAAATGTTGAAAACATAAGATAAATGGTTACTAGCTTGGAATGTCTTTAGAATAGACCTTTTGGGATCATAGATATAGGCCAAATAGTACAGTAGAAGCACATGGGCTTTTGAGACATATAGCTCTGCTTCTATATGTTACCTAAATCAAGAACCTTAATCTCTATGAAGCAGTTTGATCATATTCTTTTTCAAATGTTATTTTTTTTCTCCTTTTTAATTTGGAACTATGGTTAGGCATTAGGCTTTTCCTATTTAGTAGTGTATGCTTTCTTTTTTTAAAAAATTCTTTTATTGGTACATTTTTAGGTATACAACACAATTACATTTCTCATTGGGAACTTGTACCTTTACATGATGCATCTTGGTTCTTATTTTTTCCCCATTCCTAGTGCTCCCTTCCCCTATTTACAAAGACTTTATTATGCTTTCTTAACTTTAAAACTTATCTGGCTCAGCTATCATTTGTGAGGACCTGGGCTTAACCCTGGCACTGAAAACAAAACAAACCCCCAAAACAACAAACCAACCAAACAACAACAACAAAAGGAAAATAAAACTAAAAAGAAATTGTCTGAAACAGTTTCCCCCTACTCCATGTCTTTATCTTTTCTCTTCTTAGAGAATTTCCTTTAGCCAATCTTTAAGGATAGATTTGTTACTTATAAATTCATTCAATTTTTCTTCATTTGATAATCCCTTTATTTCTCCTTCAATCTTAAATAATAGTTTTTCCAAATGTAGAACTTAAAGTTTCATTTTTAGCACCTGAAAAATACCAAGCCATATCTGTATGGTCTCCATGATTTTCAGTGAGAAATCCACTGTCTTTTGACTTGGGAATCTCTTATAGGCAATGTATTATTTCTATATGGTTGTTGGAAGGATTTTCATTTCTTTAGTTTTCAAAAGGTTAGGATGGGTCTTAGTATAGATTTGTTAAGTTTATCTTCTTGTGGGATAGGGTTCCTCAGCTTCTTGGATCTATAGGTCCATGTATTTCACAAAATTTGGAAAATTTTCAGACATCTTACTCTTTCCTCTCCTTCTGCTATACTAATGGTACAAATATTGATATTTTCTTGTTCTTCAGTTCCCTGAGATTCTGTTAATTTTTAAAGTCTATTTTCTCTCTGTTTTGCAAACTGGTTGAACAACCAATCTATTGTCCCATCCTCAGATCCAGATTTTATCTTCTGTCATCACCCCTCTTCTAAGCATACCCAGTGAACTTTAATTTCTTTTGTTGACTTTTTCACCTCTATAATTGGTTCTTTTAAAATAACTTCTTTTTCTTTCTTGGTAATTTTCTTTTTTATTTGCTTAAAAAGAATTTGAAATTGACTGTGAGAGCATTTTCCTGACAGTTGCTTTATAATCTTTGTCAGATAATCCCAACTGACTCATCTATATTTGTTGTCAGTTGATCAATTTTTCTCATTTACACTGTGATTTCCTTGGCTTTGGTATGGTGAATGATTTTTTTCTATATTCTTGACATTTTTGTCTATTATTTTAAGGGGTGCTGAATCTTATTTAAATCTCTTATTTTTGCAGGCTATACTGTTTAGATTTACCACATGGAGATTGGTTTATTTTGTGGGCTTTTGTTCTGAAGGTAGTTTTACTTCAGAGCCTTTGTGGTGTTTATTTCGTTTTCTTGGTTTCCTTGATGACTCTGAGGAAACAAGTTACTCATTGTTGGTGTTTGGCTGCAGGTGAAGAAGTTTGCAAGATGAAGCTGCTGGCTACCAGTGGAGAAGCCCAGTACCTCCTGGTTGTCTGGATGTCTCTGGACAATGGGGATTCTTAACCCTCTACAACAAAGAGTTTCCCAGACAGACCTGGATCTCTTTTGGCAGTTCCACCAGCATGGTTTAGGATCTATTAGAGGAAAACAGAAGTCTCTAGGTCTGCAGGGAAGGAAATGTTTCCTCATGTTGCTTATTTTTGGTAAGACTCTCAATCCATCCCCCCCCCATAAATATGTGATTTGGCTCTTTTGATGATATTTGAGGGACTTCCATTTAATCTTGAGAAGAGATGAACCTACCTTAGCTGCCTTTTGATGCCAAGTTGAGGACTGAGAAACATTAGACCAAAGTGACTTTTCTCTTTTGGGTAGGGTATGCAAGACACTCTCCTCTCACATTATTGTTCTAGTTCTGAGTTCCAAATCCAGCTCAGTTATTTCCATATTTCTCTTTTCTTCATTTTTTCTTCTATTTCAGGGTTAATATTTGTACTTGTCAGAGGAGCAGGGAAAAATAAATTATTTTGTCTAGTAGTATATCTTTTAAATTTTCAGCTTAGGCACCTTCTCTTCTATTCACTTGATCATTCATTCATTCATTTACACAAACTGTGGCTTCAGCCCATTATAGGTATTGACAATAAAAAAGAAGTATTGTTCTTGTGCTTGTGGTGTTACAATTCCAATAATTTTCTAATTATCCCTTTTATCCCATCTATTTCTTTTTCTTTTTTATATATCTTATGTTTCTACTTATAGATTTCCTTTCTTTGTGATGTATGTTTTAAATTTCACAACTTAATTATTTTTTGCTTAAATTCTTTTATTGGTACATTTTAGGTATACAATACGTTTACATTTATCATTGGGTGCTTGTACCTGTACATGATGTACCTTGGTTCTTATTTTTCCCCCATTCCCTGTGCTCCCTTCCCTATTTACAAAGACTTTGTTTCCATTTTTTCCTTTTCGCATAATTTTTCCTTTCTCTTCTTTCCTTTCCCCTTCCCCTCCCATCACAACTTAATTTTTAATGATGCCAACTTGTTTCCAGTCTCTCTAATGTTTAAATTTGGATTTTTCTGTCTTTGGTCTGAAAATGCCTGTGTGTATATATATGTATTTCTCCTTCATAAGAGTGTCATTAGAGCTTCTTTCTGTTTCTGTCATTAGTTTTGCTTTCATTGCTCTGAGTACTTGATGTGATCATTATCATATGGACAATTATGTTCCTTTTTCTTATCCCTAAGTGAATAATGGCACAAAAGTGTTTTTCTCCAGGCTATTGGTGGTGATAAATTTGACAAATTGAAATCCCTCTGGAGGCATTTCAGAGGAAGCTTTTTTCTACTTATGTGGAATGGAAATGGCTGGATATTTCTTTGGGGGGTATAAGAAAATGGCCTGTTCTGGCAGAACTGGACATAGCAAGCATTGACCATTCTCATAGATTTACCTTAGTGACTGGGCAGATACCCCACATGATTTTTACTCCAGGATATTTGGAATTAGTGTTTTATTTTTCCACTTTTCCACATCAATGGACTCTTGGTAATACCTCATACATGTACTTCATTCAGGTAAAAGTTTTAAGATATGTGAAATCTTCTCAGTGATGATTATGTTGGTGGTTATATTCCACAACAGAGAATGTTCAAGGACAGTCCCATATAGCTTAATGTGCCTCTGCTGCTTGGAGGAAGGAGAGAGACAAGAACTGAAGAATCTGTAGAAGATAGCTGAGTTCATACTGGAATGGACAGAAACCTACCAGCAGGGGTAAAATGAAGCTTACAACAAGAGTGAGAAAATGAAGGGATATGAGCAATCATGCAGATGAGGCTGAGAATTTGATATTTCGAGTGTAAGAAGAGGAGAGATCTGGGAAACAACTTAGAAACATAGGGATTACTGAGACAAAAAGAGGTAAAGAGTGGGATATAAAACTTAACTGAAAATATGTATCAAAATCCTTTCCATCCTGGAATTTTCTTGAGGCACAGTAGTATACATTTAATCTTTTAAAAATCATGTTAACTGTTGGATCCATGTTTCCCTGTATATAACTTTTGGTCAAGATAAGGCCACCCAGTATTTAAGTATCATGTGGGTTATAAGACAGACCATAAATTATAGGGTAAAAGTCATAGATTTTGGAGCCAGGAAGACCTTGTTTAAATATCTGGCTTTAGCAATTACTTAATGGATAAATATGAACATATTTAACCTCTCTAAGCTAATTTTCTTTTCTAATAAATGAAGATAATACTACCTACTTTCTGTGGTTTTAGCATAAATTCTAAAGTCAAAAACATATTTTACAAAGGTTATCATATTATGGTCACTGCTTACAATCTCCTCTTATTGCACATACCAGCTCCAGGAAACTAGAATTCATTTCAGGTCACTGAATATACTACAATCTTTCTTTTGGTTTGTAATTTTCCCAGAGGCTGTTCCCACTGCCTGTGAATCCCTTCTCCCTCTCTTTTCTTCTGCATTACTACTGTTTATCCTTCAGGTCTCAGCTTAAATATAATTTTTCTGTCTTCTTGTTCCTTAGCCTAGTTCTCTTCCTAGTCTCTTTTTATAACAATAAGGAAAGCATCCTGTGTCTTCACTATAATATTCAAATCAATTTCTATGATTTTCTGATCTTTAACTTGTTTGGGTTCTGTCTTCTCCTGAGTCTTCCCATTAGAACCTCAGTATTTAGTAGGATATGTACCCTATAGTAAATACTCAATAAAGATTTGTTAAATGCATGACTGAAGGAACAAATGATGCTATGCTGGCATGCAGTAAATGTCAAAAGAAGAGTAGCATAAGACCTCTCATGATTCTAATTTATGTGATTGAATTAGCCATAAAAATGACTGCAAAAATAGAATGCAAGAGTTCTTTTAATTTTAATACATTACTTGTTATAGATTTTCACTTTTACAAGGAAGGTAAAACAAAAAACACATTTTTTTTTAACTTACCACATATAATGACCCACACATCATTTGGGGAGTGAGCAGCTCTTTTGTTAAAATTTATTCCATGTGTCATATCAACAATATGTCACACACTGATATTTTCTACAGAGGTAAAAGGAAACCAGAAGTTACTTATAAACACCATGAAATTGATAATGTGAAGCAAAAGGAACTATTTGTCATATTTGAAATCTTGAGCATCAATCAGATTTGTTGTTACCATGTAATTTTCCTTCACAATCCTTCCTGTCTATAGAGCCCACACATATAAAAGAAAAGATTTCTCTTTTATAACTGAACAAAACAACCATAGAAAATTCTTGTGTTTCCCCACAAACCAGAGCTAAGGTAGCTAAGTTACATTTATCAGACTTCTGGGTAAGTTGCCAGGAGTCAAAATACTTTCCAACTACTTAGCTCAAGGGGAAAGTTCAAGAGCCCACCAGATCCTCTTGAGATGTTGGAAAAATAATAGATGAGGACAATTCCTGTCATGATTACTTTTTTCCAGCTCATTATTCTCACTGCTGAATTAGGAAAGAGATTGAACAGCTCCTCAGAAATGTAGTGTAAAGAACATAATTCTCTCAGGGCCATTAATCTTTGAATAATGTTCCAGCCAAGGAGATGAGCCTGAACATGCCAGAAATATTCAAATTAAGAAAATCTTGTTTAAATAAAAAGAGTGAAGGCTTTGATATATTGTGAGTTAGAAAGTCTCTTGCCCAAGTATCTTTCCTGCAGATAGGGGAAATTAGGCTGAAAAAAGATTTCTTGAAAGGGAGATAATAGACCATGAATAACAGATTACACATAACCAGGTTCAATTTCCAGATGATATAAAGTGTCATTTCAGCAATACTACCTAAATCTCACAGTATCTTAAATTATTGCTTTCTTTTTTTCCTACTGTCCTGCAAACTGTATCTTTCTGGGCACTGTATCTTCACAGGCTTCTCAGGACCAGGTTCTGATATGAAGCTCTGATGTCTTATTTTGTCTTTGGCAAGACTACTATGTGCCCAAGATTCTAGTGCCAATCTCCCTGTCTCATTTAAAAATCATTTTTGCAATCCACGGTGATTATAAAATAAAAGCTTCAAGTATTCCCATTAAGTTAAAGTACAGGTTTTTCCTCCAAATGGAGGACATAGAATATCCTCCCCATTGAGAAAAGCATGAACCACATCTGGGTACCATTTTTAATGTCTTATACTGAAGGGATTATAACCATGCTGTTTTAAGAGCTGCAGTTAATTTTTGTAAATGTCCCTTTCTGGTCTCTCTCTTTCTTTTATTTTTGTTGCCTTAAAGGTCTTTTGAGAGCTTAAGGTTAATAGGGGTAAATAGTATTTCAGAATAGCCTATTCCTCAGACAATGCTAAGTGCTATATGCTCTGTGGGGATATATTAGTAACTCCCCTGTACAAGTAGATTGCATGTTTTTAAAGGCCATTATAGAAAATAGAGCATAGTTGAAGCAAATATGGCTTCACATATGGTCCAGAAATCCCATATCTAGATATATAATATATCCCAGAAAAATTCTCACGTAAGTCTGTAAGGGAAAAGTGTTGTTTGTGGCATTGGAGTACTACAGCCTAATTTAGTGTTTGCTACTTGGTGTAAAATACACTATAGAATAGAATAAATACTTGATATACACAGAAAAACATGAATAAATTTAAAAAATTAATATAATACAAAAGTTGGAAACCAACTACAGTCACCATTTCATACATTCACACACACACACAAACACACTCACACACTCACATACATGCATCTATTAATCAACACAGTTGTTCCAAGAACACAGGTAAAGGAAAAATTGCAATGAATTTGGGATCCCATGGAAGGGAAAGAGTAATAAAAGTGGGGAGTTGAGATAAATTTCAATCTTAAAAAGTGAATAAAATGAGAAGTGAGATGAGTCTTGCATTGAGCAACAGAGACAATATATCATGATGTGAGGAATAGAATGAACTCAATCTGAAATACTCTCTTCACCTGAAGCATACACACACATAAATATATACATACATTAACTCTGATAATCTCTCAAGGCTTTGAACCTCCCTGAAGAGAGCTGCAAGTGTTAGAAATCTTTTGAAAACCAAAGGAATAGACTAATGGAATTGATACAGGAGATAGCATAAGAAAAATTCACCAAGGAAACCTCACAAATACATGTTGCCTAAAATTGATTTTCTAATCTTGACTTAGTCACTTTCCCTCTTATATTGAATATATAATTACACTGTCGGTTCTAATTTTCTCATCCATAAAATGAGCATAGGAATATCATCAGTTGCATAGGTAGGTATTAATGAGATAGCATATTTGTGAAAAGCTTAACAGAGTTTGCTCATAATAGGCATTCAAATAATATCTATGTTCTTCCTTCTTGTTCCATCCCCTCTTTCCCCCTTTTTCTGTTTTCTTTTTCTATTTGAAATGAGAAGCTGCTTGATTTTTTTTGCACAGTGGAGTAATAATAATCAACTTTTAAACATAACATATTTCACCCACTCAGCCTCATATACATTATTTCATAAATGTGATATAGCTATCTAAATGATCCTGAAGTTTGATTCTAATATTATTTTTTTCCAAAAGACTTAGGATAAATTAATTGAAGTAATTCAGCCAATCTATAGAAAAATACAATCACAATTGCTCAAACCTCCCAGAGAAAGAAAAACATGCACTTAATTTTTTGAGAAATAATTCTTAGACTTCAGCTACTTTTTGGTTAACCAGATGCCAGGAAATTGATGCAGCACAACAATGAGCTCTTTTCTTACATTTGAATGGGTCAAAAGTGGCCACAAGTGAATGTAATGGTAAGGATAAAAAGAAAAGAAGAATCTAATATATATGTTCACAATTGTATACAATGTTGATACAATTAAGAGAAACTATGAGGCAGTTATGACAATTTTCTTACTTTTTTTTTTTTTTGGACTGGGGATCAAACTCGGGACCTAGCACTTGTGAGGCAGGCAGGAGAACCACTGAGCTAAATCCCAGGCCCTTTTCTTATTCTTTTAATGAATTTAGACTGTACAACATCTGAAAATAAATATTTATTCTTGAAGACTGTACAACTGTTTTTCTCAACAGCTACTCATTGGCCAATCAAGGAAAGGAGAATGCTTGTTTGAGACTCACCCCAGTACAGAGATCTTAAAAAGAACTCTGCTAGGGCTCATGTTCTCCCTGGGCTGGGCAGTGGAACCTCTAGCAGCAATAGTATCTCTCTCTCTCTCTCTCTCTCTCTCTCTCTCTCTCTCTCTCTCTCTCTGAAGTGGGACATCAATAACTGTCATTAGAATCTTCAGTTGATTATTTTTAGAGCTGTATATCTCAATCCTGAATGCACATTGGAATTAACTAGCAGCTTTGAAACATGTTAATGTCTAGATTCTGTCTTCAAAAGGTTGTAATCTGCTAGTCTGAACATCAGGATCTTAAAAGCTCCACAGGTGATTCTAACATGCCATCTAATTTGAGAACTGCATTGCATTAAGCTTGTTGTGCCTCTACAGCCCTGTCTGGAATGGATGGGGAAAATGAAAGACCAGGGCAGTAAACTGCATCCTGCTCAATGTGACTGTTTTCACAGGTGAGAAGAAACAACAATCTATGAAGTGGAGAATTCTGCATCCAGGAAGAAATGATGGTCCTTGGCTGGAGATGGAAACAGCTTTGAGAATCACAGAGAGTGGCGGATAATGTTCAAGCACAAATTATGTAGAAGCCAGATCTAAACTATCTTCTTATTTCAGTTCACATTAGATGGAAGGTTATAGTAGCAAAATCCAGGGCAATTTTTTTATTCATTAAGTTTATTGATATATTTTAAGTATACAGTATGATGACAGGGGCAACCTTAAAGGTCATAGTCATTCAATGTAATTATAGTCTTTTTTTGAGGAAACAATGTAAAAAGCAAGTAAGACAGATTTTAATTTAAAAATATCTTAAAGAATCAGTATGTTAAACTGGATAAATGAAGCTTTTAAATGGGTATCCAATCTTTTCTGTTACCTGTGTTCAGCTAAAATTAGACTATAACTACAAGACACTTATGTTGAATTTAACCTTTAGACAGGACATCAGTTTTTCCAGTGACTGTAGATTATTTAACTTTTCAACTACCCAAGACTATTTATGTCAGAATATCTTTTTTCTCATTTTAACAATTTTCTTGACCTACTCCTTCTTTAAAATACATGGTTTTGTTCTGTTCTTTACTGGAACTAAATTTCCACAGCAAATCTGGAAAGATAACTTTGAAAGATAACTTCTGGGTCATTGAGTAAATTTTTCTTTTTTCCAACCACCTAATTTCTTCCCCCATATTTTCCCAAATGCCACAGCCAATTATGACCTGACTCCCTCGGTGAATTCCAAGGAAAAAATGCTACTTTGCTTTTGACTGATCTGATCCTTGGGACTGTCTTGCAAATAGGCAACTGAAACAGTTATCACCTTTGAGAAAAGTCTACCTTTAAATCTTTTAAAATAATTTGATATTATTTCAATTGTTTTCACTATAATTTCAAAAGTTTTTTTGTAAAAGTAATGCCCTTCCTAAATTTCACTAGTTCCTTTCTTTGCACTTAGGAAAACTAAAAAATAACTTCATTCAGACAATAAAAGTTGTGTAGGGCCGGGGATTTAGTGTAGTGGTTTCGCCACCTGCTGCACAAGCACAAGGGCTGGAGCTCAATCCCGGGTACAAAAAAAAAACAAAAAAAGTTGTGTAGATTCGAAGCTCAGATACATTCTATGATGCATAAATGAAAGGGTGGGCAGAGTTAGCCAAATGGGTAATTGGAGTTTTGATTACAGAACATTGCTCATCAATTCTGGTGCACATCCAAATGGTCTGTGGATCTCTTTCAAAAATTTGTGCCTGGCCCATCCCCTTGGGATGGACTTAAGAGAACACCACACATCATCAGGTAACAATTTCTTCTTTTTAAGAAAACATGTGAGTTCAATAAGCTGTTACCATTGTTCTTAATTTACCCAGATCTCTGTGCCCTTTTTGCTGAAAATTAACTAGATGCTACAGGGAGAACAGAAAATGTTCACAGAGTTTCCATTCCAATTATAACTCTAGAATTATGAATACTCATTGTTTTATGATTATATTAGAGAATGGAGAAAACAAGCCCCGCAAAGTAAAGAATGAAGTAAAAGTGTTACGTTATAATATTTGCACAAGCCTACAACCCCTAGCTAAATGTACAACCATATAGACCTTTCATCATACCTCAGAACAGCTTCTCATTTGCTCCTTGCTCTTGTTCCACCAAGAATTTTGCTGTATGCTATGAACAGAACTCTTCTGGGTGCACCTCATTCCTAAGGAAGCCAGGTTTGACAGAGCCCAGTACTATACTCATTTACTTTAGGAAGCTAGATCTCTTAATAGGAATACATGATATTTTCTTTTGTACCCAGGATTGAACTCAGGATCTTGCACATGGAAAGCAGGTGCTGTGCTGCGGAGCTACATCCCTGGCCCTAGATCTCTTAATAGGAAAAGAAAAGACACAATTAGACCACTCCATCTCTGTTCTGTGATATCCTAAAAACTTGTGTTTCAATGAGATTAAAGAATTACAATAAGCCTGGGCCAAAGGAGTTTTATTTAGCTCTTGCAAAAGTATGTCTAGGTTATGTCCAATTATGTCTAAATTTGTAAAACCACCACATGATTCAGATACATCTCAAAGATTTAAAATCTCTGTTTAGAATCACTTGAGGAGTTGGTCAAAAGGTATGTTGTTTTGTCCTATTGTCTAAGGCTTCCTGGTCATACAACACATAGAAGACACAGCTGTTCACCAGACTACATTTCTTCACTTCACAATCATTTTAAGGCACTCTTATCTGCAGGCCTTATGGTAAGTGCTGCATATATCCATAGCTCTTGCCCTCCAGGAGCTCTTGTCAGGATGGCTTTCTGGAAGTTCTAGAGAAGAATCTATCCTTTGCTTGTTACACCTTCCAAAAGCCATTCACATTCCTTTGGTCATGGCCCCCTTCTATCTTTAATATCATCAGTAATGAATCTTTCTGACCATTCACATATTCCTTTCCTATAGTAGGGGAAAGTTCTCCAATTGCAAGGGATGCTGTAATTATACCAGGCATACTCAGGTAATCCAAGATAATCCTTCCCATTATAAGGACCTCAACTTTAATCAAACCTGTAAAATTTTATTTTACCATGTAAAGTAGACTATTCTTACATTTCAGAGATTAGGATATGGATATCTTTAAATTACTATTAATCCATTGACCACATGCAATGCATGTATGTGCTATTTCTTATACTAGATTGTAAATTTCTTGAGGTCCCTAATCTGTGTCTGATCTACTACTGTATTTGTCACAAAATCTATACAAGTGTATTACATACAACAGAGGGTTCCACTACATTTTCTGAATGAGCCACAAGAACTGAAATCTTTCAGATTTGTTGGAGTAAATGACACACTCACAAGATTCTAAGAGTCTGAAAGAATAACCTTTGTGATCTTCCCAATCTCTGGAAAATTCCTGAATATTTAAATCATTTTATAAGTGTAGAATTGCTAAAATTATTTCTTGTTTTATTGCTTATACATAACTATAATTATGTTAATTATGTGACCATATAACATATTCAAAATGCTCTAATGATGTTACTTTCCAGCTGGATTCCCCTCTGTCAATAGAACTTATTATGCCTTAATGTCTTGCAATGATGATAAGCACAAGTCAACAACTGGAAATCAGATGCCCTAGGAAAGACTCAGCATTGCCTATCAGATGTCAGCCATGATAGAGTCAAAGGGAAATTAAGCATTAGAAGGCTGGCTTGAGCTCTCTCCCTGGACACTTAGCTAGTTGACAATTTGCAATACTTACTCTTAGTACAATTGAATGTGATATGTTGCTAGACTCCCCAAAGGAATGACTTTTAGGAACTGTGTCATTTATGGTTTGCATCACATAGAGTTCTACAAGATGTGCAAGGCAGCTATGGGCTCTGGAATCTATAGTTGGCAAGAGAAATAAATATTTCCATATTGCATTTAACAATGTATTAAGATTATTTTGTTTAAAAATTAGCAAGAGCTTCATAGCACAAAAACACTGTTAAATTACACAGAGAGGATTAGATTTAGGAGGTGGGGTGAACTGGGGGATATTTGATATGCAAGCACAGATGGTCTTGATCGACTATGAACATGACAAAGCCAAGTGGGAAATGTATGTTTTTATGGTTATATATGTTGTAAAGAAAATTGCTCCTAGTTCTTTTCTATGAGAAAGTACAAGGAAGAAAGAGAAGGAGAGAGAGAGAACAAGATCATGGGGGGAAAGGTGAAGCAGATACAACAGCAGCCTATGTAGCAGATGTTTGGCTGAGACAAGCCAGGCAGAGAGTTAGGACAGCCAAATTCCTTCCCTGGCATGTGAGTGACTGATGAGAGGAAGGAGTTTCTATGCCAGGGCTGAATAGTGCCAGATGGGTGTCTGTTCTGTGGATAGTTGCCTAGGAATCTAGATGTAACTCCCTAGCCACTCTGGCTGGTTTGGTATAAATACTGTCCTCCCACAAGGAATGGGTATCTACAGAGTTGCTTCTATTCTACCCAGTTCCTTCCTTTTCACAAGGACTCATTTCCACAAGGACTCAAAATACCTGGGAAGGTCCTGGATAACCTCAGTTACTCTAATCTCTGTTCACAGCCCTTCTTCATATGCCTTAACTCATATAATACTTATAAAAATATCGTGTGGTAGGTTTTAGAGTTAGCTTCATTTTATAGATAACCTAGGCACAAAGAAGTTAAGTAGTTGGCTGATCATGATAGTTAGTTGAAATTGGAGCTAGGATTTGAAAGCAGGCAGTCTGGCTCCAGAGTACCTGTATATAACCTTGTCCTGTCTCCATATCTCTATGCTCTGACCTCTAAACTGATAAGCTCTCTGATAGCAATGGTTGTAGATTTTTCATATTTGTATTCTTCATAAAGTGTGTCAAAACACCTCTGCACAAATAGATGTTTCACATCATTGCAAATTGAATATTTACTTGAAGTTACAGTATCATTTGTGAGAAACTTGAAAAATCCTCTATATCTTACTTAGTTGGGAATGTGTTACAATAGGAAGAAAGGAGGACAAGGAAGTCTTGATAACACTGCAGCCAAACAGAAAGAGAGCTGGCTGGGGAACTGGTCAAATGCAGAAGTATCTGTATTGTCTGTGGCTGTGACTGTGCTGACAACCCTAGAACTACTCTGCCATGTTCATGATTCTGTTTCCACTTTGCCTTGTCCTCTACTTACTTTTTATTCCAAATCTTCTAATAACTAATAAATCTTTCTATTTTTTCTTTCCATTTTATGATTGCTTAAAAGCTGAATGTACAGTTGTGTGGATTGGGTTGCCTTCAGGCTTCAGGCTGTACCTTCTACCTTTCATTTATAAACTGTCAAATATTTTCCCCCACTTCTGACTGACTTAGTAAGTCTTTTAGTCAAATTCCAAATGAGAGATCTGATGAAATCAGTAATTATATCATTTTATTTTTAGTTGAATTCTCCAGCTGGACTCCTTCCCGGCCCTTACCCATTCCATGAATGGCTGCATAAGGGTTAGACATACATACTTTGGCTAAAGTTGCAGCCAGAGTTAATGGGTGGGGAGGAGGCTAGGATCACAGGACACAAAGTGCAAAAATCTATGGGTGGAGAATCACCCTGAAGGGAACCATGGATTTAGCAGGCTTTTCAAATGGGTACATTATTTGGCTTGTCTAGTGAAGTCATATTCATGTGAATAGGTGAAGGTGTGGCCCCAAGAATATTTGAAAATTCAAGATGTGGTGTCCCTGCTGTACATAATGAAATAGTGAGGTAGAATGAAATAGTGAGTCAGAATAACCCTACAAACAGTGTTTACACTTTTAGAATGTAAAATTGTGCTAAACATGTTTAGAAAATTTTGCAATGAAATTTAGGTAATTTATCCTTCCTCAGGACCCATTTATATAGTCAGCGAAAGCAAAATTAAAACCAAAAATCCACAACATACCCTTCATACAGTGATTCCAATTGCCAAGAGAGTATATGTTTTTGTTTTCATTTTAAGTCACAATTCTAATGATGGACATGGTGTTCACTCTTGGCTCAAAATAAATCAAACTCATTTAAGAAACTTAGAAAGTACAGAAATAGTTACAAAGGGCATTCTTTTTTGTCACAACTTTAAAATTGTAGTTCCCTATTCATTTTCAGAATGCCATATGGAAAAGAAATGGCATTTTAAATGAGTTTCTGAAGAATAGCAGTTGACATGAACACCAAAAAAACTTCACAAAACCACTAAATATTTGGCTAGGATTGAGTCTTCTGGAGGCTTTTAAAAGTCTGAAGACAAATTGTTACGTTAAGAGAAAAAGTCTTCAGATCATGGCTGACCTATCAACTGACCAATAACTTTTCCTACTAAGCATTTAAATCACCCAATCTTCAGAACTAGCAACTTCCCTAATTAAGCAGCTTCCCTCCATGATTTGGAATGGCTCAGTGTATTGCTTTGACTTCCTTGGCACAGCCATGCACAATGTCTGGTCTGGCCAGCCATCCAAACCACTTTCCCATACATCAAAGTTCCAAAGTAATTCCACTAGACACTCTAAAGTGCAATTGCAATTTGCCAATTTCCATCTCATGTATCTTCCTAGAAAACAGAGATCTATACAAAAGTCCATGATATTTTTGTTCAAAAATGAATCTTGGCAAATGTCTCAGAAACCCAAAATAGATACACTGCTCGCTAGAGTGCTAAATGAAGCGTCTTTCATATTGGGTACCAGTGCACAATTATAAAGTTAATAATAAAAGAAAAGGGGATTTATATTTAGAAATATAGTTTAAACCTTTTTGAAAGGGCTTCTAGACATAAGAACACAGTGAATTCAAACCAGTATGCAATATGACATTATTGTTAAAAAGATGAAACTTTCTTGAAGCAATAATTCTCTGAGAATTTTCAGATAAAATATCTTTGCATTTCAAATTCTAAGTCAGCAATTTCAGTAAAATTGTGTATGTCAAAAGAAAATATATCAACATTGGGTTCATATTCTGATTTCCTTGGACTTTACAATGGTGAGAATTATGGTTTTCTCCTTAGAATACCTGCCAAGGCTGAAAAATACTTGTTATAGAGTTTCAGAGTGTAATAAGACCAGTATGGTTTATTCATAACAAGTGCTGTGAATGTTGAAGAAATACCACTTGAACGGAATGGAGAAACATGGGGCATCTTTCTGAATATCATGGAGAAATCTGTAAATGCTAGGCTGTTCTTCATTCTGGAGCCACATTTGTACACTAGACCTCATTCTACTTTTTGTGAAAAGAACTATTTGTCTTTGAGACAAGGAGGGAACAAGTGAGAACAGTATCTGCTCACTGCTCTTCTCCCCTGACTGCGTGTGACTGGCACAGATTTGATCTTCCTTTCTGCTCCCAACTCATTAATGGAAGATCAGGTGCAGTAACTTGTTAGAGGACAGGTAGACCAATGCTGCTGTCAAAATTTGACTGTTTAGATGCTTAAACACCAGCTTACCTGACTTGAAGCATTGCCTTCTCTGTCTCTAGAGGTTGTTAAGACAAGGCTCTGTTGACTTGCTGTGGATCTGACATTTCTAGACTCAGTTTCCTTTGGAAGCCAGCAACATTCTATCAGCTGAGACTTTTTTCTGAAGTGAGAAGAGTGTCTACAAGGTAAACCTTGTGTCAAATGCATATATTATAGGGCCACACATAAAGACTTAGTGAATATAGCAAAAGATAACTAGGCAGTGTTGTGGGTGTGGCTAGAAGGATGGGAATATATGAAAAGTTTCCATAATTAAATATTACCCTGTTTTATGCTATCTCTGCTGTCTCAGTCAATCCCTCATTTGGATTAAGCAAAGAGACACATACTAGAGGGGAATAGTGAAAGCAAATCAGTGAGTCCCTCTCAATTCTGAATTCTTCCCACTTTCAAAGAGTTCTAGAAATACAAACACATGTATATGCTAGTCTCTAATAGCTGTCAAAGTAGTGGAATTTAATCAACTTATTATATATATATATTTATTTTATTATTTTTGGGGGGGTACCGGGGATTGAACCCGGGTCCTCAGCTTGTGAGGCAGGTGGTGGAACCACTGAGCTAAATCCCCGGCCATTATTATATATTTTAAAGATAGACTATCTGTCAAAGCCTTTGTTCATCTCTACCCACAATTTGATAGCTGAAGAAGAGACACAGACCTGAAGCTGAAATTCTTTGCCATACATAAACCCAGTGACCTGAGTGAACCCTCTTGATGCCTCAGTTTCTCATCTGTGATCTCTATTCAACCCCACAGGGGTATTATGTAGCTCAATGAAGTGAAATTATTTGGACCTATTTGGATTTGATAATCTTTGAACTCTCTTCCAGTTCTGAAATGTCATAGTTCTTTGCAGTGGGTAGAGAAGTTTAATGTAGCCAAACTGAAATTTATAGATGGTTGATGATTTTTATTTTTATCAATAAACATGAGATAAAAGTTCTTCAGCTCCTTCAACTTTGTCAATAATCATCACTGAAATGTAGAGATTTTATCCTTAGGAGTATCATGAAGAAAAATCCTTGTCTCAGTCCAGCTAGCAATTCTGTAGTTTCCAAGAATGATGTGTGTTTAGTTGAGATTTTGAAACATTATTTCAGGCCAATTCCTTGCTTATATGTCAAAATATAATTGTCTTTGTTTCTCAACACTAGTTTTTTCTTTCTTTGTCTCCTTCCCTCTTTTATTTCTTCTGTTCTAATGAACTTTATTCCTTTCTCCTTGTGCATTACTATATCTACAGATTATTATCCTCTTTGGTAAGTTCAAATTCTTACCAAATGTAATCTGGTTTGGTTAGGTAAATCTTTGGGTGCTCCACCCTCTTTAGTTAAAGGTCCATTCTGGTTGGAATTATCTGTGAAGAGAGTATGGACATGGATTTCCACTCAGGGGCCATAATATGGTTATATGTAGATGACAACAGTTGTGCATTGAGCACTGTTATATTTGAAGTCAGGAAATCTTTGTTCATGATTTAGCTTTTACCTCTTACAGCAGTTGAATTTCTTATTATTTGACATATTTTCCATTGGTAAAAGAGGAAAGAATAATATTAATGTTTTTGTCTTTTTCGCATAATTGTTGTGCAAAGAATGTGTTTTAAGTTTGTTTTTAAGTTTGTGAATTTAGACAATTTCAATGATTTTAAAATTTATGTTATCATCTATAATGAAATAAAATCATAGTCTATACGACTAACCTTTATTTGATTGCTGAAATAGTACTCCTCCACACACATATACAGACCAGAAAGGATTCCTCTGAAAACACATTTAAAGATCACCTGCCTTATAGCTCCTTTTTCTGCTTTATTAAGTTTTTTAGCAATTTCACTACATGACATTATACCATATAATTATATATTTACTGACGACTTTCTCATGTTTTTAGAATTTGAGCTCCTTTAGGATGGAGGATTTAGCTGCCCTCTTTATTTGATTTTCTCAGTACATAATAGTTTATCTGACAGCATGAATGCTTAGTAAATATATGTGGAATGAATGCATGAATCCAACAAATAATAATTGTTGACTTATCTCCCTGTTTTTGGTCTAATCTTAGGCAAAGCGATTTTTTTGGTTTTTTTTTTTATTCTTTTTAGAAAATTAGCATGGATTACAGTAACAAGTTATTTTATATTTAGAGAAAAATTTAAATACATTAAGAGAAAAAAATGAATCAAATCTCCGTGATGGTAGATGATCATTTAAAACTTTGCTAGATTTTGAGAAATTCATACTATAGTTTTGGGTTTTACTACTAGAATTCAGATCCTATCTATGGTAAAACTTCACCAATTCCATTTTTTTCTTCTGCAAAAGTATACAGTATTCACTCTTCATGTGAACACATATGCCTCATGATCTGATGTCAAGCAATAAAAATTCATGATCCACACCTGTAGTTATCTTACTATTTTCTTTTTCCACCAAAGTAGATGCTCAGAAGAAAAATAGCAGCCACCATTCTGGTCAGGATATGGGCATTTTCTAGTTTTTGAGAGGCATGTGTAGACAGAAGAACATGAAAAGAAATAAAAGCCATGTTGGTCACATACATGTAGCTGCTATAGAAGTGAAGCAAAGAGCAGGCTTGTCTTGCACATCTAAGAAGGGTGGTGCCATGAAAATTATTCCTAAATTTAAATACAAACATGCACAGAAGAAATCTAAATTCTGTCAGATGAAATGTGTTCAAGGAACACTTGAATGCCATATTTATTCATTTGTTATAGCTTTTCCTTCTCTATCAGAACAAATGTCTGGCATATTTCATGATGTTCTATGACATATCTCACAAAATGGAAGTGCTTAAGTGTTTCAATAAACTAAACAAGAATGTTATAGTCCTACAAAAAATATACCTTCATCAAATACAGAAAAGCAAACCTTTCTATTACTCTGTTCTTCTCTTCTTTTCACAGATCTATTTTCTTGGTCTGGTGAAAGCTAAATCTCTGAAGGTCCCATAGATTTCAGCAAGGAACTGTGCAGAACCATCAATCTCTTGCTTAGATGAAGAATTCACTCCATAGTTCATCTACTGTTTTGAGCTCATTCCTGCTTCTCAAACCTCAAGTGGAATGACTATTTATTTTCATATCTAATTATCAATATGGCTACTATTTTTTACATATTGCATAGTAGTTTGTGAAAGACAATTCTAGAGTTTGCTGTACATGACACAGGGAATCAATGCACTGCAGTGGCTGGGTCTGAAAGCTGGCTGCCTTGCTACCAGAGGGGAACAGAAGAGCTGAAAAGAGTCCATAGCACATGGAGGTTTCTTCTTGATTGGACTGCAGATCTCTTTGGCATTACTGAACTTGGGAATTTCTGAGGTGACAAGGATTTTACCCAGGTCTAGGACAAATCTTTCTGTGAATGGGGAAGGAAGGTTATGTTTTCCAAAATATTCCTAATAGCCAATAGACAGTCTTGGTTTTCCCAGGGTCAGCCTCCTTGATAGTAGTATAATACAATGGCATCACACGGTTGTTCATGTCAGTATAGATAATTCCCAGGAGATTCTACTTGTTGACAGGTCTCACCCCAGAGAGGGCAAATCAGTGACCCAGTGTTCCTCTTTCCAGTATTCAGTTGAAAGCAAACAATGCCTACTAACTTCTTGACTGATATCTTTTGTTGCTGATCAACTTTATGGCACAGAGTCTAGGGGTGCAGTTCACAATATTTAACAACCAGAATGACATTAATCAAAATGAATGCTTGGCTAATCAAAACAGCTAGCCCCTCATCCCCAAGTAAAAACCAGTGGTCATATGATGATAGGCAAATGGAATCAGCCTTGTTTAGTTCCCACAACTCAGGGTCTTCTCAGGGTCTTCTCCTAAGTAATTATATTCTATCTTAACATAGTAGTCTTCTGCCAGAGACCTCTGGTCAGAAATTATAGATATCTCCTGTTTAAAATTTTTAAAATTAATGTTATCCTAAAATTACTCAACATA
Source organism: Heterocephalus glaber (assembly GCF_000247695.1). Next base: position 12,549,900 of record NW_004624789.1, on the reverse strand, counting down.
AAAAATTCTACAAACAGATAACAGAGCACTCTCACTTGCAGTTCTCACCTTGTCCTCCAGATACTCTATGTAAAGATTAATTATTCCCTGGATTTTTCTCTTATTGTTGTTCCATTTCTAGTACATAGGTATGGTCTTAGCAGAGAACATCACTTCAGTTTATATCACTTATCTTTGTATTTCTGTTTAAAGTGCTTTGCCAAGAGGATGTGCAAATGCCTCAAGAATGAAAAACGTATCAAAAGAAAGAATGAACAAAAAAAAAACACCAAAATAAAGTCCTATCAACAGTAAAACTGTAAATCTTGTTTATCTGCACCCCATTCCTAAAAGTTGCTTATGCTTCCTAAATGGCTTAAAATCTCTGGGTAGAAATAATCAGTAAACAAACAAATGTTCTGCCCCTCTTCCTTTCTCTTTATATCTATCTTTCCATCTGTTTCCCACAACTGGAGCCTCATCATTCTTAGATTTTATTTGTTTGCTTTTTCTTATCACCCAAGTGATTTTTGCCTGACATATCCAATGAATCTGAAAACAAACTTTTGAGGGGCTGAAAGTAATACAGTGGATGTACAGACTCACTTCATGATTCCCTTCTTCACCACCAAGGTGGGAAATGGATGGAACCCCTCCACACTCATCCTATTCCCTCTAAGTGAATGTATATTTCTTCCCCTTTAAGGCAATCTCAATGCTGATTTTGTCTATATGAAAACATCTTTGGACAGAGGAAGTGGAGCAGCAACTCTTTCCTACCTCCCATTTTCCACCACATCCCAGTTCCTTGCAGTGATCCTGGTGGCATTTCAGTGGAAACAGATGCTTCCTCTTTCTCAAATGTTTAGTGTTGCTACAAGATTTGGGTGCTTTGTACATCATGTTACTCCCCCAGGAAACTTTCCCCAGACATCTCAGAGCATTTAATATACCATTATAATACAACATTATGGTTGCACTCTTCTACTGCATATAAGCTCTTTGAGATCAGGGCTTATTTTATCATTATTTTAAAAATCCATTTCCCCAGGACTTATTCCAGAACTTGGTTCATCATGGGTTCTTAGTCAATATTTTGTGTGAATGAATGAATTATTCAGTAAAAGAATGTGTACCCCAGCTTGGGTCCTGAATCCTACTTTGGGGTGCCATCTGTAGCTGACCCACGTGGGGCTGACCTTGTTCTGGGATCTAGACCCACTACTTTGTTTTCCCTGACCCAGGGGCAAACAAGGATGAATAACCAAGAGACATGGAGTCAGTTTAACATGCTGGTAGCCAGTGGGCTCTTGTCTCTTAGGCAAAGGAGCTCCCAGCATCTGACTCATCCAGCCTTTATTCACCCAAACACGGAACAAGCAACTAAAGTAATGCAAGATTCTTCTGCTTTCCAATATCCATTAGTACATCCTCTGGGAAACAACTTAACCTTAGCTGTCTCAAATTTTCCCTAAAACCTACAATATACAATCACTTCTGAGTGAATCCTTTTTCCCTTGTGCTCACAGAGGAGGCCAATTAGACCTCAATTCTCCTCTGGTCTCCCAAAAGAATGAAGTTTGAATCTTTTTTTACTAGTTTGGAAAAATTTTTGTCACTTGCTCCTCTTTGTGCCCTGATTTTGAGAAATTTTTTTCCTTGTCTGGAAGAGAGATAGGGAGGGTCAGAGAGATACATCAGTTTTCTATAAACCATGTAGAAATGGTTTTAAAAATATGAGAAATAATGAAAAAAGAAGTTCATGGAACCAGATAACATGAATTTTGAAGTTGTGTATTCATTGATTGTACTCAGGGAATCACCTTTATGGAAAGATTTGGGAGAAAGACAAAGTAAATAATTCATTTCTCTTTGACAAATATAACTTGATAAAGTATAAATCAATAAAAATCAGGTTGAAACTTTTCTCTAAGTACTTTACACTACTGTGTTCTTGCAGTGTTAATCAGAACTTTTTTCTAGAAAGAGAATCAGATGAAAGGCCAATTATTCTCCCTTTTGTTCTGAAGAGGTAATGGGGTAAAGCATTTTATGTCTTTATGCCAATTTTTGATTTTAAAAATGAGGATAAAAAAAGCTGTATTCTCTAGCTTATAAAATGTAAGGACAATGCAAGCAATACATTTAAAAGTGACTTTGGATGCCTGCCTCGCAAGTGCAAGGACCAGAGTTTGATCCTCGGTACCAAAACAACAACAAAAAAGCACAAAAAACAGTGACTTTGGGAAAAAAGTTTTACAAATCATTTTGGCTACATAAAATATAATGTAACATGTGTTTTATATTCAAGACTATGTCAAGTCTACTGGGCACTTTTCTTACAGCTGTGGAGGCAGGGTAAACTTTCTTTTTATCTGGCGAGAAGGGACCACAAGATTTCCTTACGCAGAAAAGCAGAAATACATAGCTGAGTCATTTAAAGCAACATGTCTATCTTGTCTAATTTCCTATGGCTTCCTGGCAGTACTGTGGTGATGGTTATCACTGAAAATCTCAGAACTCTGAGAAAATGACAACTACAGAGAAAGAGAAGTGATGAGGCACACAGGCCTCCCTGCTAATCGAGGCATCAGCCAGCCATAGAAATAGCACACTAAAGCATGGCTTCAGTATTGTGATCTAAGCTATCAGCCTCTGTATATAAAGGTTTCTTAACCTTCTAAGGTAATTCTATTTTCTCTTTGAAAGAAATGGGAGAATCGTATCTTTTTTTGTTTTTCAAATCACATACTCTTGTGCCGTCTGATCACACAAGCTATCTGTACCCGCTTGGCTTGAATTCTTTCGTTCAGCCACCATAGACTTCCAATTATAGGACCCTGGGTTAGTCCATCATTCCCAACTTACAATGACATCTTGGGGAAGACCCTGGGTTAGTCCATCATTCCCAACTTACAATGACATCTTGGGGAAGGTCAACCATGTGTTGATAGAAATCAAAAATAATAGCAAATGCTTACCTAATCTTACCACAAAACACCATACTAGAAATAATATGAATATTTTTGTATTTGTTTTTACCAAAAGATACTCAACAAAAAATGGTATAAAATCTTTTAATCTTCACTGAAATCCAATGAGGAATGTAAGACCCAGATGAGACTTAGCACAAGTAACGCCACCTTGTTACAGGCCCTCCATCTTGTCCCTGTGGGTTTCGGGTTCACTACAGGACACGGAGTTCCCGGGATGTACTTGTTTATCTATTAAGACACCAGGAATGTACCATTGTTTCTGTGTAAGGAACATCCTGTTTGCTAAGTAAAGAACATCTGCAACCCCCCTAACTGTCCCCTAACTGCAAAAATTCTGCTTCTGTAGTTCTGCTTGCTAAGCACCCCTGCAGCCCCTATAAAACCTTCCAACCCCGTGAACTCAGGGTCCTCTCTAAGCCTGTTTCTTGGAGAGTGCCATCTGGCCAGACTAATAAAGGTCTGTTTTACTTTTCCAACTTGTCAGGTGTGTTCCTTCCTGGGTATTCTTTGCTGCAGTCAGCTCCTCGGAGCATTTGGTAAGGCCCTCGGTCTTACAAGGAACATCCTAAAATATATATTCCATTTTATAAGCTAGGAAATTGGGAACAGTGAACTAAAGTAACTACCTAAGATGACATATCTAATTGAGTGCAGGCAGACAACCTGCAGATTTTGTATATTTAGCCTTTATGCCTTTTTTTGTGAGTTGAGAGCTTTAGATTTAGCTCTACTGGGGATAGTTCCACTTTAATAGTTTGAATAAGAAAGAAGATTTTTTTTCAATTTATATATATTTATTGGTACATTTTAGGTATAAAATACATTTACATTTATCATTGGGTGTTTGTACCAGAACATGATGTATCTTAGTTTTTATTCTTTCTCCCATTACCTGTGCACCCTTTACCCCCTCCACCTTTCCCTATTTACACAGAGTTTGATTCCATTTTTTTTTCTTTCTCATAATTTTTCCTTTCCCCTCTTCCCTTTCCCCTTCCCTTCCCACCATCCCCTAACCCTTGGACCTTATCTTATTTCAAATTATCAATTATTTATTTTAATCATTTTTATCCTTATTTACACTTTCAATTTCTCACACTAGAGAAACTATTCAGTATTTACACATGTGGAAGATCAAAGAGGATATAAGAAAATGGAAAGATATCTCTTGTTCCTGGGTAGGAAGAACCAATATAGTGAAAATGGTCATACTTCCAAAACTACTATATAGATTCAATGCAATGCCAATTGAAATTCCAACAATATATTTCACAGAACTAGAGAAAACAATCCAAAAATTCATTTGGAAGCAGAAGAAACCTAGAATAGCAAAAGCAATTCTAGGCAACAGAGACATGGCTGAGGGTATCACAATCCCCAACTTGAAACTATACTACAAAGCTACTGTGATAAAAACAACATGGTACTGGCAAAGAAACAGACCCAAAGATCAGTAGAATAGATTAGAAGATGCAGAAACAACTCCAGACATACTCAGCCACCTCATCTTTGACAAAGGAGCCAACCACCCTCATTGGAGGAAAGATAGCCTATTTAATAAATAGTGTTGGAAAAACTGGATTTCAACCTGCCAAAGACTAAAACTAGGCCCATACCTATCACCATGCACTAAACTAAGATCAAAGTGGATTAAAGATCTAAATATTAAACCAGAAACACTAAACTTGCTGGAAGATAAATTAGGTAGAACTCTCAATGACATTGGCATAGGAAAAGACTTTATGAACAAATCTTCAGTAGCATGAGAGCAAGCACAAAGAATCAACAACTGGGATCTCAACATATTAAAAAGCTTCTGCACTCCAAGAGAAACCACTAACAGAGCTAAGAGACAATCTACAATGTGGGAAACAATTTTTAGCAGCTGTACCTCAGAAAAAGGTCTACTATCAAGAATATATAAAGAATTTAAAAAAATCAGACCCCCCAAATGCAAAGACCCAGTTCAAAAATGGGCATCTGAAATGAACAGACATTTCTCAGACAAAGAAGTAAAAACAGCAAATGAATATATGCAAATATGTTCAACATCACTGGTCATTTGAGATATGTAGATGAAAACAACACTGAGATTCCACCTCACCCCACAAAGATTGGCTGCTATCAAGAAATCAACCAATAACAAATGCTGGCAGGGGTGTGGAGAGAAAGGAACCCTTCTCCATTGTTGGTGGGAATGTAGATTGGTGCAACCACTGTGGAAATCAGTATGAAGATACCTCAAAAACTAGGACTGGAGGTCCCATTTGACCCAGCTATTCCCCTACTGGGAATCTTCCCCAAAGAATTAAAAGAATCATACCACAGCCATTTATAGAAAGAAGATTTCTTTAAATAAGTGAGATTTCTTAGGCCACCAATAAAGATTGCTTTTGAAGACACTGATAAGAAAATCAAAAGTGACTTTGCATCATAACACAATCTATCTCCCTTTACAATTATGACAAATTTGTGAGTTAACTATACCTTTGCTGTTTTAAGTGAGTAAGTTTTATCTTCCCTGGATTACCAGTGAGTGGAAAAGAGTGGCTATGTCAAAAAGTTTTGTTGCACTCATTCACACACACACACACACACACACACACACACATGCTCCCTTTTTACACTTCTTATATGCAAGGAATGGGCACAAGGTGGGTGCCCAGAAATAACATTGATTAAATCAGTCACATTTTCTTCTTCTCTTTTGATACATTTACTTTTATCTCCTTCTTTCTGTAAGCATATTTATGAGGTTCTAAAAATATAAAGAATTCTGTCTATTGCACCTTGTATTTGCCTATTTGCCCATCATCTTCTTCAAACTAAAGTTAAAAGGAATAATCTAAACTGTCTTTAGTAACTGTGTTACACAGGAGAGAAGCAACCAACAACAAATGACTTTGGGTTAATGGAGCTAGAGCAGTCTGAACAAGGTAAGATGATATTATTTTCTTACTTAGGGTGTTAGATACCAAACAATATAAAGCACCTCCCCTTGAAAATAGCATTCCACAGTACCACTGTTGATAGAGATCAGGAGTAGTGCCTGAGTTATGTGGAGATTTTCCTCTTAACTGAATTATTAGTGCAATGGTATAGCTCATAGAAATCTGAATATTATATTTGCTAATGATAAATATGGAAAAGAATACATGCACCTGGGACTTGGGATTAAAACGAATCCTATTAACATTACTACTGGTTTCCTTCCAGGCATCCCTTGTCTACATTCAAATTTTGGTAGAGTGGCCCACACAGAACAGGCCCATCTGAAGGTAATTCTGTTTTAATGAGCCAGCAGAGAATTCCCATGATTTCCTAGGTTTTATGAAAACAAAAAGAAGAGATTTTTCATGAATGAAATGTGATTTTATAGAAGTTTGAAGATTAAAATGGAAAATATATTCTCCCTCCTGGAATTTTCTTTTTCTTATTAGTAGAGAAAGTAATTCTGTGCCCCTTTTTTATTAATAATTTTACCTTAGCCATATATTAATTGGTTGATTGAAAAACCAAGAAGTATGGAAAGTTTAGTTTTAATTTTTTTAATTAATCTTGGTTGTAACAGATGGTCAAACAGAATATATTAGAGAAATAAAATATAAATTATTATAAAGAATTATTAATTTTCCATTTTAAGATCATTGATTCACTTATCAAACAGACATATAATAGACATTACTATGCTAGACACTAAAAATACGGCAATGAACTCTACATGTTTAAGTATATATGCTAAAGTTTGAATTAAAGGTTAATCAAAGGAAAGTTAAGTTGGAGAATAAAGACAGTAGTTGAAGCATAAGTTTCTACTTCCCTACATTAATACTTCATATTCCTTGTAGACTATATCTGTGGAAGTCATTCCATGTAGTCAAAGATACTAGACTTGACAATATTGTATGGAAGTAACATAAAATTGCACTTTGAGGGTTCAACAGAGGCTACAAATGTGATACACAGCTCATGAAGACCTTAGCATGGGATTGAGGAATAGAGTTAAATCCTCGTGACTTCAAAAGAAGACGAACTGAATCAGAGGTCTCTCAGACATAGCTGATAAACCATATGTGAGTCAGGAGTCAGAGTGCTCTAGCAGGACAATATGACCTTTGTGTATGCTAAATGTAGTATCTAGGGAATATAATTATATTATCCCTTTAGAAACTGCAACAAGATTTAATTCACTGCTGAAAATACACTGGGCATAGACCAAGAGAGACTGTCACTGGATTAATGGAATGTTATAGGAGCATTTACCTAACATTTTTAATATAACATTTTATTAAAGCATTTGTGTGAGATTGGTTTTATTTATTATTTAAATATTGAGAATATTTATCAAATGCCTTAATACTGGTATTTGCTCTTGCATTAATTTTTTTATTGTAGTTTTTAGTTTGTTTGTTGGTTGGTTTTTTTCCAGTACTGAGGATCGAACTCAGGACCTTGTGCTTGCCAGGCAGGCACAGTACCACTTAGTTAAATCCCCAGCCCTCTTTATTGTAGTTTTAACCAAGTAGCCCAAATAAGTGACATATACATATATATACCAAATACAGCCCCATGAAATACTGTAGTTATATTTTATCTTCATTGTGTGTATTTATTCAGTATTGGAAACTGTTCTTCCTTTGACTATGCTGCAAACCATCTGATCACTCCAGAAAGATCAAACAAAACATTGAAGTTGAAGTTCTTTTCTTTGCTAATATTATTTCTTCACAAGCATCACTTGATATTTAAGAAGCTTATATTAATGTTGTCTTGATCATCATAGTTATGGTCTAGTTTTGTCATCTCTGTGTGCATAAAAATGGGAGATATGGTGTTGTCAGTTTTCACTGTAATAACAAAAAGAAGACAAATATATTGATAACATCTCTTAATGCCTCTCCCAAATATATTCATCGAATTTCTTATTCATTTATTTAATGTAGGGTGAAAGCAAGTATTAGAGAATAACCAAAGTGGGTTGGCCTCAAAATCCTAGCTGTTAAAATATATTTTAAACATGAAACATAGCATATCATGGATATAGGAGAGAATCTAGTCATGGTGCCATTTATGAAGAAAGGAAGAGGATTTATTTTTCTTTCATTTCTAGTTTGCTGAATTTCTATTATGAATCAATACTGAATTTCATCAAATATTTTCTGAATTGAAATGATTATGACTTTCTCTTTTTCTGTTGATATGAGTTGCACTGATTAATTTTTAATGTAAAATGAATCTTGCTTTCCTTGTTAAACCACTTTTATTAAGTGATATTGTCCTTTTTATTTGTAAATCTTATGAATTTAAGTTCATAAGAGCTATTTGTCTATAGTTTTTATTTTCTAATAATGCCTTTATTTGGATAATGAGTTAGCAACTATTCCTTTCTCTATTTTCTGAAAGATTGTGTAAGATTGGTTTTATTATTTAAATATTAATAATATTTATCAGTATAACAATTTGTCCACTGGTTTTTCTCAGGAAAAGGTTTTAAATTACAAATTCAATTTCTTCTTTTCTTGGTAGTTACGTTAATTTGTACTTTTCAAGGATTTTTTCCTATTTCACCTAACTGGCTGAAGACTTTGGCTTGAATTATCTACAATATTAATATTACCCTTGTAATACTTGCAGTATCTATAGTTATGTGTCTTCTTTCATTCCTAACATTTGGGAATTTGTATGGTCTCTATTTTTTGTGAAGCTAGAATTTATTAATTTTATACTGACTTTTAAAAAATTATCTTTAGTTATATTTTTAAAATTCCTATTCTATTTATGTTTGTTATTATCTTCTTTATTTCTTCTCCTTACTTTGGGTTTAATTTGAAAAAATAAGTTTTGTATGTTTTGGGAGTAAGTTGTTGATTTTTTGAACATTTAAAAATGATATGTGAACTGAGAATGTAGCTCAGAGGTAAATTGCTTGCCTAGCATGCATGAGGCCCTGACTTTGATCCTGAGCACTCCAGAAAGAGAGAGGGAGGGAGGGAGAGAGACAGAGAGAGAGAGAGAGAGAAAGAGAGAGAAAGAGAGAGAGAGAAAGCAAAGAAGGAAGATAGGAAGAAAGAATCTAAAGTTGTAAATTAACGTTAAAGTGCTTTACTAACATAAATCGCTTGTTTTGATATATTATGTTTTTATTTTCACAAAGTTAAAAATGATTTATAATTTCTTTTGTGATTTACTCTAGAATTTGTGTAATATTTAACAAAATTTTCAAATATGTAAAGATTTTTTCATACAGTTTTCTATTATTTTCTAATTCATTTTGATTAGAAAATATATTATTCTTCATTCATCTCCAATTTATTAAAATTTGTTTTATTTACTGGCATATAGTCTATCTTGGGTAATCTTTTGTATACATTTGAAAGTATTGTATATGCTCTTATTATTACATAGAATGTTCTTAAATATCAATTAGATCAAGTCACTTAATAGTTTTATTCAGCCATCAGTAATTTTACTGATTTCTCATCTACTTCTATCAATTTCTCAGAAAAAATGAAACTGAGAGAGATTGAGGAGCCCAGGGCTTACATTGTTTCTCCAAAAAGAACCAGAATGATAAATAAATTGCTACAGTTGAGGCATTACAACCTAGACAGATGGAAACCCTATGAAGACTTTGAATAATGGCATGATGATTGGAATAAAACACACCAAAAGTTGCAAGTCCAGTTTCCCATTTATTTGGGGTACTCCTCAGTATTGGGGAAAGAGTGAATGGGAAAGTCCCGGGGGTCTCCATTATTGTGGATCCTAACAACCTTGTCACAGATGTTGGAAACCCATAGTAAAAGGACAATCAGGCCTGGAGCACAGTTAGTCAGGCTTCCTGGAGTACAGTTAGTCAGGCTTCCTGGAGTCTGTACCATAGCTCTGCTCCAGACGATTTGCATTTTGTCTCCCTCAACACCCACATCCCTGGCTAATGCCAAGTGAGTGATATATTGGGGGTAGAGCTATGTTTCTGTCCTTGATGCTGGCAAGACATAGAGTTAATGGAGTTGCTGCCAAATCAGCCCAAGCTGCCCAGTCATCCAGAGCTGCTTCCATAATCAACTGGGCTGTCATTGCCATCTTCCACCCAAACCATATAGTTGGCTGAGCCACCACCCAAACCCATGATATTGGAAATGTAGTTATGCTGTCATCTGAGCCATCTAATGAACCAAAGGGTGGATTCTATGCTTCAGTCCTTCCTCCTATAACCCCATATTCCCTGCTACTACAATGGCACCTAGTCACTTGAACCTCAGATGGTCCTGAGGACATGCTTCCATTGCTGAGAGCACATCCACAGAATTCATGTTTTTACCACCATCATTTTCTTTTCTGGAAGGCTACATAGTAGGTCCTCCATCCTTACTGTGTGTGTGTGTACCACACCTGCTTGGGCCACTAGAGTGCTCCCTCCTACACATGGCTCCTAGAGACAGAAGAATTCGCAGACCCTAATACTACACATACCATGCCCAAACTCAAGCATTTAAAGTTCTTGACAGTTCATTTATTCTTATCGCTCAATAACATTGCATTGTATAGATGTGCTACAGTTTGTTTATTTGTTCACCTATTAAGGGATATCTTAGTTTCTTTCAAGTTTCACAATAAAACTGTTATGAATATTCATATGTAAGCTTTTGGGTGGGCCATAATTTTTTAAGTAGTTTGGGTAAATACCAAGAAGTGCAAGCACTGGGTCTTTGAGCATATTTAATTATGTAAGAAGTTTCTAAACTGTTTTCCAGAGTGTTGTATCATCATTTATCTCTTAAATTTTAAATTTTGATTCAATAAAATCTATCATTTCTGTGGTTTATATATACTTTTAAAAGTAATTCCTGCTATAAAGTTTGAAACTATTCTATGAAACCTGTTTGACTAATAGTCCCAACTTTTACTTTATGTTAATTTCTAGAATGTGGCATTCTTGACATTCTATATTCTGTTCCAAACCTAATTTCCTTTTTTTTTTTCAAATAACCCCTCTCTTTAGGTCACATCAGACTTCTTATTCACTCTACCGTACATCATGAGCCATCTCATTTCACCTTTCATCATACTGTCTCCACAGTGTAAAGAATTCATCTTGGACTAGATTTAACTTTCCTACTTAGTTACTTGTCTTAAAAAGCAGAAAGGGCCAGTTGTGAAAAAAAATGACTAATCACTTTAGTAATTTTCTCCATCACCTTTCACTTCATTATACATTACAGGAATTCTAAATTTTTTACACCTTTCCTAATTATTCCTGTATGGTAAGTCATGTGATATTCTGTCTAACTAGGCTGGAAAACAAAATGCCCACATTTTATTTCTTATTAAAATATCATTCTTGGCTTAAATAACATGTTATGGTTTGTTTAGACATTCATAAGATGAAACAATACTTTGTCATAATAGAATGTCTTTCATCTAGTAGCTATCACAGCAGAAAGCTCAGTAGAGAGTAGATTCAAATATCAATATATACGATTTTTCCCACATCAGTGGCATTTCACACATAGTACGAGAAGCTACAGCCAGATTAGCCACAAGGGAACAACAGCCAACATTCCTGTTCTAGAGTAGCTCATATTCTTGGCCAGGGTGTTGGCTAGCCACTTTCAATTCAGGTCTGATCTGTCCACAGATCCCAGTAAATTTCTTTTCCAAGTTCTATTTTTTAGATTTCTCTCCATCATGATTTCACTGCACTCAGATTCTGCCTTCTACATGAAAGACAGAATAGATACAGAGCCAAACTCTTCCATAAAGTATTTATTTGGGTGAAGAAAGCAAGAAATAAGGCAGTATGCTTGAAATGTAACTGGTTTTCCCACAAGCGATAGACTTTCTACAAGAATGTATCATTATAAATTTTTGGAAAATATTATCAAAATCAATCTGGCCAGTCCTCACCAGGCCATGGTCACAGTGTGAAGAGGTGGTGAAGCTCCCTGACAGCCCTGCTGCACCTGGGGACCTCCTGGCCAGAGCCTTGGTGGGGCTGCATGTCTCTGGCTGCACCCCTCAGCTCATCAGCCTGAGGAGGCCAGGCTGTTGGGTCATGACTGTCCAAGGAATGATAATCACATGAGAGTACTTATTGGTACAGATGTCATTCTGGTCATCAGAGAAAGTCTGTCTAAAAGAAAAATGTCCATTTGACCACCTCCATTTCTTTATCAAATGGCTTGATGGATTCCCTTTGCTCTGATTCATACCAAAGCAATCCTTCTCAACCAAAACAAGAAAGAATTCTGCATGAATTAGTCCCAGAATGCCATTTTTACAACACCAGGAGGTGAAGAAAACCCCATAAACAGCAATAACAGAGACTTGGAGAACATCACTGATGTAAGTTCCAATGGGGACTTCCCTGAAGTCAAGCTGGTGAACCTGCTGAAGGAATAGCTGATGCAGTACAAGCTGAGGGTGGACTCACTCCTCCTGTATGAGAACCAGGCCTGGAAGCAGTCAATGCTCCAGCCACAGCATGCATCTGATACCCTCTCCCAACTCATTGCCAAAGAGACTTTCTGATACATGATTCTAGGCACAGTCAGGGTGGGGCACCTGACCAAAACATACAATGACATCGATATGGTTACAGAGAGGTATCATGACCTGGAGCTAGCTGTTTGAATTGGACAAGCACTCTTAAAGTGAAATCATGTCTTATCTTAGCAGAATGAAGCCCTGGAGGAGCAGCTGGGGCAAGCCTTTAATGAAGTTAATTGGCTGCAGCATGAGCTGTCCAAGACAGATGAGTTACTTTGAATCATCTCCATTGCTTCTGAAGAGAGTGAAACTGATTTCAGCTGTTCTACATCTCTTTGGTTCAATGAGTCCTTTAGCTTATCTCAGGGTTTACTGCAGTTGGTTATGCTGCAAGAAAGGCTCAAGGAAATGGAAGAAGAGAAAATGGCCCTTTGGTCCAAAGCTTGTCATATCAAGACAGAAACTTTTACCTATGAAGATAAAGAACAACAGCTTGTCAATGACTGTGTTAAAGAACTCCATGAAACAAATACTCAGATGTCCAGAATGAGTGAAGAATTGTCATGGAATAGTGATGAACTGGTTCCATACTAAGAAGAGATCTCCTCTCTGTTATCTCAGATTGTAGGTCTTGGGCACAAATTTAAAGAACATGTAATTGGGGAGGAAGAGCTAAGACTTCACCTGCAAGCTTTCAAAGATGTTCAGCATCAGCTGATGATGGAACTGCATGAATTACAAGACAAGAACATAAAGTGTCTGTGAATGTTTCATGTATTGCAAGAAGAAATAAAGGAACTTCATAGTAGATCTGGCTCTGCTGCTCATCTCTTCTTCTCCCAGTCCTGTGGACCTTTTACTGGGGAATCTTTGGCACCTGAGATTGAGGGAACCATGCATAAAAAGTTGATTTTGGTTGAGGAATCTTCTTTCTTTAAACAAAAAGCCTGACAGAAACAGGTATTTGATACTGTCAAGGTTGCCAGTGACACACAGGACTGTTCTGTTCCTCTTCCAGCTCTGCTACACATCCCAGGGTCCAACCATTCAAGTGTTATCATGACAACAAAACCTTGTGAATCTGTTGTATAACAGACAGAGGACAGACCACTGATGTACCAGGGGAGCAACTCAAAGGAGGTTCCAGATGACTCTCAGCCCATGAGCCAACCAGAGCCCTCTGGAGAAAGTGATTTGGCTGTAGCACTGCATCATCTTAGCCTGCATTGGCAGAACTACTTCAGTGAGAAGCAGTTCTCTGCTGAAGAGTGGGAACTGAAGATCCAGGTTCTGGTTGACCAGAAAGAAGGGGTTAGTGGCTCTGACACCCCCATGGAAAGCCTTGCCTCCCTGTGCACCAACCAGTTGGAGATCAGCAGTCCCAGTTGCATTGGAGGATTTATGCCAGAAAAATTACAAATTGTCAAGCCCCTTGAAGGCTTCCACATTTAGAATCACAAACTCTACACCACTGGCAGCAGCTTGCTCAACCAAATTTGGGGACCATTCTTGACACACAACCAGGTGTCATTACTAAAGGCTTTCTCCAGTTGTCCAAGGATACTACCATCTATCACATCTCATATTTAGAGGAGGATGGAGGAAGGAATCAATTTTCAGGTTCAGCATCCTCTTCAGGTAGAGCAGAAACCTGAGGTATACAAGCCAGTAGTCAGGATCTTCCTGCCACATATCAGTTCAGCAGATGGACCTGTTACAGCTGCAACCTCAAACCCAGGGAAGTGCCTGTCATGCACAAACTCAATGTGCACCTTTACCACCTACAGGATATTACATCCCTCTGATGTCATTCAGGTTACCCCAAACTCTGTGTTCCCTTCATTGTCCTATGGAAGCAGTGGGAGCAGCTCATCAAGCACAGCTATGAACTCCCCAGCCTTGTCCTACCAGTTCAGCATTGGTGAGTCCATCACCAACTGAGGAGACTCTACAGTAACCTTCAGTAGCACTGTGAGCTTGACCAAACTCCTACAAGAACAGGGAATCTCTGCTAAAGTGTACCACAACCCAGTTTTCTAGAAGCTCCCCCTACCACTCCCCACACCCACTGCCAAATTCCCCATCTCACTCACCATTGGCCTCTCCTGTGTCCTTTGAGCCCCAAGTGCATCTCTAAAACTTTTTTTGGCTTTTCAACCAGCTGAGACATACCTCCAGGAAATGTATGGTTTTTTACCTTCCTGGAATGCTCCTGATATGGGGCAGCTGAGGATGAGCCTGGTGGACAGGCTGAAGAGGCTAGGCACACCCAGAGTGGTCAAGATCCTTGAAATGTAGGAGGATGAGAAAAGCCAATAGACAGACATTGGTTTTCAGAAAGAAAACTCTGCTGTGTATTTAAATTCAGGTAGCAATTTATTGGGTGGGCTGAGGAGAAATCAGAGTCTTCCAGTCATGATGAGGAGCTTTGCTGTCTTGGTTTGCACAACCACCCAGAGAGTGGACATCCTGAAGGAGGACTGAGGCTCAGTGTTAACCAACCTGTTGTACAGGGTGGCACAGGGAGGACAAATGTGCACTGACTTGTGCAGTGTGGTCTGACTAGAGAGAAAGGGAGTGTTGCAGAAGGTTGTGGATGTGGAGAGAGGGATGTAGAGGATTGGGAGCAAATTTGGGATGAGGTCCTCAAGGATGAAGTCTGGTAAAGTGAAAATGTAAATGGATGGTCTGGGAGTGTCTGCAGACAGGAAATCAAAATGTTTAATACCCTCCTTCAGTTGAGCTTTCTTGTCTTGAAAATAAAAACTGAGTAGAGAATAAATTCTAAAATATTGAAACCCACCAGAAATATCATCCCTTCTGGTGAGTTGAGCAGGAGGCTTGCCTAGGACAGGAGGAGGACTGAGCAGCTGGGCTACTGCTAGCAGAAGCTGCTCTACAGGCAGGTAAAGCAGACTGGGTCTGTCAAAGTGGCAGGCAGTGGTGAGACCTGTGCCCCCTGCTGATGTCAGATTAAACCATGAATCCAGCTTGTGTGTATGCACAGCACTAGCAAGATGAGGGATTTTATGTATTTCATTAGATCCAAGTACAGACTTCTCCTTTCTATTCTCAGATCTTTGAGCTACTGGGGGTCCAAATACCATCTAATATCATCTCCTTTATATTTATGATTACCAAAAGTTCATGTTTTAAATTTATATATTTTTTTGGTATGGGGGATTGAACTCGGGTCCTTGTGCTTGTGCAGCAGGTGGTGATTAAATTTGTATTTTTATACAGCATCAAAAAAACATGGATAAGGGTTAGGAGAGATTTACTTTAAAAAGGAAAATATGAGTCATTGAGAATCAAGGAACTTTGTTTTTTTTTAAGAGTATGAAAAATTTATTGGAAGAAAGAAAGCTTCTGCCTAAGAAAGACAGAAGAGGGACCAGAAAGTGGGTTGCCCACTCACTCCACTTTTCAAAGATGTTTTATACAGCAAAGCCATGTGGTGAGGCAGGTACAAAGTGGACAAAACTATAAGACCCAATGGAAATTTACAAAGTGGGCATGAGGTGGGACAAAACCATGACCAACCAATAAGATTACAAGTACAGTCATTCAGGTAATATTGACTAAATGGGGGTCAAATGGAGGAGCAAGTCATGTAGCAAACTTACAAGGATTTTCATTAAGAATGGGGGTCAGGGATATTTCCTGGAGAGGCTGGGTTAAGACCTTGGCACCCCACCTAGGTGTCTTCCATGTTGGCTCCTTGAGGGGTGGACCTGTCTAACTGCCTACAAGATAGCTAATTAATTTACCTATCTGCAATATTCACCCCTCTGAAGAAGTACCCCTAACTGCTGTGAGGGGGCAAAGGGTGAAGAACATTCGGGCTACTTCCAGCTGAAGAGGGTCATAGTTGTCATCAGCAGTTAGAGTTATTCTACAGAGGGTCTATCTAAAGGCCCTCAATAGGTGTCAGTCATTGTCATCTTGGTAGCCATATAGCTTTGAGTCTGGAGGAGACAAAGCCAAAGAAACAGTTAATACATGGACCAAATTATAAGGTCAGCAGTATTTCTATGAATATAGTTATCAAGGGTTTCCACTGGGAGGAACTAGTAATAGCCTCCCACAAAGAGGATAAGGAGAAGGTCCAGGGGACTTCAGAATGCCAACATAGAAGTCCTATTCTATAGTTTAGCAGTTATAAGCTGTTTACAAGTCAATCTGGTTGATCCCAGTAAAAGAAGTCTAGCACATTTGTCATTGGTTCCAGTTGTATGACTGCTTGGAGTTTGGCAGCCTCTAGGCAAGACTAAACAAAACTTTTAAGAAATTAGAGCATGTATAATCTAAGCATAAGCACACTAGAATGAGAGGGCAGGTTGGGGAGAAAGTCATGCTTAGAAATTGAAATAGTGATTGTAACCTGCTGGCTCTTATAATAGAGTCTACCATAGTTTTTTCCTAATGATCCATAACTGTGGTCAGCTACTGGTGTAGCTAGAAACTTTCAGAATGGATCAGTGACTGGAGCACCTTTTTATATCTAGCTTTATTACTATGGCATTATTTTATACCTCTTCTGGTTATTCTTTTCTGCTGAGTGTTTAAGATCAAGTTAAAGTGAGACCTGTGTCAATCAGTATGAACCTCTTACTATCTATCAAGGTCAGTTAAGTCTCCTCAGGCATTACTTTGGAACCATGCATAGAGCCTTTCAGCTTCTCTGTCAGTGTCAGCCATCAGGATAGGTCACGGCCTTGCTTGACCATGTTGCTTTCAGTAAAATTGTGGGAGACTTTTCCCTCTTTGTGACCTTCCTTTGGCACACAGTACATTTGTTCTCTGGTGCCCAGAAATCTCCCTGCTCAGGAGGTTGAGTGACTTACCAAAGATGTAGGATCCTATAGGAAGGGTTCCTTTGTGTCCTGGATCTTTGTTGACCTTGAGAGGCCAGGGCCAAAATATTGGCTGTCCTCATAGCCCAGTTACGTTTCTAGTTTTGGTCTCCAAACTTTAGTTGTTGAACACCCAGAAGAGATCAGTGACATAAGTATTTCAGTAGAAGCAGTGAGCTTAACTATTATAATTTCATCTGGACATTAAGCAGTTTTGAAATATATTTTATCAACCATGGTTGTTTTAGTAGTTGAATCCCTGTAGAATGTTAACAGACAGCAGTTACACATTATAAAGAAAAATTTAAAATCAAGAGCCACAGGTAGCATTTTAGCATGACAATCATGATGAAATCTTCTTTGTAACACTTACATGTCCATCTTAGTATGGATAGTCTTTCAGTCAAACACCTCCATCTGATCACAAGGCATTAAATGACATAAAGAAAACTCTTATTTGTTATTCTTTAATAGAATGCCATCTAAAAAGAACGTACATATTTGTCTTTAAATGTACCTTGGGAGTTCATAATGTTTAGCTTCTAATTTTAGTGTGTGACA
The DNA here is from genome assembly GCF_000247695.1 of Heterocephalus glaber. Next base: position 12,532,016 of record NW_004624789.1, on the reverse strand, counting down.
TTGTTTCAACTGTTTGGGAACTGAACATCCAAGTGTGGTAACACATATACCATACATTACGTAAGTTTTTAAGAAAACAATTATATGACTGGTTTTCTCATGCTGGCTTGACATGTACCTCTTATCACAAGTAGCTGGAGTGCAAGAGAAAGGCAGATACCTGAGTCAAAAAAGATCATTACCATAAACAATATCCTAGAAATCTTGTACACTCAGAACTTTGTTTTTATAATATTTCTTCTAGGTAATACAGTGGCCAAGGAATGCAAACATAATTGTCTTTCAGATTTCCTTAGAGGCTGGAAGGGTTAAACCAGAAGTGCAATCTGTAGCAATTGGATTATGTCATATATTTATAGATTTAATGATTTTGTAAGGAAAATTGGTTGCAACATTTTCCAAAGTGCATTATGCATATTTTTAATGATGATGATATGTGCTTGCACAATCATTCTCAGGCACATTAAATTATTATCAACTGAAGTAAAACTCAGGTGCTGCTTTGAAAAAAAAAATCATTCTGTTATCTCTAAAACATAAAACTGGGGAATTTTTTTCTCCCAACAGTATATCATGTATCTGGATAAACTATTAAGTCTTTCCTTAAACAAAACTGGACACGTTTCCTACATTGATGAGGAATTTGGGTGAAAGTATAAAGAGGCCACAGTCAGGAATACATAAACACAGTGTATCAAGGTCAAATGACAGTTCAAAGAATACTTTATCTTGCTCAAGTTTTGCTGTTATTTTGTTTGTCTATAGCATTATATTTGAATTATTGCTTCATTGATTCATTAGTCTCCTGTTCTCAAAGTTTTGATTTTATTTAATGAAATGCCCCCCACACAAACATGTTATCAGAGTTACATGTTTCATTTTACACCACTGAAAATCAGATACAGAGGAGGAAATTTGTGTAAAATCAGAATTATCCTATCTCTTAAAAAGGTGCATATTATGGATCAAATTTGCATCCCTCAACTAGAGATATTTATTCTCAGAATGTTAGAAACAACAACAACAACAACAACAACAGAATAAAGGAGGCTGACTCAGTGAGGGGAATCCAAGTCTTAATATCTTTTTCTCTGTTTATCCTGGCTTTTTCTATCCTTACATGTGTATACCTCAAAAGAAAGACTTACTATACAGTCTCAAAAATTCCTGATGTCTCTAAGAGAAGAGACCATGATGTGCTTTCCAGAAAAATTTTCTAAGGTTTTTTGGTGCTTTTACTTCAAATGCTTAGCAAATTCTGTATATTGTGTGGGTGTGCTGGTGGCCTGGCTGTCATCTTCTCCATCAGTTGAAGTCACACAGTTTAATTCACAATTCAACAAAAAGTTAATTTCATACAAATTAGAATGTAATCCCAATACCACTGGGAATCCAGAATGAAGAGAAACTCCTTCCTTCTAAGATTTCATGATATCCTGTCACCAAACCAAGTAAAATTTAGAAGTAGAGAGTTACATGATGAAGAGAAGATACCTTCCCTACCATTACCCTATATCTTCTGACATATCCTGTAACTTTATAAGCTAGAATTGTAAAGTTAATGTTAGAGATGTCTTAATTTCTTTCTAGGCATTTCTATAAGTAATTGAAATTTCATGTACTTTTCTATTCATGTAAGTTTTTAAAAAAGTACTGCAAAAACCAAAGCTACACATAACTAATATTGAAAGAACCCATTTTAATAGTAAAATATTTTGGTTGAGAGTGGTTTCAGATATCATTTTCTCTAAAACTTCTTTTGACTTGAAGAAAAAGCAACAGGCCTAATGAGATGTTACAATTTCCTCAAGGTCATCCTCCCTTAGTTTACTTTCTACACTTAAACTCAGTTCTTTTGAGATTTAGAAGAATGTTCTCCCTTTTAGAATGTGATGAAGTTTAGAATAGTGAAATAATAATTTGGTATGATAGGCAATTGTTAAAAATAATGTTGATTCCTAAGTTTGAAATAATATAATTTTCTTGAGAGAATTTGTGTATAAATAAAGTTGGTAAAGTTAGAAATACTGTTTGTAAGGCACATTGGCAGACGCTAGAGAGAGGTTCCGGGTCACAGGGAACCTGTCCCATCCAGCTCGCACCCACAGCAGTGATCCAGTGAGCCTCACGTTCATCTGCAAGACCCCACCCCCCAACCTACCCCTGCTCCTCTGGCATCTTGGCTATACCGCCACCTGCCTCCACACTACAAAGACAGAGGGGACACCAGATCACCAAACCACCATACAGGGTAAGTTGGAGGGATCATCACCTCCCATTGGAACCTGGACTATCTTTAAGGGAAGGGAAGCTGGAACCTGCAGTAGAGCCTTGCAGAGTTCAACCCTACAGGAGGACAGGGAGCTTAACTTGGGACATGCAGCCAGAAATCTGCCTGAATCTCACAGGTCTGCGAGTGGCTTTCTGAGACTCGTTGACTTATATCTGCACACTGCTGCCCACATTGTCTATTGTGACAGGAGAGACATACCCTGAAGGAGGCACTTCATTTTCATTTTTAGTTTTTATTTCCAAAATTAGTATTATGGGTTTGGGTTTTTTCTCTAATTTTTAATTTTTTTTCCTACTCTGCAAATTTTTGTTTTTCTCTTCTCTTTTTCTTCTTCTTTTTTTCTCTTTCTGTTTGCTCACTCTCACAATCACTGTCTTGCTGTCCCACATTGCTCTTCATCTCCATTTTTGTTCCTGTTCTGGCCCTAATTTGAGTATCTTCTTTTTCTTTTCTTCTCTTTTTCCTTCTCTCACCCTTGTCCTCTGGCCTCAATGTTAACCTTCTCTTATCCTTCTACCTATCTATCCTTTCCTCCCCAGCTTCTTTTAACTCCCCATCCCAAAGGGTAAAGTTGCTATATTGAAGAGTTTATTCACTATAAACATATGTTGGGTTGGTTCTCGATTTTGATTTAATTCACACAGTTAAAGGTGATAGAATAATAACTACCACAAAATATCATTTTCTAAGATGTATTTGATGCTATGGTGTTGCCGATTGTATCACGTGGGGTAAGGTGTTATTGATCTAGTCAGTGGTCCTTCCTGGTATAATGAAAATGAGCCTCAGAGTCATTAGAGACTCAAAACCTAAGGACCAGCTATATCTGGAAGACACATCTGAGAAGCAATCATTCCATAAGGGTTCTAGTTACAAGCAACAAAGTTACTTACAATAAGCAATTTCAAAGTATCAACCCAGGAATTAAACCAAGGACAGTACCAAAGATGAAAATGAGAAGACATTTAAGCAAGGCACAAACTCAGACTTCTACCCCACCAAGGGTAAACACTGGGGGAAACGAGGTGTAAAAGTTCAATAATCAACTACCTGGACACCCTGAACTGATCGGGAAGTAAAAAAACAGATGAAAGAGGCTCTAGAAAATTTCAAAGCAGAAATAATCTCCCAGATAACTACAGAGATGGTGAGCAGAGTGAAAGACATGATTAGAGGATCTAGAACAGAAACAGATACAAAAATAGATGAGCTCAGAAACATGCTGGAAGCCATGAATGCCCAGCATAAGAAATAAATGGAAACCATGAAACAGATTCAAACAGGAGATTAAAAACTCCATTGAAAGCATGTAGAGAAGATTAAGGGAATCTGAAAATGGAATATCAGGTATAGAAGAGAGGATTGTGGTTAAGGACCATGAAAACAGAGATCTCTTAAAAATAGTAAGGGACCATGACAAATCAATCCAGCAGCTGCTAGATGATGCAAAGAAGAATAACATAAGACTGATAGGAGTCCACAAAAAAAAGGAGAAAGTACAATTGACATAAAAAAACTATTCACAAAAGTAATAGTGGAAAACTTCCCGGACAGAGGTAGAGAATTGGACACACAGATAAGTGAGGCATATAGAACTCCAACAAGCCATGATCAAAAAAAATCTACAACTAGACATATAATAGTCAAGTTCCCAGAAAACCAACAGGAAAAAAAATCCTACAAGCAGTTAGAGAAAAGAAACAAATCACCAGCAAAGGAAAGCCCATTAGAAAAACAGTTTACTTCTCAACACAAACCCTCAAGTAAAGGAGAACCTGGAGTGAAGTATTTCAAGTCTTAAAAAAAAAATAACTTCCAACCTAGACTGTTGTATCCTGCAAAATTTTTTTTCAAAATTGATGGGGAAATTAGATACTTCCATGACAAAGAACACCTGAGAAATTTCATGAACACCAAACCTGCACTACAAGCAAATTTAAACAATATCCCAGAAAAAGACAATGAAGGTCACAACTCCATGAGGCCCAACAGAGGGAAGCAATGAGGCAAGGGAAGACAATAAAGGGAAAGGGGGAAAAATAAATAAAAGAGCCAACAAAAGTAAAACATCATGACAATGATGAATCAATATCTATCAATTACAACCATCAATGTTAAGGGCCTCAATTCACCAAACAAAAGAAATAGACTGTCAGAATGGATTAAGAAGCAAAATCCAGCAATATGCTGTATACAAGAAACACACCTAACTCAAAAAGAAATTCATAGACTGGAAGTAAAAGGATAGAAAACAGTTCTCCATGCCACAGGAACCCCCCCAAAAAGCAGGGGTAGCAATCTTATTTGCAGACAAACTAGATTTCAAACCAAAACTAATTAAGAGAGACAAAGATGGTCACTATATCCTTGTGATGAGAACAATCCAAGAGGAAGGGATGACAATCATAAATATATATGCACCAAATATGAATGCCTCAAATATACAAAACAAATATTAATGGACATGAAAAACCAATTAAGCACTAATACAACTGTAGTGGGGAACTTCAATACCCCACTATCACAGATAGATCATCTAGACAAAAAATTAACAAAAAATTCTAGAACTGAACCAAGCTATTGAACAAATGGACTTAATAGATGTTTACAGAGTGTTCCACCCCACAAAATCAGAA
>NW_004624789.1:12511208-12523918 GCF_000247695.1 Heterocephalus glaber | reverse complement strand
TTTGAAATAGGAAGAAAAGTCCGAAGAGATGAGATGGGAAGGGGAAAGGAAAGGAGGGAAAGGAAAAATTATGAGAAAAGAAAAAAAATGGAAATGAAGCCTATGTAAATAGGGAAGGGTGGAGGGGGTGAAGGGCACACAGGTAATGGGGTAAAAATTAAGAACCAAGAACATCATGTACTGGTACAAGCACCTAATGAGAAATCTAAACATATTGTATACCTAAAATGTAATAATAAAAGAACTTAAGAATTTAAAAAGAAATACTGTCTGTATGCAGCCAAGTGCTATCAAATGTAGAGTAGTATAATTAAAGTAAATTAATCCAAATAAGATGTCTAAATCTTCAAATAGCCCTGAGTCTGTTATCCTTTTCTAAATCCTTTTTATTAACTCATTCATTGTTGAGTAATACACAAAGAAAAATTAGCATTAAAAGTAGATAAAAGTAATATTATAAAGAAAATATTAATTTTTCCAAGGAATAAGTATCCTTGCTAACATGTGAAAACTCTTTGCATATTTTAGTCATATGGTAACTCTACCTACCTTGGTATTTTAAAGCCCTATACTACACGGATAATTGTGATTGTAATCCATGAGATGTTATTTCTTTGACTTATAGTCTCAAAGGATTGTATCCTAAAGTTATCAACCAAGTCAGATATCAATGTATGTCTTAGCAATTGTTTGATAGTCAAGAAGTAAAGCTCTATTGAGTCTACTCATAACAGATTAACCACATAAAAATTAACAACAAAAATAGTTCATGTCTAAAACATGGATACACAAATGTTGTTTATTAATTTCTTTTAAAATATATATAAACTAGTAATCTATTAAAATACCAAGAAAATTTTCTTTTTATGCTGGGAGAGCCTGAGAGGTATTTGATGACCAGGATTCTTTCATCTGCATTCTTATAACTTTTCTCATCTGTATCACTTAATGCCACCCCAGAAATTCCAGAAGCCTCAATTATGAGACTCCATCAGAGTTTAACTTCTTTTATCAATCCCCATCTCAAAACCTTTACTTCTCAAATAAAAATATTGTTTCTTCCATCTCATTCATTCAAAAGCTCTGATAGTACAATAAGAATTATTTGTAATTAATATATAATTTTCTATGTTATTCATTTGCATTTATCAAAAGATATGTGGAAATATAATCCCTGAAGCCAAACCAATATAACCAAACCCAAAGTTTCCAAAAGAAAAAGGTGATGAGCTATATTTGGGGTATCACTGATTCTTAAATCAAACAACAAAGAGAAATTTCTACCTGAGGGATGTCATGTTGTATTATTCAGGGAGTGTTCTTTAGAGCTCTAAAACCAATTGTATCCGTGGTTTTTGTCAGCTCCAGGTTGATGGCAGGTAAAATATCAGTGTTTAAGCTCAAAAAGTTTGACTATGAGGAGTTCTTTCTGATTCAGCCTTTTTGTTCTATTAAGATCATCATTTGATTGAATGAGGCTCATGTACATTATGGAAGGCAATTTATGTAGTTTATCAATTCATCCAAATGTATATTTCATCTGGAAACACCCTCACAGATACACTCAGGATACTGTTCACCCAAATGTGTGGGTACCCTGTGGCCCAGTCAGGTTGACCTTTAGAATTAATTACCACACATGGAGAAAGGATCAGTTTTAATATGTGAAAAAGCATCAGTATTAATCTTTGAGATTCTAGATTGCAGAACTATTCACAATGGGAAAAAATCATGTGAGGCTGAACACAAAGAAGGATTAGCAGTTGCAAATATGTGAAAAAGAAGGAGTTGTTTGATAAGAGTATGAGCATGGAATCTCCAAGCTTACTGGATGGATGATTATCTGTAACAGATACTTTAGAAGGATTTCTTGCTGTGAGTGAAGGTTGGACTGCATACCTCCCTGAGGTATTTTTACTCAAGAAACTATGATATACTTGCTCAATCTTAGATGACCAGTCTCATTTTCTTGTAATTTAGCAAGGTTCTATTGTCCATATCACAACCAAAGGGATCTCTTCAAAGAAATTTACATGATTGTGAACATAATTTTTTAAGAAAGTTCTAAGAGAAGGAAAGGGAAGCCATCAAGCTACATGCCAACCTCAGTTTGCCTTTAGGGGAATACTGAACAGAATTTATATCATGAAGCTAATACTATAAGCTATGAGCTGACTCGAAGTGGTGTCTCCCAGGCATTCCCAGTCCTCCTCACATCTGAGTAGAGTAGCTTCAGCCATCTAAGAACAGTTCCATGAAGCAGGGTATGGAAGTAAACTCTTAGGAGGAGAGCACAGGGAAGCTAGGGAATGCAACCACAGAAAACCTAAAAAGTGATCCTGAGGGAATAAGCAAAGAATAAACATTCTCATTCTATTTCATGTTAGTCTGGGATAATATAAACCCTGCAAGTGTCATGAAGGGATTAATCAATGAAGTAATCAACCACTCAAAATCTTAGTACAAAAATCAGTTTCTTTCCTCCCCTCCTCCTCCTCCTCCTCCTCTTCCTCCTCCTCCTCCTCTTCCTCCTCCTCCTTCTCCTTTTTGGTCAGGGTCTCACTATGTAGCCCAGGCTGGCCTCAAACTCAAGGTAATCCTCTTTTCTCAGCCCCAGAGTACTGAGATTATAGGCATGCACCACCATGCTTGGCCCAAAACCAACTTCTGTATTTCATTTTATAATAAAACATTTCCCCTTGATGTTTTAAGCACCCCTTTTTTATATAGAATTCATTTGTCTATTCTTGAAATAAGTTAAGGTCTGTGAACTTTACAGAACTTCTGTTACTCTTTCTCTCTCCCTCCTTCCCTGCTTGCCTCCCTTCTTCCCTCTCTTTCTTCTTTCTTTCAATAATATAATGGTTGGAAAACTTGGGAGGTGGCAAAATGGGCTCTCATTTAGTCTGTGTTTTTCTGGAACAGAACATTAAAAAGTAAGATTGACATTTTGCTGACTGTTTTACAGCCAACATTGCCACCTGCTACTTTGAGGCAACAAGCAGTATTATTGGCATCTTTGTGCTTGGTAAGAAAATCAAAGGATGGTGAATAGCCAGTCCCTAAAACCAAACAGGGCACATAGCAGTGACTGGCACAAGATAAAGTGCTTGTTTGCTTGCTATGGAAACAGAATGGTGAGCTGAAGTTCTCAGACCATTGAGCAAACATATTTGTAGCCAACAGCATTTTGCTTTTAGCTGATAGACTCTCACTACCCTTCCTGTCCTGAAGGGAACCAAGGACCCTTCATCTGTATATAGACCATGTGTAACTACAAACAGAACTGTATAAGGTCATCTCTTTGGAGCCCAGGTATCCATGTGCTTCCCCTTATGTAAGCCAAGAAGTAAATGTGCTCATTGTTTTTTATAGGCCTGTGGGATCTTACTACAGATTAACTAGTAATATTACCTAATAGTTATAACTTAAATTTTAAACCTGCATATGGAAGAAAATAATAAAGCTGGGAGTTCCTATTATTGTTAGCAGAAACTGGGACCTTTCTGACACCCTTATGGATGGAGTTAGACATGGATGAATCTCCACAGATTCATCAATTTCACTTTACAGGCTTAACTAGAAATTAATTAGCCCACAGAGTGGGAAAACTCAGCAGAAGTAGGAAAACTCAGCCATCATAGTTGTTTAATAGTAACAGATTAATACTAGTGAGAATTGTCCCTGTGATAACTCCTTCTGTGAAACTCAAAATAAAGGACATTTATTCATAAGGTTTTAATCCACTTACTATGATAGATGTTACATCATCTGCCCAATGTTCTTTTTCATATCTAGGTGACTGATCCATTCCTCTATGGCAAATCTGTATGTTTACATACCTATTTTACTGTAGTTGTAATCCAATTACTACTCTTATTTATTGAATTGTATTTTTAGCTTTTTAGGCCTTTGAAGGCAGTGACTCTGTCTTACTTGAGTGCAGCCCTTAGCACAGTACAGATATAATAGTAACTAGTGAAGCTATATTAAGTGAGGGAATTAATGAAGAAGAAATATTAAAAAGGATCAGAAAAAATTAATCCTCAAGCTCCTTTACAGCCTGTAATAGGCCAAAGTATAAAATGAAACCTAATGACTTGTGTTTTTGTAACCTCTTCCCCTTGAATATATGTGAATGAGAAGATATCACTTCTGTCATGATGAGATGTTACACAGCAAAGATTTCTGAAGAGATAATTAAGATAAGTTTAATAATTTCAATGACAAATTTTCATTACTGCAGAAATTGATTTTAATTACTGAGGATTTTGTAAATGTATTTAAAGTTATTGATCAGCTAACTTTGGGTTTAATCAAAACAGAGATGAATGGGTGGGCCTCCACTAAGTACCTCAGACCTATAAATTTGCACCTAGAGGCTAAAGACTGAAGTCAGAGATGAGGAAGTGGCAGAAACCTTTTCTTGTTGGTTGTGAATGAGCACATATCATGCGGAGTGACAGCCATGTATCAGGAAATGGCAGATTCCATCTAGGAGCCCATTTACATGTATCAAGAAGGGTCCCCATATATATCCAACAGAAGAAACACAGGGAGTTCAGTCTTACAATCACAAAGAACAGAACTGACAACAATCTGAATGAGCCTGAAGGAGAATCCCAACCTTCAGGTTGCACAGCAGCCCAAGCCAACACATTAATTTCAGCCATGTGAGGCCAAGTGGAGAACTAGCTACATGACATTGGACTACTGAGCTGTGGAGCCAATAAATTCATTTTTTAAAACACATGGTTAATTGTTACACAGAAACTAATGCACAGCCCTACACACAATCATTTCATGGATAATTTTCAATAATTTTAAATTAAGGTCCAAAAATAAACATACCTTTATTTGCTTCTTATGAATTTGTAATTTCTTCCACTATGAAATAAATTTCTTGAAGGATTTATTTTCATGTTTTCTCATTGCTGTAACTTCAGGGTCAAACAATGTCTGGCACATAGTTGACTACTGATAAATGTTTTCTAAATGAATGAATGGTTTTAAAATTGGATTGTTTTGTCATATGTCATTACTATACTGATTGCAGTTGAAGTAGGTAATGGGAAACACAAAACAGGGTCTCTTTCCTTGAGGAATCTTTATCATATTTTAAAATCATAAACTCAATATTAGTACATAGAAAAGGACAATCTGAATAAGCCTGCAGTCCTCCAAAAGAATATTGAGTGATATAGGGAAAACCTCATGAGCTTTGGACTCATATTAATTGGGTTTTGTACCATGGGCTCAGGGACTGTCAGGCTGACCTTCTGTTGACAACTCTAGTTCATTATCTATTGATAGGGATTAATATTATTTACCTTGAAGAATTTTTCCAAGAATTAGAAGAAATCTATGTAGAAGTAGATTGATCAATAAATAGTAACATTATTTTAGGACTGACAGTGATTTCTAATATTTATTTTTGTTTTCTTTTTCCCTCTTAAAATCAGTTTTTAATATGCATAGCATTGTTGGATTTCTTTCTGAAATGTTCTATGTACTGTTTAGTGCTAATCTAAAAGGTATTCTTTATAATAGCTGCCCAATTAAGCCCAAGCTTAATTTGGAGTTCAATCAATGTGGAACACAGACCTTAATAGATAATAATAGGTGAAGGGTGGATTCATGAAGGATGTGTTGGGCTAGGAACGCAGAAATGTGGACTCTAAGCTAAGAAGCATAACCTTGGGCAAATGATGCTACTCTCTACCGCTGAAAACTCATTTGGCACCAAAGTGGCCTGGAGATAAAATAAAAATTCTTACACCAGGATAGGAGGAAATCTTTCTCTTGGTTCTGAGCTTTAGAAGGTCTCACGTTGACCCTTCTTTGACTATGTCCCTTTGTGGGAAAATGAATTCAGGAGCCTGAAAGCATACGCTCATCTAAAACATGTTTCCCTCTTTGACATCACATTCAAGAAAGGTACATAGAAACTGGACACCAGAATTCCTGGTTTAAATGGAACCAATCCCACTTCCAAGAACTGCGTTGGTCTGTGACCTTGAGTTTGTCTTATATGAGAACAGTTTCCTGAGTCAATTTCTTGTATGCCACTTCTCAAACCCTTTTCTTCCTCTGAGTTTGCTAATATTTTCTGTCTAAACACTTTCCAAACTTCCACATTTTCCAGTATGTCATTAAGAATAATGTATTTAATTCTCATCTGTAAATGTTTTGTACCTATCCTGTATTTTGGTTGTTAGTCTTCTACACTACATGATAAGCTTATGGCCTCCAAGTTCTCTTGTTGTTCATATTGCTATTCTTTATAGCAACAGTTCAATGTCATGCATATATCAAATATCAAGAAATATCTGGCAGGTGAATGACTAGAACTTATCTGGGTCCTGCTTTCCTCAAACTTGAAAAGCTGAGTCTTGTATATATTATCTCTTAAAGTTATTGCCAGATCTCAATTCTATAGTCTTGCATATGAAAACCTTATATGATTCCAAAGGCCAGAAAAAATGACATTGAAATAAATAATATAATAGACTCATATATTTCACTTAGGCTGAGAAAGTACAAGTCAGTGTAGGAATTCTGCCAACAACATCCCAGACTGATGTTCATCCAGTCTGACTTGAACATGTCCAGCAATGAGGACCTTGTAAATCAGAATATGCATTTTTCTTCTAGAAGGCCAAAATATCAGTAAATTCTTCCTTATATGAGGTGTAATACAAGTATTTAAAGAGGAAAAAGGTAGTCTTTTAAGGAAAGTTTCATAATAAAGTATCTTTCTAGTTTTCTATTACTATAGTGACGTAACAACCACACAACTCCATTTTCTTGTAGTTCTCACCTGAGCACATTCTCCATCTTTCAAATTTTGTCTGATTAGTTCTGAAGATGATGGAGTTTGAAATTCCCTTGGGCCCTTTTTCTTCTGTAAAAATATCCCAGCATAACAGTTTCACTATATTGTTTTTATTTGCAAGGACAAAGCAATTGGCATGCATTGAATTTATAGTCAGTAAACCCTCCAGATTTTGTTCATAAAAATAGTTATTAAGCCAAGTATCTTCTATCCTGTAATTGTGACATGATTTTGGAGCTCAACATTATCTTGTTTGTTTCAGTCCAATATCTCAACCTGTCATAATATTATTTGAGCTTGATCTAGCCATCATATTAAATATTAAACAGCTTTCTGTTGGCTATACATGTGATAAGCAGACCCTCCTGTCTTCATTTAGGTCATCAGTAAAAGAGCTGAATACAGTCAATAAAAGTATAAAATTCTTGAGTATGCTTCCTAAAGTTTCCCAAAGTATATTCTTAAAGATATCATTTCCATGAAATGTTAAAAACATTAGATAGTATATGCCTTTTCTTGGAATGTCTCAGTATAAATTGTACACTATAAACTGATGAGACTGGCAGTAATCAGAAGCCTTGCTTAACTTCAATTAACCTACTTACCTATTTGGTATTGTTATGGTTTGTTTGTTTTAACATACTCTGTGTTTCTAGTTCCCAGAATAGACTTTACCACACACTCTCTTATAACCTCAATAACATGCTTTAGAAATTTACCATGAATAGATACATAGTTTCAAAACTTCATGAATTTAAAGTTGATGCCTTTTTGTTTGCTTCTATGTTCTTAAGCAGTATTACTTAAAGAGTGTGTTATTACAAATTGTTTTGATACTCTGAACTATATTGAGCTCCTCAGTAACTTATGTGACTTATTCTTTGCTGTTTCATTTTCCTCTCCTCCATGTTTCTTTTTTCAGTTTAAAAATCTTCCTCTTGATACAAAAGTTAAAAGCAAGCAATACTTACAATGTTTGGTATAAAAAATTTAACTCTGCATGTTTTTTGCAATCAGAACTAGTTTTAATTCTTTTTAAAAATCATTTTAACTCTCTCCCCCCTCCCTTCATCCCCCCTCCTTCCTTCATATATCAAACCTCATTTTCAAATTGGGTCATCATTCTTACAAATTTATGATATTTTTGTTTTCATTTTTGGCTATACAATGTTTATTCTGCCTTTTGTACTTGCCTTTCAAAAATATGATCTCATCCCAGAAAGTACTGACGGCCCCATATTTTGTTTAAAAAAATGTAATCAGTGATTGTATTATCATAATGTCATTGCTATTCTTCGATATTTCTGGAGTAGTCTTCCTTTCTAGAATATCTGATCATGTGGTCATTCCTAATTTGCCTTATATTTTTTGAGATTTACTTTCTTGAAATCCTGGGTAGATGTCTGGTTGTTCCTCAGCATTTTTTTCCACAGCTTTATTATTAATTCCAAGAGCATTGTTCACATTCTCCAAAGCTACTATCACTCCCATTGACTTAACCAGTTTTTTTTGTGTGTGGCGAAAATATTCTCAGTAGTAATTATTTTTGTTTATTTCTTGACTGAGAGTTGAGATTATTATCAAAGCAATTGGACTTAGGTGGATAAGACTGCTTTCCTCATTAAATATATAATGAGGACCTACTATGTACCAATTAAAGTTTTTTTATGGAAGTATAAGGGATGGAAAATAGTATAAAACAGAATAGAGAGGCAAGCGAGATACTAATAAGCAAAACTAATCAAAATGATAATGATAATTTCTACAAATAACATAATACAGAATGACAGAAGTTTGTGGGTCAGGGTAGCACTAATTTAAATCAAATACTCAGAAAAGACCTTACTGAGGACATGTCACTTAAGCTGGCATCTAAATACCAGCAGGGTCTGGAATATAGAATATTCCACTATGAGAAACAGTGAGTTCATTAATCCTAAGAAGTGTGTTTTCTTGGCCTATTCTGGGAAAGTGAAGAGGATAAAAAAGCAGAACTTTGTTAGAGAGTAGAATAGCAGGAAACAAGGTTCAGGTGCAGGTAGGGGATGGAAAGGCAGGCAAAGGTCAGCTCATGTTCCATGGTAGAAAAGCTAAGTACATAGGAATGCACTCGCATTATCAATCAAAGTGGCAAAATAATCAGATTTATATTTTTCAAAGATAACTCTGAATCCATAGTGGGAAATAGATTTGGGAATGATAGGGAAAGATGGGGGTAAGTGCCCAGTGAAGGAACATATTGGAGATTTTAAGAACAGGCAATTTAGGTTCTTCTCACTGCTATGGCCCAAATCTGTCACTTTCATGATTCTACATACATATGATGCATATTTCCCCTGTTTGATTAAGTAATGTTTGGCATTCTCCTCAAACTCAATTACTCCTCTACTACTCTCATCCCATCTCATTAATATGCTTTTTTTCGTATTTCTGTCATCTGCGTCAGAGTTTTTCACATAGTCTCTGCTTTCTTGACATATGATACTACTCATTCACCCCATCTCTCTTTTCTTTGAACAAGAATAATATTCTGGATGTTCTATTTTATAAAAATGTTATAAATGATGATCCTTGAGTGCAATGGAGATACTCTGAGCATTGGCTAAAACATATTTCAACCACGAGCCATGGATTACATGCCACTCCTCCTTTCTACTTCAAAGGGGTTCTCCTGAGTTCCCCAAATCATTAAGACAACCCTATCTTAATAGATATGTTTTGGCTAGTAAGAAAGCAAAAATTACCTTTTATTGAGAAAGGTCTGGGGGAAAATAACATATCTTCTTCCTTATTTAAATTAGCTAATCCATTTGGTATGGCAAAACATTTCAAGTGAATCATATAATTTCAACAAGGAAACTATGGTCAGTAAGCTGTAATGCTTGAGGTCAGACATTATTTTGGAATGACCAAAAAGAAAAGATCAGGTTTTCTAAGAACACAGTAGATAAATACCAAAGAGTTTCTCAGACTCACTCTCCCTTGTTCTATTGTTCCATTGTCCATAGGATAATATGAACTTGCACAAGCCTCACAGTCTTTTTATGCTTGTATAACTCTAGGGATCAGCTGAAACACAATTAGGGGGTCATAGTCATTTGTATTTCTCTACTGTGTTTGGCTCAAAGATAATAGCATTATGGAATCTTGCCTGCAACCAATTTTTAAAATTTCTAACCAGAGATTACTGTCCTTGTTACTAGATGAAGGCAGTGGTGATTTTTCTAACTGCCTGGGACAGGTTTACTGGATGGAATTTCACAGCTACAATGAAGAGACAAAAAAGTATTCTCTGCTGTTCCAATAACATAAAAAAAGCAAAACATTCCATGTCTTTAAAATAAACAATCTTAAAACAGTCATATGAGTGGTATATCAATAAAAAAGTACCATATTTGCAGACACATTTTACATGTACAAAACTGTGGGATTTTGAACTCTTCAGATGTATCTCAAAAGTTTTTTGTGATTTACATTAAACATTATAGCCCAAAAGATAAGAATGTTGATATACTGCTGAATTTTTCTTTTGGGTTCTTTCTGGTACTTCCCAAGTTTGCAACATTAAAATAAGTATGTGGAGACTTAAATTCTATTTCAAGTTCTGTCATCATAAAGCTGTGGGTGTTTAGACAAGTCACATCATCTCTTTTGCCCTTAAATTCCTTGTTTGTAAAGCAAAGATAATCATTAGAAAATGAGCCCAAATATCCCTTCAATTATACAGGTCCATTTTCCTTCACTGAGATTTACTATTGTGGAAAAATATAATAAAAGCAGTTTTGTGCTTATTTTCAATGAGGGGACTAGAGTGGAAAACCTAAGATGCTACTGAGCTTCTTTCTTAAAAATTAGAATATAGTCCCCTGTTCTATGTTCAGATATATTTCCTTGTTTGACTAAAATATTCTTCTCTCTCAGCATGTCCTATGTCAAAAGGTTCAGTTTTGTGGGAGTTAAAGTGGATGGATGGTGACTAAGAATATCTGGAGAGGGAGTCTGGAGCAATTACTTATACTTCATGCAGAAAAAGTTAGATTTAAGTATTCTTCTCTTTCCAACCCTTCAGCTGTCATGAACCAAGTGTAAATTAAAAGAAAAAAGAATATGGTTTCTGAGTTTATAATTACAGAATGAAATGAAAATTAATATGTGAGACTGCCAATTTTCCATTATGTAATCATTACTTATTCAGAAGATCTGCATCCAAAATTGAACCTATGAAATTTACCAGTGAGAAGAAAAGAGCTAATGAATGCATGAAAGAAAAAAACTTCATTCACACCCAAGAGTTAGGGGTACTAAATAGTTTATTTACACTAGGCTGCCGTACAACCACCCTGATCACCGAGGAGCAGAGCTGCCCCCAGCACAGAGGAGGCAAACCCTCTGGGCCAATGTACCAAAGCCCCAAGTACAGAGGAGCAGAACTGCCCCCAGCATAGAGGAAATGAACCTTCCAGGCTGCCATAACACTGCCTTGAATGGAGAGGAGCAAAGCTTCCCCCAGAACAGAGAGGTGAATATTCTGGTCCACTGTACCACCACCCCAAGGAACAAGGAGCAGAGCTGCATCCAACACAAAGGAGGTAAACCATCTGAGCCACCATACCAGCACCCCAAGCACTAATTAGGTGACCCACATAGGCACCAGCAGCACACATCCTCCCCCCACCCTGCAATGAAATGAGAAGACACATAAACAAGTCTCAAAACCAGACTTCCAGATCACCTAAAGCAACCCCAAAGAGCAATGAGATGGAACAATCTGATACTCATCCACCTGGATGCCATGGACTGGCAACAAAAGAGGATTTGGAAAAAATGAAAGTAGAAATAATTGCTCAGATATCAGCAGAGATTGTGTCCATAGTGCAAGACATGATTACTAAATCAAGAGAGGACACAGATAACAAAATAGAGGATCTGAGGAACATGATGGAATCCCAACATAGGAAACAAATGGAGTCCATAAAACAGATGCAAACACATATGCAGGAGATTAAAATTTCCATTGAAAGTTTGTGCAACAGAATGAGCCAATGTGAGAACAGAATTTCATATATAGAAGATATGATTGCAGTTAGTGACCAGGAAATGTTTCTTTAAAATATTAAGGGACCATGAGAAATCAATCTAGCACCTGCTAGTCAATGCAAAGAAGAATAACATAAGACTGACTGGAGTCAAGGAAGAAACAGGAGAGAGTGCAGACAACTTAAAAAACTTTTCAAAGAAGTGATGGCAGAAAATTTTCCAAGCAGAGGAAAAGAACTTGACATACAGATAAGTGAGGCATATAGGACTCCAACTAGCCTTGATCAAAAAAATATCTACACATAGGCATATAACTGTTAAGATTCCAGAAAACCAACAGAAGAACAAACATCTACAAAAAGTTAGAGAAAAGAAACAAATCACATACAAAGAAAAGCCCATCAGAATACCAACAGACTTCTCAGTGCAAAACCTCAAGGCAAGAAGAGATTGGAGTAAAGTATTTCAAGGCCTAAAGGTAAACAGCCTCCAACCCAGATTAATGTACCCTACAAAACTATCAAAAGTGATGGAAAAATAAGATACATTCATAAAAAAGAGCACATGAGGAACTTCATGAATACCAAACCAGCACCCCAAAAAATTTTAGACAAAATCCTAGGAAAATACAATGAGGATCACAAACCCCAGGAAGCCCAGTAGAATAAGTTCCTTGGGCACAACAAGAAATTAAAAGCAAAGGGGGAGAATCCAACAAAAAGAAAAAGTCATGACAAGGATAAGTCAATACGTATCAGTTATAACCATCAATGTTAATGGTCTCAATTCACCAGTCAAAAGAAATAGACTGGCAGAATGGGTCAAGAAGCAAGATCCA
>NW_004624789.1:12452845-12474853 GCF_000247695.1 Heterocephalus glaber | reverse complement strand
TCACAGTAGGCAACGTAGGCAGCCGTGTGCATATACAAGTCAATGAGTCTCAGCAAGCCAGTATCAGACCTGTTAGATTCAGGCAGATTTCTGGCTGCTAGTCCCAAGTTGAGCTCCCTGTCCTCCTGCAGGGTTGAATTCTGCAAAATTCTACTGCAGGTTCCAATTTCCCTTTCCCTGAAGATAATGCAGGGTTCAATGGGAGGTGACAATCTTTCCAACTTACCAAGTATGGTGGTCTGGTGTGCCTTTATTGTAGAGATTCTCTTTACTTTTCCACTGAGCTTCAGTTTTCATTGAGGAGCCTGAGAGGCTCTCTTTCTGTTGCTAACTTCTGCTCTCTCTTTTGGCACTCAGTACAAGGGCCTTTATAATCCCCTGTGCCTCTGTAGTGCGGAACCAGCTAGCAGAGGGTTGGAGACACGGATGATGGGGGTGGGAGGAGCGGGACCGGGCTCTGCAGGCACCTAAGTGGCTAAGCAGAGTGCAGGATGGAGCAGGAGCTCCAAGCAGTGCCTGGCTCCTCACCGTGACATGGGAGGAGCCCAGAACAGAGTGGGGGGAGGGGAGTGCTTCGTGCTGCCTGGATCCTCAGCTTGTGCTAGTTGGTCGTGTGGAGCAGAGTGCAGGACAGAGCAGGGCCTCCAAGCTGTGCCTGGGTCCTCACC
Source organism: Heterocephalus glaber (assembly GCF_000247695.1). The sequence continues at coordinate 12,474,185 of NW_004624789.1, read as the reverse complement.
GTGCTGTGAGCAGAACCCAGAATGGAGTGGGGGCCTTCACGCTGCCTGGATTCTCAGTTTACATTGATTGGTTGTGCCGAGCGGAGCACAGGATGGACTCATCATTGGTTTTGAAGAAAGTTTTTGGAAACAGGACATAGTTGACAATGTCACAAATTGCCAAAAGATTAAATAAGGCAAGGAGTTAGGCACTATGTAGGGTGAGATTACGTGGTGTTGGTAAAAGGTACATAATATTGAATCCCAATTTACTACAAAGTAAAATAGGAATATTAATACCATAGTGTATATTTCTGCTGTGATGAACAAATAAAATAATTTTGTAAGCTGAAACATTTTTATAAATGTTTCTAGGTTTTATGACAACTACTTTCAACACACATTAACAGTCTTCAGGTGATAAATACCCTTGGTCAAAATTTAAATCTCACAAAGTGGTACTTATATATGCTTTTCATTTAATATTAACAAAATGAATTATGAGCCCAAAATTAAAATTCAAATATATTCTCAATAATAATATTAACTAGATAATTTTAGATAATTTATCTTCTCTTAAGGCACAGAGTCCAAGTGTTCTTACTCAAATTTGTACATTAAAAAAAAACTACACTTTGCAATATTAGATTTATTTCTGAAAATGTTTCTGAAAATAAATGCTGTTATAAATTAAGATTCAGTTGGCAACAAGTTCACTTGAAGGAATTAAATTTATAAATTCTTTTATAATTTGAATAATAACTAACATAGTAGTCTATTTAGCAACCCTGGATTTTTCTAAGTCAATATTGCCTATATTATGTTTCTATAAATATCCATATATTTAAAAACTGCAAAGTAGAGCAATATTTCCCAAAATGTATACATTTTAAAACTACTTTAATAAAATCTATATTGAAAAATTTCCACAAACAAGTTTAGAAAACACATATATATTTTGATAATTCAGAACTTCTTCATATCCTTTAACATACTATATCCTTGATTCAAAAGACTGATATCTGAAATACTCTGAAGTTCAAATTTTTTTGAGTACTGACATGATGCTATGAGTGGAAAATTCCTATCTCAACCTCATGTAGTAGGAAAGAGTCAAAGTGTGGGTATTATATAAACACTGCCTTTGGGAAATAGGTATTAGTTATATATGATAAATTTTCTGGTTCCCATCCTCAAGATCCTTCATGATGCTTATAAAATTATTCCAAAATCCAAAAAATTCAAAAAACCTTTTGGCCTCAAGTATTTAGGATGAAGGTACTCAATTTGTATTACTCATTGTGAAATTAAAATATAAGATTGGATAAATTATATAGAATTTCCCTAACTTGCTCAACCTTATTTCTGGATTATCTAGTAGATTGATCACCAGCACAGCCTGAAACATACAATATCCTTCTCAGTTTTGTTTACTTTTTCAGTTGATAAGTAAGTTTGTTATAATTTTCTATTTTTTTATTTTATCTTTTTTTTGCTTTGTGATTCCATCAGTTTTGCATTACATATTATATGTGTTGTATTAAGTACATTCAAATGGGTTATCTTTATCTTCTTGTTGGACTGGCAGCTTTGTCATCCTAAAATGTTCTCTTTATGATGATGCTTTTTGCTTTAAAATCTACTTTGCTGTTTTTCTTCCTTTATGTTTTCATTTTTTGTCCTTTTATTATTCAATTTTACCTTATAAACAGAATAGAATTAGATTTGTATCTTAATCCAGTCTGAATATTTTAGCCATTCTCACAACAATGCTAAAATCTCTTTGGTGAAGAACTTACTCCAGCAGTTGATCCACTTTATTGATTATTTTCTCATTATGAAATTCTAGGGGTCTTTCTTAAAAATATATCCTCAAAATAAGTCTTTTGCCAAATATGTGTTATGCAAATTTGTGACTTACCTTGCCATTTCCTTTATAGTGTCTTTTTTTAAATAATTAATTTTATTAATAGATTTTAGGTATATAATATAATGACATTCATCATTGGAAATTTGCACCTTTACATAATTTCTCTTGGTTCTTATTTTTTCCCCATTCCACTGCCCTCCCTTCAACCCCTCCATCCCACCCTATTTATAAAGACTTTGTTTCCATTTTTTTATATTTACTTTTTTTTGTGGTACCAGGGAACGAACTCAGGACCTTGTGCTTGCAAAGCAGGCGGCAAAACCACTGAGCTAAATCCCCTGCCCAAGACATTTTCTTCTGATAATGCTCAATTAGTTATTCTTTTTCTTTATTGTTCATATTTTCTAAATATTATTTAAGAAATAAAATTGAAAGCTTTTCTGAATACATTTTCTTATAGAAATTTGATAATTTTGACTCATTTTGAACTCATTCATTTTGGGAAAACTATTATTTATGCTATAATTAAGGACTGAAATTTGTATTTTTTCATACAGATGTCTAATTTCTTAGAGCCATTAGTTTAAAAGATGATCCTGTTATTATTGAGTTACTTTGGAATCTCTGTAGAAATATATGTATGGATTTATTTCTAGACTCTGTTTTACTCCATTAATTTTCGTAGGCCAATATCAGATTGCTTTCATCACTGAAAGTTTAAAGTAAATATTAAAATCAAATTAAGTTCTTTTCCAAAATTATTTGGTTTATTTTAAGCTCTTTAAATTTATGTATAATTTTTAAAATACCCTTCTTGGGACAGGGATTTAGCTCAGTGGTTCTGGCACCTGCCACGCAAGGGCAAAGTCCCAAGTTCAATCCCTGGTACCAAAAAAATAAAATAAAATAAAATAAATACCCTTCTTATTTTCTAAAATATCTGTATTTGATTGTGATTGCTTTGAATCTGTAGATCAACTTAGGAAGAAGTACTATAATAATTTGGATCTTCTGATGCATGAGAACAGAATATTTCCCCATTTGTCTCCATCTTCTTTAATTCCACTCCATCTGTTTGTTTGTTTTTGCAGTGCTGAGGATGGACTCCAGGGCTTAGCATATACTGGATAAGCACTATAGCACTAAGCTTACATCCTCATTTTCTTTTGAGACAAGACCTCCCTAAGTTGTCTGTCCATGCTGGTCTGGAAATTGTTATCCTCCTGACTCAGCCCCCCAAATAGCTGGGATTATAGGCATGCACTCCCTGCACTCCAGCAATATTTAAAAATTTTTAGCCTACACGTTTTGCACTAACTTCACAATAATGTATATAGTGTGCTTTTCTTTGTACTTATCCTTCTTGAGAATCTTAGAGGTTTTTGAATTTGTGGTCTTTTTTTACTTTAGGAAAATTTAGGACCATTATATTTAATTAGAACCATTAATACTTCTTCCTATTTTGTTCCTTCTCTCTCTTTTTTGGTAATTAAAATTTCACTTGGGAAATCTGATATTGCTTTAAATAAATCTTTGATAGTTTATAACATTTTTCTTCTTGTCATTCACTTTGTATAATTTCTATTAACTTGTATCTGTTTTCAAAAGCATTGATTCTTCTTCTAAGTTGATTTTACTGATTAGTCCATTGAATTGTTTATGTCTGATATTATACTTTTCATTTTTATCATTTTTATTTAACTCTTACTAATTTTCATCTCTCTGCTGATTTTCTCCTTTCTGTACATAGCATCTACTTTTTTCAATATGTCTTATAACATAATAAAACTTTATGTTTAAAGTCCTTGTCAGGTAATTCCAACATCTAGACCATCTCTAGATATGATTCTATTGGCCATTTATTAAAAATGGATCATAATTTTCTTTGTTTATGCCTCTTATGGCTTTTAATTGAATGCTGGACATTGTAAAAGTAAAAAGAGTAGAAAAAGAGGCAAATAATACTATACCAGGAAATAGAAAAGCATGTTCTTCATTATCACCCTTAGTGTTGGAGTTGAGTCCATCTAGAAAGGAATTCAACTGGGTTTCCTATATGGTTAACTACAGTACATTGCAGTCTTCAAATTCCACTGTAATGGACCTGCTACCTTGTGCTTAGGGAAGCTGAAGTACTGGAAAATCTTTCTTAGTTTTCCTGCTCCAACCTCAGCTTTCAGTTAGCCCTGCAGCTCTGTGTATTAGAGTCTTCTTCACTCTCTGGTTGTGTGTTACCTGGGTCAAAGCTTTTGATGTATTTTCTTGATTCTTCTGGTCTAGATCTCTTTGGCACATCCTCTTTCCTGAGTTCCAGGGTGACATTTGTCAGTCTTTTATGCCTTTTCATCAGTGGTGGACAGCCTCTATCTCTTACTGTTATAGTTTATCTAGATGTCTCCCCCAAACCTCATTTGGTCATAGATGGGGCTTTTCGGAGGTGGCTGGATCTAGAGTGTGTGATGATGAAGTTAATTGTATGATTCTGGGATCAAGGGTGTGTGATTACTAAATCAGTCCACTGATTGGTTTGGCATAGTTCTGGGAGTGGATGATAGGAAGGCCCACCCTGGGTGTGAGTGTTACCTACCCTAAGGGTGGGTAGCTTGATAGAATATAAGGGACAGAAAAGGCTGACGTTGTTGCTGCTTTGTTACTTAGCTGCATGGTGCCTTCTGCTTTGCTGCCCTCTGCCTGTCATGAATTGTTTCTTCTTTGTGATGTCCCCCTGCCCCATGCCCCATTGCCTTGAAGCCAGCTGATTATGGACTAAAACCTCTACAAACTGTGAGCCAAAATCAACTTTTCCTCCTTTAATTTTGGGTGTCAGATATTTGGTCCCAGCAATGAGAAAAGTAACTATGACACTGATCTTTTGTAATGACTACAGTACAAACAGGCTTTTCTTCTCTGTCTCCACTGGAGATTCATACCATCCTTTTTTAGTGGTGAGAATCTTGGGTTCAAACAGGTTCCTTGCTCTTTCCTACATAGCAGATGACATGTCTTCAAAGGAGAACAGGATTCTTGGCAGAAGTGGGTATCTTACATAAGAAAAACAGGTCATTGACTTAACAGGGAAGAGTTTTAGAGCCAAATTTTCAACCTTCCCCTAGTGGCAGGTTACACATCTTGGGATGGGGTGAATAAGAGGCTCTTTTTTTTTTTTTTTTTTTGCATATAACTAAAAGCCAGTAATTTTTCCCTTGTTTTAAAGCAAGATCAATTTGAGAGTTTGAGTGAGATTTTTACCCTTTCCTGTTTCATAGATGGCTCTTTACCTTTATCAGAAAAAAGGTCCAGGTTGTGAGTAGGTTTTGCCCACAAGGGGAAAAGCTTGTGGAAGCTGATCACAGCTTTGTGGCATGATCTTGTACCATTTTCAAACTTTGGCAGGACTTGAACTTCTGTATCTCTAATCATGGCTTTCTCAAATCTCCTACCCTGCCTCCATTTTTTTTAACTCTCAATGGAGCCTCATGTATAAAACTGATGCTTGTTTGAAGAATTCTTTTATTAGAATTCTAGAGTTTCTAAACTGTCACATTAGCTCCTCTTTGGATTTTAAGCATTTGTTAAAATTTTAGTGGATTTTCTTCTTTATAACTACAGTCTCTCTTCTATCCTCTGCCAAATTTGGAACAGTTTGAATGTTCCATCTTAGGGATTTCTCATTCTTGATAATTAGTTCTCCTGATTGCTTGATGACCTCAGCTTTCTAATGGGTGGAAACAATTGGTAATATTGCAGATTTCCTGTTTTTTTTCAATTCAGCTGCATGAGGACATCTGATCTCAGCTTTGTATATTCTCTACCTCAATGGAATTATCCACTTGCTTTCATTTTTTAAAAACAGAATCCTGTGTTATTGGTGTTTTTTAAGCATTTTAAGACAATAATTATTAGCTTCTGACTTCATTTCTGCTGATAGTTTTTAAATTATATTATTTGTACTTTTTAAACTGTGCAATTATTCCTCCTCTGAATGTCTTTAAAATTTTCTCTTGAGTTTGTATTCAATAATTTTACTGCAATACAGTAAATTTGAGCTTACTTTAATTTTTTTTTCTCTTGAGGTTCACTGAACTTCTGGATTATGTGGGTCAATTAATTTCTTCAGTTTTAGGAAATCCTTAGTCATCACCACTTCAAATATCATCTCTATACTATTCTATCCTCTTGAAAATTCAATTATAGACTATACTTTTCATTATGTCTACATGCATTTTTTGTGCTTGTTAATACTTCTCTGTACTTTGTGATTTTCCCTTACCCTGTTTTTCATGTTATAAATCATGCCTTTCCTTTTATGTAACTTGATGTTAATTTAATCTATTGAGTTTTTAGCTTTGAGTATTGTAAATTTTTATATTTAGAATTTCTTTTTATTCTTCTAATTCATTCTATTTCTGTGGTGAAATTTTTCATATTTTCATCTATGTTCTTTTTTAGTCTCTGTTCTTAAACATACTAATCATAGGTTTATTAAAGTCCTTGTTACTGAACTCTGAGATCTGTATCACATACCTCTTTCTATTGCCCATTCATTTTCTTGAGTTTTGATCATGTGGCTTTACTAATTTTAAAAACAAATGTCATATATAATATGATACAAATTATAGGGGCTTCAAATGCTCTTTTCTTTAAAAAAAAAATCTCTACTATTTCCTCTGCTAGGTAGACCAAATAAGGACTGCTCACTTTAATCCAACAGGGATTGTGTTTGATAAATTCTGGGTATACTTTTGGTAAAGCTGCATCCATATCTGGTAACTCTAGTAATTATACCTTATTAATTAAGCATAGCTCTCCAGGGTTTTTAACTGAGGGTATATTCTCTAGATCCCCTTCCACAGTGGGTCCTTATTGCTAATCATTGTCTCTTTGGAAATATGAGTTTCCCAATATCTCTTTTGTGTTGTTCAGAGGTGTTTTTGTTCATTTTAGCTTCTTTATCTCCTTTTCCATGAAGTGTCATAATTCAACAAACTTCTTGAGGACAAAAATGTCTAAGCACAAAACATCCCTAATTGCTTAATTGCCTTAATTGCTTAATTGCACAAAACATCCTTAATTGCTTAATTGCCTTAATTACTTCATAGCATCACTCTGTGAGATTCTAAAGGCTAAGTCACCTGTTCTCTAAAAGCACCTTTCTGTCAAGGCAAAGCTAGACTCTCAATCTCATCCACATACCCATGTTTGACATATTACCTCTATGAAAAATACCTACTAAAGATTCTTCATTTACCTTTCCATAGTTCTCTCCTCTGGAATCTTTCTTTCTTTCTTTTCTTTCTTTCTTTCTTTCATTTTTTGTTTTCCTTTTAAATGGTTATTTTAAAGTTTATCCAACTCTTCTACTTGTCCCCAGTGGAAATGCTGAGAGTTATAAGATTCTCTATTATGTTTCATACAGGCATATTATAATTAGACTCTATATTAGATTATACTTTAATATATTTTATGATATTTTAACTGACATTTAAGAACCCAAATGTGGGTAAAAGTTAAACTTTTCAGAATATTTTCAATACAAAGGAGTCCATCTTATGAACTGTAATATTCTATATATGACTAAATTCAAAGAAGCTCAAATGATAAAAACTCATTAAAGTCTACTTTTGTAAATGATAGCAGGTAAATTTCTTTGGAAACCTGTCAAAAACACATTCTGATAACAGAAATATACAGGTCCATGGTTTTCAATGAAGAAAATGTGATATTACTCATACCAAGACACATCATTTTTCTAGTCTTGTTTTAACCAGTTTGAAAGATCAGTTAATCACAATGAGGAATAACAGGTTATGGCAGGTTTCTCTTGGCATATTTTCTGGTCTTGCTTCCCTTTCTCCATACAACTCATCCCTAAAATTTTCCTTTTCAATTGCCTTCATTTTTCCAGATAGTATTTCAGATGTCTTCAAATGAATTGGAATATGATCCAGAATTTATACAGGCAGTACTCAAAGTTCTTATTTGTGACAACACGATTGCTATGTATCTTTAAAAAAACATGGTTAGTAAATGGATTTCATTTTGTATGGCAATTCAATCATATCAAATAAATATTTGAAAAGATTCTAAAGGCATATCCAAAGCCAATCTGAAAATGTACCAATATAATTTAGTGAAATTAGTGATATATAGGAAGAAGGAATATAACTAGAAATCCTGTTGAATCTTGACCCTTGGGGAGAAATCTCATTCACAAATGTTTGTTAATTGATTAATTGAATCTTACTGAAAAAATAATAAACACAATCATTAAAAAATAATTTTACTTTTAGTGATAAATATTAAGTTTGAATATGGTTTATTCTATGTAAGTAGTTCACATAACTATTCTCTTAAGCTTGTCTTATTTATCTTAATATCCAATTTTGACCTATCAGTGGGTATACTTTTGTTTCTATTTTGTCTGATTTTACTTTGTTCACTATCTTTTTCCACAGCAATTATCCAAATATTCCAAGTGCTAGCTTTATCTAGGGATTGATTATTAAAATAGTAACTTGTGAATATCCTGGATAATTTGATTTTATTGAACCAGCTTTTAAAAAATTAAATGAGTACTGAAGGAAATACACAATCTAATACAGGGTTTCTGCCACATGAATACCCCCAATGTAAAGGAAAAGAGATATACACAAGCAAAAAGTTACTTTAATTTTGAGAAAGTATTTTGTGAAAAGAGTTACATGATGTGAAGTTCTTTATTTGCTAACATTTTCTCTAATATTTGGCACCAGTTAATTCAATAAGATCCCAAAGAAAGCAAGAGCAGCCATCTTTATATCACACAAAATAGACTTTACATCAAAAACAGCAAAGGAGACAATTGATAAAGGAATCAATTGTAAACATATATACTCAATATTGGAACATGTAAATATAAATCAAGTATCAGTAGACCCAAAAGGAGAGATAGATTATAATATGAAAATAGTAGAGGACTTTAATAACTCACTTTCAGCAGTGGACAAATAATCCAGGTCAACAGTGTTAGTTTGTACTCTTACTAAATAGACCTTACAGGTGTCTAAATAGAACATTTCTTTCAACAGTTGCAAAATGTGCATTGTTTACATCAGCACATGGAACATTTTTGAATGTGGATCATATGATAGGCCATGAAAAAGTCTCAACAAATTTTTAAAAACTGAAATCATATTAAGTATCTTTTTCAACCACAGTGTAATAAAACTAGAAATCAGTAACAAGAACAACTGAAAACTATAAAATTACATAGAAATTAAACAATTTTCTCTTGAACAATGAATCAAGGAAGAAACCAAGAAGGCAATTAAAAAATTTCTTGAAACTGGAGATACAAATACCAAAATCTATGATATAAAAGAAAAGTGTACCAAGTGGGAGGTTTAGAGCAATCAATGCATTCAAAAAACAGAAATAATACAAACACCTATTGCTATATCTGAAGGAATTAGAAAAATAAGTACAAACTCAACCAAAAATTGTAGAAAGGCAGAATACAGTAAATATTGAGACAGAAATAAAATAAAACCTAAAGAATATTACAAAAGATTGATGACATAAAAAGCTGTTTCTTCAAAAAAATAGGCAAAATTGACAGATCTTTAGCTCAACTAAGAAAGAAGTCTCAAATAAGTAAAATCAGTGATAAAAAAGATATTAACATTAATAAAACAGAAATAAAAAAGATCAGTGCACAGTATTATGAATGACTACATGTCAACAAATTGGATAACCTAGAAGACATGGATAAATTTCTGGCCATATATACTTTATTAAGATTGAATCATCATAAAATAGAAAACCAGAACAAGTCAATAACAAATGAAGATTCAATTAATAATTTTAAAAAGTCTCTCAAATAGCCAAAGCAATCTTGAGTGAAAAGAAGAAAACTAGAGGCATACAACCTGACTTCAAAATATATTATAAAACTATAATAATCAAAACAGCATAACATGGGCAAAAACCAGACAAATGGAACAGAATTGAGATCACCGAAATAAACTCAAGGGTATACATCCAACCTATCTTTTGACAACAGTGCTAATAATATGCACTGGAGAAAATAGACTGTCATCAACAAACAGTGGTAGAGAAATTACATTTCCATACATAGAATAAAACTACACTCATTTCTTACTATATACAAAAACTAATGCAAGAAAGATCAAAGACTTAAGAATAAGCCTAAAATTATGAAAGAACTAAGAGAAAGTGTGGAGTAAATGCTTCAGAATGCTGCAGTAGGCAAAGATTTTTGGGATAAGACTTCAAAAACACAGAAAATACAAGTAAAAGTAGAAAAATAAGATTACATCAAACTCAAAATCTTCTACACAGCAAAGGGAACAACACTGTGAAGAGAGGCAACCTACAGAATAGAAAAATATATTTATATACTATACTTTGGATAAAGAGTTAGTACTTAGAGGTCCCAGACAAAGGCCCACACAGACACCATCATTAAGTGTGTGCAGGCCCCAGCCAGAAGCCTGCCTAGACATCAGTGGTTCTGGCCCACAGGCCCTAGGCAAAGACCATCCCAGACAACATCAGTGCAGGTTTGCAGGCACTGGCCAGAGGCCCACCTGGATATCATTGGTAAGGATGCACAGGGCCCAGCCAGAAATCTGCCCAGAAACCATCTGTAAGTGTGTGTAGGTGCCATAGAGAGACCTTCCTGGACAACATTGGTAAGAGTGCACTGGCAGCAATCAGAGGCCAATTGGGACGTCAGCACACCTAGGGAATCCAGAAGGCCATCATTCTGAGCCCAGTAATTGGTACAGTGGTGAGCAGTAGAGAGAAGACCTCTCAGGTGCTTGTTGAGAACTGGGAGAGCAAAGAGTCACCTCAATGATGGTGCAACAGACTGCAGTGGTTGGCTGTGTTTGATGCTATTCTTGATGCTGATTGTATTACTTTAGCCATGGTGACATGATTGTTCTAGTCAGTTGTCCTTCCTGGTATATGAAGACTGAGATTGCCTAAGGGTTATTGCAGACTCAAAATCAAGAGGCCAACTAAACCTGGAAGACAATCCAAGAAGTAGCCATTTGCTAAGGGTTCTAAATACGAGCAATAAAGATACAATAAGCATTGTAAGAGCAGCAACCCAGGAATTAAACCAAAAATATCAATAACAACAAAAAAATAGAAATGAGAAGATATCTAAACAAGACTCAAAACCAGATTTCCAGATCACCAAAGGCAAAAACAAGGGACAAGGAGATGGAATAATCTGAAACTCATTTTGCTGAAATGGCAACAAAAGAGGATCTGGATAAAGTAAAACCAGAAATATTTTCACAGATAATAACAGAGATGGTGTCACATAGTGAAAGATATGATTAATAACTCTAGAGGAGACACAGATAAAAAAATAAAATAGCTCAGGAATGTGATGGAATCCCAGTGTAGGGAAAAAAATGGAATCCATAAAACAGATGCAAACAGATATCAAGGAGATTTAAAACTCCATTGAAAGTTAACACAGCAGAATGAGCCAATATGAGGACAGCACAGCAGATATAGAAGACAAGATTATGATTATTGACCAGGAAAAAATAGATTTTTTAAAAAAGTACCAAGGGAATATGAGAAATCAATCTAGCATCTGCTAGATGAAGCAAATAAGAATAACATAAGACTGATCAGAGTCAATGAAAAAATAGGAGATACTGCAAATGACATTTTTAAAATGTTCACAGAAGTAATGGTTGAAAACTTCCCAAGCAGAAAAAAAAAAAGAATTTGATAAACAGATAAATAAGGCATATTTGACTTCAACTAGCCATGATCAAAATTCTACACCTAAGCATATAATAGTTGATTCCAGAAACCCAGTAGGAGAACAAAATTATACAATTAGAGAAAAGAAACAAATCACATACAAAGGAAATCCCAACAGAATCACAGCAGACTTTTCAACACAAACCCTCAAGGTAGGAAGAACCTGGAGTGAAGTATTTCATGCCCTAAAAGAAAACAACCTTCATGTTGATGTACCCTTGGTACCCTGCAAAAGTATCTTTCAAAATTGATGGAGAAACAAGATATTTTCATGACAAAGAGCATCTGAGGAATTTCATAATTACTAAGCACTCTAAAAAATTTTAAACAATATTCTAGGAAAAGACAATGAGGATCACAATCCCAGGAAGTCCAGCAGGATGAATCCATCAGGCAAGACAAGAAATTAAATGCAAAGGGAGAGAATCCAACAAGAAAATGTCATGGAAAAGAAAAGCTAATATTTATCAATTATAACCATCAATGTTAATGGTTTCAATTCATCAATAAAGAGAAATAGACTGGCAGAATGGGTCAAGAAGCAAGATCCAACAATATGCTGCATATGAGAAACACATTAAAAAAGAAACTCATAGACTGAAAGGTAAAGGGTAGAAAATAATACTACATGTGACAGAAAACAGCAAAAAAAAAGCAGGAGTAGCTATCTATGTGCAGATAAAATGGGTTTCAAACCAACACTAATTAAGAGAGACAAGAAGGCTACTACATCATTGTAAAGGGAACAACACAAGAGGAACAGATGACAATCATAAATTTATATGCACCAATGCTCATGCACTCAACTATATAAAACAAATATTAATGGACATGAAAAATCCAATAAGCACTTATACAATAGCAGTAGGGGACCTCAATATCCTACTGTCACAAATAGATCAATTAGACAAAAAAATCAAAAATGAAATACTAGAACTCAACCAAACTCTTGAACAAATGGACTTAATAGATGTTTACAGAGTGTAATCAGAATACACATTCTTCTCAGCTGCACATGGGTCATTCTCCAAAATAGACCACATACTTACTCATAAAACATGTTTAAGTAAAAGCAAAAGAATTGAAATTATCCTCAGTACATTATCAGATCATAGTGCCATGAAATTGGAGATCAAGAGCAAAAGAAACTAGAAGAACTGCATAAACACATGGATATTGAACAACACCCTCCTGAACAACCACTGGGTCACAGGAAATTAAAGAAGAAATTAGACAATTTCTACAATTAAATGAGAACAGCAATGCAACATATTGGAATTTATAGGACACAATGAAAGCAGTTGTAGAGGGAAACTCAAAGCAGTGAATACCCATATTAGGAAAACTGTGTGAGCTCAAACAACCTAATGCTGAACCTGAAGCTTCAAGAAAAAGAACAAGACAAACCCAAAGCTCATGCAAGGGAGGAACTTATATCAGAGCAGAAATCAATGCAATGAAGACTAAGAAAATGATATAAAAATCAATGAATAAAATAGTTCATTCTTCAAAACAATAAACAAAATTGATAAACCCTTAGCCAACCTTAGCTAAACTTATCAAAAGTGGAAAGAAAAGACCCCAAACTATGTAATTAGGAATGAAAAAGGTTAAATTACAACAGACCCAGCAGAAATTCAGAGGATCAATACCTACTTTGAGAACCTATACACCAATAAGATAGAAAACACAGAAGAAATGGACAGATTCCTAGATACATATGAATTATCAAAGATGAACAAAGACCTAAAAATTCTAAACAACTGAATATCAATAAATGAAATTGAAAATATAATTAAAAACTTACCAAGAAAGAAAAGCCCGGGTCCTAAAGGTTTCACTGATGAATTCTACAAGACCTTTAGAGGACAACTATTGTCAATACTGTTTTAAACACTACACTGAAATTGAAAGGGAAGCAATACTCACAAATTCATTCCTGGAAGCATCACCTTAATCCCCCAAATAGAGAAAGACACACTAGAGAAAGAAAACTGTAGACAATCTCTCTATATGAATATAGATGCAAAAATCCCTAATAAAAAAAAGATGCCAAAATGCTCAGTAAGATACTGGCAAATAGTATGCAGAAGATCATCAAGAAGATCATACACTCTGACCAAGTGGGATTCATCCCAAGGATGCAGCTATGGTTCAACATTACAAATCTGTAAATTTAATACACTATATTAACAAAGCCTAGGACAAAAACCATATGATCATGTCAATGCATACAGAAAAAGGATTTAACAAAATCCAACACCCATTAATGATAAACCCTACAGAAAATTGGAATACATGGTCTTTATCTCAACCTGATAAAGCCATCTATGAAAAACCAACAGCCAACATAATACTAAATGTTCAAAATTGAAAACCTTCAAGCTAAAATCAGGAACAAGACAAGGATGTCCACTATCACCATTCCTGTTCAATATAGTTTTGGAAACATTAGCCAAAACAATTAAACAAGAGAAAGAAATAAAAAGAATAAAGAGGAAATAAAGAAATTAAACTGTCATTATTTGCAGATGACATGATGCTGTATATGGAAGACCCCAAGAACTCCACCAAAAGTCTTCTAGACTTAATAACCAAATTCAGTAAAGTGGCTGGATGCAAGGTCAACACAAAAAAATCAATAGCCTTCCTGTACACAAACAACAGACTCACTGAGAGAGGAACTAGAGAAACAAGTCCTTTCAAAATAGCATCCAAAAAATGAAATGCCTAGGAATCAATCTAATAAAAGAAATCAAAGACCTCTACTCTGATAACTATAGCACCCTGAAAAAACAGATTGAACAGGATATTAGAAAATGGGAAAACATCTCTTCCTCCTGGGTAGGAAGGAAGGATATATTGAAAATGGCCATACTTCCAAAACCGCTATATAAACTTAATGCAATCCCAATTGAAAGTCTAACACCATACTTCATGGACCTTGAGAAAACAATCCAAAAACTCATTTGGAACCAGAAGAGACCTATAATAACAAAAGCAATTCTAGGCAACAGAGAGAAGGTAGGGGGTATCACAATCCCCAACTTGAAACTATACTACAAAGATACTGTGATAAAAACGCATGGTACTGGAAAACCAACAGACCCAAGGACCAGTGGAACTGATTAGAAGATGCAGAAACAACTCCAGACACACTCAGCCACCTCATATTTGACAAAGGAGCCAAACACTCTCGCTTGAGGAAAGATAGCCTGTATAATAAATGGTGCTGGAAAAATTGGGTTTCAAATTGCCCAAGATTAAAACTAGATCTGTATCTCTTACCATGCACTAAACTAAGAGCAAAATGGATTAACAATCTAAATATTAAAACAGAAACGCTGAACCTGCTGGAAGAGAGATTAGGTAAAACTCTTGAAGACATTGGCATAGGGAAAGATTTCCTGAACAAAACCTCAGTTGCACGTGAAGTAGCACAAACAATCAACAACTGGGATCTCATCTTATTAAAAAGCTTCTGCACAGCAAGAGAAACCACTGACAGTGTGAAGAGTAAAACCACAATGTGGGAAAACATTTTCACCAGTTGTTCCTCAGACAAGGTCTACTATCTAGAATCTATAAAGAACCTAAAAAATCAGACCACCCAAATTTAAAGACCCAATCCAAAAACAGACATCTGAAATGAACAGACATTTTTCACAGAAAAAAGTAGAAGCAGCAAATAAAGATAAAAAAAATGTTCAACATGAATGGTCATTTGAGAGATGCAGATGAAATCAACACTGATATTCCACCTCACTCCAGAAAGCTAACTGCTATCAAGAATTCAAACAATAACAAATGCTGGTGGGATTGTGGGGAAAAAGGAACCCATCTCTACTCTTGGTGGGAGTGTAGACTGGTGCAACCACTGTGGAAATCAATATGGAGATACCTCAAAAACCTAGGATTAGAGGTTCTATTTGACCCAGCTATTTCCCTGCTCTGTATCTTCCCAAAAGAATTAAAAGAATCATACCACATTGATATATGCACAACAATTTTTATAGGGGCACAGTTTGTAATAGCTAAAACTTGGAAACAGCACAATTGTCCATCAGCTGGAGACTGGATAAAGAAAGTGTGGATTTTTAATAAAATGGAGTACTATTCAGCCATAAAGAATGAAAATTTAGAGAAATTTTTAGCTTAATGACTGCACATTGAGGTGATACTCTTAAGAGAAATAAATAGGACAGATGTGTAAATACAAAATAGTTTCCCTGGTGTGAGAAACTGAAAATGTAAATGAGGATCAAAATGTGTAATAGATCATGTGAAATGGAAAGAAAAAGTCTAAAGGGGAAGTGGAAGTGAAAGTGGGAGGGGTAGTCATAAGGAAAGAAGGGAAAGGAATAAATATATTAAAAGAAAAAACAGAAACAAAAGACTTTGTAAATATGGAGGTGTTGAGGGGTTGAAGGGAGGACAGGGGAATGGGGGAAAAAAACAAAACCAAGATATATTATGTAAATGTACAAATTCTCAATGATGAATGTCATCATATTGTATACCTAAAATGTACCAATAAGCTTAATGAATGAAAAAAAAGTTAGTACCTAGAATATATAAAGCACTCCAACATAAAAAGCAAATAATCCTATTAAAATGTACAATAGATCTAAATATGCATTTCTCAAAGGAAGACACACAAATGGCTAACATGTAAATGAAAAAATGTTAAACATCAGTAACCATCAGGGAAATGTGAAACAAAACCACAATGATATATCTGTTCATTTAAGTTGGAATAACTATCATCAAAATTCCATAGATAACACATCCTGGTAAGGTTGTAAAGAAAAGGAAAACTTGTATTCTGTTGGTATGAATGTAAATTAATATAGAAATTTTGGAAAATATTATGCAGATTACTCAAAAACATTAAGTAGAACTATTACATGATCCTGATATCTCATTACTTGGGATATATTTAAAAGCCATGATATTAGATATTGAAGACACATCTGCACTCTACTATTCATGATAGGTATGAAATATAATCAACCTAAGTGTCCTTCAATTGACAAAAGGATTAAAAATGTGGTATAAATATAAGTGACCCTTAATTGTGATATGTTTAATTGACTGGATTAAGATACTTCCAGGGAATTAGTAAAACACAATTTTGGGTTTGTCTGGGTGGATCATGGAGGCATATCCTTGCGTCCCTAGACCATTTCTCTCTAGTACTGTTCTTTTGCTCTGCTTTCTAGCCATTATGTGATGAGACGCTTTTGTCTGACAATACCCTCAGCCATAATATTCCTGCCTTGGAGCCAGATGATCATGGAATGAATCCTTTGAACCTCTAGAATTTCTACTAATACCTGGTACTGATCATAAGCATGATTCACAGAAGGTCTTAAAGTAACCTATACTCTTAAATGAATGAGATGCTGTATTTGTCAGCTTTTCATTGCTTGGCCCAAAAACCTGACATACAGAACTTAAAGGAGGAAGGATTTATATTGGCTCATGGTTTCAAGGGATTCAGTCTATAGTCAGTTGGCTCCAAGGCAGGAACATCATGGTGGAAGGCCATGGTAGAATAAAGCTACATAGATCTTGCCTAGGAAGCACAAAGGGGAATAGCACCAGAGAGAAGAGGTCCAGGGAACAGATACCATATCCAAGGTCATGGTTCCATGACTGATCCAGACACTTCCAGAAATGTGATTTATAGATCCCCTAGGTTGCTACTAAGCCAATCAAATTTATACAAATCAGCTTAACCACCAGATGCCCAATTTCTTGTTTGTAGACTAGATTTTATAAGACATTCCATTCCAATATTATCAGAATATTTTGATGCATTAAAATTTGATGAAGCCCTATTGACAATATAGATATAATTATTGTAGAAGTTGAAGAATTCTTCATGGTTAAGATGACTGTGATTTCAAATTTGTAGTCTTTGATGCCAATCTAAAAATAGAATACACCTTGGGTAAATCATCTGTTATGTATTCTGTTGAATTTAATACAGTAAGAATTCCTTGTGCCAATGTCATAAATTGATCATATTGGAGAAGAGGAGAAGGCAATGCCAGTCTTGCTAAAAGAATGGAATAATGTAATCAAGGAAAAAAAGAAATAGAAATAATATTAAGGTTGTTCAAAGATGTTTTCATATCTTAGAATTCTTTTGTTCTTCTATGACTCTAGCTGATCTACATCTTTTCCTATGCATTCTAAAAACTATATTGTTTCCTTTATTGTAAAAATGGTTTTGTAAAAATAATAGCTGACCAAAACAAATTGTCAATTAAAATCCTGTTACCATAAAGTAAGGAAATTGACCTAAAACCCAAATTTGGACTCAAGGAATTATACCTTCGAGTTATTAGGACTAGAAAGAAATTGTGAAGACTTTTTTTTGACATTTCAGTTCTGCTATCTGTTCAAATAAGAGTCAAAAAGACTAGCTACTAATGGAAAGCTGAATCTAATATTTTCTAAGATTTTAAAATAGATAAAGACACACAAAGGAAAGAAAAGTATATCTTTATATGGTATAATCAATGGATTTTCTCTCAACATAAGCTGTTTATTTTATAAAACAAATTCTGATACAAAATGAATTTATCACAGCTGTTTAGAGCACATAAAGTTCTATGTCATATTTATTCAAGAAAACTTCTACTAAACTGATTAAGCTACAAAATCAGTTCTTAAAAGCTATCAGTGAACTGAGAATGCAAATAAATCTAGGTGATTTAAATCCAGATAATTATCTAGATAATTAGATGGATTTAAATCTAGGTAATTTAATATCTGTGTTAGTTACTTTTCTCTCCTGGCTGAGACAAAATACCTGACATCCAAAGTTAAAAGGGATAGGATTTTTTTGGCTTATGGTTCATAGAGGTTCCAGTTCATAATCGCTCCATAATGGCTCCAAGGCTGGGATGGCAAACAAGCATCGCAGGAGAGAAACAACATGGTGTGCACAAAGCAGCACAGGCAACAAGAGAGACCTTAACAGCATCTCCTTGCCCCTTTTATCTTATTCAGACTACAGGGATTAGAGTGGTGGCAAACAAATCACTCACGTGTAGTGGTTTAGTAATCACATGTCCTGAACCTCAGCATCACACATTCCAGATTCAAATACCTCTGAAAAAGGAAGATCCATCTCATCTTTAAGAGGCTTTGGGGGGACAACTAAACACAAACCATAGCAATATCCATGGAAACATATTATGAAGAAAGGACCTCTTTCATAAAGAAATTCCAATGTAAATCTATCAATTTTAAAAATTAAGTTTATTGGTACATTTTAGATATACAATATGATCATATTCATCATTGAGAATTTGTACCTTTACATGATATATCTTAGTTCTTGTTTTTTCCCACTTCCCATTTTCCAGTTTCCACCTCTCCACCCCTCCCTGTTTACAAAAGCTTTGCTTCTATTTTTTCCTTCTTTTCTCATATTTTTTCTTTCCCTTCTTTCCTTTCCCTTACCCCTCCTACTTTCTCTTCCCCTTTGAACCTTTTTGAGGAACTTAGAGTATAAATGAGGATCAAAATCTATAATAGATAATGTGAAATAGGAAGCAAATATTATTAAATTTTTAATAACCACCTATGACCTAAAATGATGGATTAGAAACTTGAGGCTGTCCAGACACAGAGAGAGAGCCTTGACCTAATTCTCAGCCCTTTCCTGCACCAAATGCACAGGAATAGAGTACCAATCACTAGGGTTTGTTCAGGCTACCCTGAAAACTTTCACTTTCTCTCCCTGTGTGAATTTCTGTACCATATACACAGCAGGAACCTTTGAGAGCTTGGAATCAGGCCAGAGAATTATTTTCTCAAGTTCAGAGAATCAAAAGGTAGAACCAAAGAGTAAAACCCCCTTAATTCAAAAAAGTGGCAAATGAACTCTAATGTAGAGGTATTCTTAGTACCTTGGAAAACTAGTGGCTTGACTGAAGTAAAGTATAATGAGAACTTTAAAATCTTCCAATGCTCACCTGTCAAACCTCACTAAGGGAAAAGTCCTGATCTTCAAAATGTTGGAAGACAGAAGAAGTATACTAAAGCTATAAAACAAAACCAACCTAAAGATTCAAACTATGACAAAATTGTGGAGGGAAAAAAAATCAGTAATATAGATAATTTATTTGATGGGTTAGCAGAAGATTTTACAAAGTAGTAGAAATGATAAAAGAATTTGAAGATAAAGCAATAAAAACCATTCAACCCAAAATGCAGAGATTAAAAAAGAAGAGGGAACTACAATAGAGCATTTAAGATTGATTAGATCAACTCCAGCTTAGCCATGCAAGGGGGCAGAGCAGGCACAGGTTGAGTGCACCCTGCTAAATCTGGCTCACTCTGCCAACTTGCAACTAGGAGACCGAACCCGTGAGGACCCCCTGGGCATGCCCATGAGCCTACAGCTTAGCTGTGTGGGCCCCTGCAACAACGGCTCCCCCACCACCCACACTGGCCTCTTGGCTCTACAACTACTTGGGTCCACACTCCAGAGTCACAGGGGGGAATAAAGGCCATTGTCCTGAGCTGCAGAAGTGAACAACAGAGAGAGGGCCTCTCTCAGGCTCCTTGATGAAAACTGAAGCCCACTGGAAAAGTGAAGAGAATCTCTGCAATAAAGGCACACCAGACCATGGTGCTTGGTAAGTTGGAGGGATCATCACCTCCTATCGCAACCTGGACTATCTTCAGGGGAAAGGAAGCTGGAACCTGCAGTAGAACCTGGCAGAATTCAACCCTGCAGGAGGTCAGGGAGCTCAACTGGGACTTGCAGCCAGAAATCTGGTTGAATCTCACGAGTCTGTGACTGGCTTACTGAGACTCAGTGACTGCACACTGCTGCCCACATTGTCTATTGTGACAGCAGACACATACTCTGAAGGAGGCCCTTTATTTATATCTTTTATTTGTTATTTTCAAAATTACTATTTTTTGATCTTATTTTTAATTTTTTTTTCTTATTTGCTACTCTTTTAAAATTTTTATTTTTCTCTTTTTTCTTTCTTTTCTCTTTTCTTTCTCCCTCTCTCTCTGCCTTGCTCCCTTGCTGTCCCACATTGTTCTTCATCTGCCTTTGTGTTCCTGTTCTGCCTCTAATTTGAATTTCTTCTTTATCTTTCTTTTCTTCTCTTTCCTTCTTTTGCCTGTGCCCTCTGGCCTCACTGATAAACTTCCCCTATCCTTCTACTTACTTATTCCTGCCTCCCCAACTCCTTCAATCTCCCCAACCCGAAGGCTAAAGTTGCTATATTGAAGAGTTTATTCGCTATAAACATATGTTGGGTTATTCCTTAATTTTCTTTTTCCCCTTAGGTTCTTTCATTGGTACATGTCAGGTATACAATTCATTTACATTTATCATTGAGTGTTTGTACCTGTACATGATGTATCTTGATTTTCATTTTTTCCCCATTACCTGTGTGCCCTTCCCTATTTACAGACATCATTTCCATTTTTTTTCCTTTCTCATAATTTTTCCTTTCCCTTCCTTCCTTTCCCCTTCCCTTTCCTTCACTCCTACATCTTTGAACGTTTTTTCCTATTTCAAATTATCAATTATTCATTTTAATCATTTTAACCCTAATTTACACTATCAGTTTCTCACACTAGAGAAACTATCTGGTATTTACACATGTGTCTTATTTATTTCGCTTAAGAGTATGGCCTCAATATGCATCCGTT
>NW_004624789.1:12427238-12447002 GCF_000247695.1 Heterocephalus glaber | reverse complement strand
TCTAAGTCAATTAGCCTCAGCAAGCCAGCCACAGTCCACTGAGATTCAGGCTGTTTTCTGGTGCAACACCCAAATTGAGCTCCCTGGCCCCCTGCTGGATTGAACTCTGCAAGGTTCTGCTGCAGGTTCCAGCTCCCCTTCCCCTGAAGATAGCCCAGGTTCTGATGGGAGGTATTGATCCCTCCAATTTACCAACTATGGTGGTCTGGTGTGCCTGTATTGCAGAGAGTTTCTTCACTTTCCCAGTGGGCCTCAATTTTCATCAAGGAGCCTCAGAGAGGCCCTCTCTCTGTTGTTCACTTCTGCTGTATCATCTGGAGCTCAGAACAATGGCTTTTATGACCCCCTGCGCCTCTGCAGTGTGGATCCAGTTGCCCACATGACCTGTCAGCCAGAGGCCTGTGGGGCAGTGCTGCTGGAAGCCTGTGTGGCTCCTCCAAGATAGCAGTTCTTAACAACTCCACTCTCCTAATCTAGTCAGATGGAAAAGGGGTTTTAAACCAGGATGGAAAGGAAATAATGGAAACAAAGTTTTTTAAAAGGGGAAGGGAAGAAAGGTTAAAGTGAGATAAGGGGAATGGGAAAAAAAGAATTAAGACATACTATGTACAAGTACAAATTCCCTATGATGAATGTGATCATTATTTATGGTGAATATGTACTGAAGTGGGAGGGGTAGAGGTAAAGAAAGAAAGGAATGGAATTAATGTGAGAAAAAAAAAATGGAAACAAAGTCTTTGTAGATAGGGAGGGGTAGAGGGGTTGAAGGGAGGGCAGGGGAATGGGAAAAAAACAAGAACCAAGATGGATTATGTAAAGGTGCAAATTCCCAATGATGAATGTCATTATATTGTATACCTTAAATGTACCAATAAAATTAATTTAAAAATGAATAAATAAGTGAATCTGACAATTTAAAAAATCTTACCTGTTAATACTATCACTCTGGTTGTTAGGTTTCAAGGTATGAATTTCGGAGACTACACATTCAACCCATAGCAAGGATAAAAAGAAAGTTAAAAATAAACTTTAGAGAAAATTGGAGGGCAAGTTGGCCAGTGAAAGAGATAATGTTTGCAATTACCCTATTATAAGATGTCATGGTTTTACTAAAGTAACGATGGGTTCATGTAATCTCACCTGAAAATGGAGAGCAGAGGTGCCAAAAGATGACAAGAAAATAGAAGGATTAATGAGCTGGAAAGCCCCAGAGGGTAGAATAATATCCATGAGTAAGTAAACTAGAAAGATTAGAGATTGTTATGGGAGAAAGAAAGTTGAATTAGTGATTTTTCAGAGTTTGGAGCAATTTTTGTAGCTGTATATTCCAAAGTGTGATAGATGGACAGAGTTGTTGATTAGAAATAGAACACTAAAGGAAATCAGAGATCTGTGATTTGAACAAATTGTCTATATTAACATTCAGTGAGTTTAAAAAGAAAACCCATTAGTCTAGCACCAAAGTCTCAAAGACTATGGAGAAATTACTAGAAAATGGGTAGAATGCAGGGATAAGAAAGCAAAGAGGGTTATACAACATCTTCAGTATTCTCTCTTAAAATAAAGAATTGTGATATATACATGAAGAAATCACTTCAGTGGATCTTTGCAAGTACGTACATGATTACAAATTATATTCTGAAACATTATCATATGTACAGAACAATAAAACCAACACAGCATTTACAGAAAAATATAAAAATTCCATGTAGGCATGTCTAATAAGAATGTGGCATCAGCACTGCAGAAAACAAGAAAAAGAATCTAATATTTTCTTTTAGTTATTAAAATTACTGGATAGGTCCAATATCTGACTGGAGTTTTCTACTGGCTTGAAGCAAACAAGACTTCTGAGTGCTTTTTTGTTTAGAAGAACTTGGCTTGAGATAATTTTTGGCTGTGCTTAAAGTTGAGTAACTAGGACATGAAAATAGGGCTACT
This sequence comes from Heterocephalus glaber, assembly GCF_000247695.1. The sequence goes on along the minus strand of NW_004624789.1, from coordinate 12,445,061 downwards.
CAAAGAAGGGCCAAGGAACCTAGCCTGATGCCTTAGGCAATGTGTGTCCTACTCAGAGTAGCACTTGAGAATTCATGTCATCAGAAGTAAGTGGTTTGTTCTTATTGAAGAAGGCACATCCCCTGAAGACATGCCAAGTAGTGTCTGAAGAAATGAATCAAAATCTAAAACCTGGGTGATCCTCAGAGTTGATTTTGCACATAGGTCAAAAGAAGCATTTGTGAGGTGGCACAGCAACTGTGAAAGGAATTCTTTCAAAATTCTGTAGCCTGCAGCCACTTTGGCATAAGCAAAATCACTCAGCAGCACTAGGATTTGTATGCCCATATCTGTATGCCAGGAAATAGTTACCCCATAGTCTAACACTGTCTGTTCCTAAATCAGAGCAGGCAGTTACTATAATTCTACGGTATTAATAGGCTTCTTTGGAGGGTAATAAATGTTCTGGATATGTGCTGAGTTCACCACTAAGCATGCTCTCCAAAGAGATTGTATGGAGCAGAAACCAAGTTTGTTCCTGTGTGGGCCACAAAAACCCGGGTGCCAAATTCAGCTAGATTGCTTTCAGTAACTGTCCTCCATCTCCCACCCTAAGTTATGGCCATCTTTTAGCCAGAAAAGATGGAGAGTGAATGGTTTTAAGTCAATCAGAGCTTAGGGAAGAAGAAGGGAATATGCATGTGTGAGTACAGGTTCCTTGGATCTCACTGCCAATCTCAAGAAGATAAATTTTGTAAAATCACATGTTTTGGTAAAAACAATAATATATATAAAAGCCATCAGAATATCTTATGATTACAATAGACATGTATGCACAGAGATGTATTGATTCAACAGGCTCACGTTTTGAGACAGAGAAACACAGATCTGATACTGTTCAATAGTTTTCCCAAAGTTAGAGTTAGATAATAATACAGCCAAGATAAAACCCCAGTCTTCTGATTTTCACTCTAGAGCCTTTTCTATAGTACCAACTAATTATGCTTAATTTCCTAATTTTCTCCTCTCAGGTTTTACTCCTGTCATGGAATATCTTCATTAAATTCAAAGTCTTAACCTCAAAAGTTACCAAGTCTTATTTTAAAATACTTAAAGAACATAAAACATATAGAAACTATTTTAAATAAAACACCTCTCTGGATTTAATAAGTCTAACTATTATGTCTTGTTCATATGTTTTTTTCCTTTGCCTCCCACACTTTATCACAGAAAACCTGTATACCAAATATTGAGCTTAGTACACCAAAGCAAGCTGTTACATTCTGTGTTGATCCTTGTATCTGCCTACCTATTCCACACACATAATTATATAATTATTCATCTTTATTTTATTCAAAATTAAGTTTTTAAGATTGATCTTTATCCTGTAGAATATTCCATTGTATTAATGTGCCAATATTATTTACCCATTGTCTTATGGATAAATAAAACTTGAAAAATCTTTCTCAGTATACACAATGTTCAATGAACATATTTGTGACTATCTCTTCAGGCACATTCAAAATAATTCATTTAGGACTCAGAGATAGAATTGCTAATTTAAGAAGTGCATGTATGTATAATAGGTAGAAGAATGGCTCCCCCAGAGATGTCACTGGAATCTTGGAATATATTACCATACATGACAAGATGAACTTTAGAAACATGATTAAAATTAAGAATCTTCAGAGGGGGAGATTATTTTGATTTATCCAAGAGATCCCAGTCTAGTCATATGAATCTTTAATATTGGAAAAATGTAAAATAGAATCAGAGAGTTAAGATTTGAAAAAATTTCCACCTTCGCTAGTGTGGCAAGTAGAGGAAGGGAGCCTTGGGCCAAGAAATGTGGATGGTCCATAGAAACTGGAAAAAGGTGTGGAAAACAGATCATCCACTGAATCAGCCTGCAAAAAGTAAAGTAACCCTATGGACAGATACCTTGATCTTAGCCTAATAAGAGTCACCATATAAGAGTGACCTTTATTACTGTAAGCTAACAAATTTGTATTGTTTTAAGCCATGAAGTCTATAGTAATTTGTTATAGCAGTAGTAGAAAATGAATACCATATTAAACTTTAGTAATTGGGTAAATTTCCTTCCAAAGTGGCTACACCAATGTATGTGCTCACTGTTGGCAAAAAAATCCTTGTGACTTATTAGCATTATAGGTTAGGGTTATGCTAGGCTTTAAATTTTTTGTCTGCTGAGTTTGAAAAGGTATTTGATTTTAATGTGCATGTGATTTTGATTTTCATAATCATTTGTGGATTGAACATTTTATTTCAATGTTATTGGAATTCAGGCATTTCTTTTTTGGAGAATCTTGCTTTCATACATTGCCTTTAATTCATATTGGGTTATTATTCTTTTCTTATTCATTTATAATTATTTATATATTCTCTTCACACTGTGAAGATATAAAATCACATTCTGTAGCTTCCTTTAACTTTGCTTGTGGTATGTTACACAATAGAATTTTTTGTCTTTGTTATTGCTGTTTGAGAGAGGGTCTCACTATGTAATTCAGGCTGTTCTCGAACTCAAGGTAGTCTTCCTTTCTCAGCCTCCCAAGAGCTGAGATTATAGTTGTGCACCACCACACTTGGCTACAAAATAGAAAATTTGAATTTCAGTGAATACAAATTTATTTAGTGATAATATTTCTTCTTGAAGTAATGTTGATAACACAGTATATTTGTCAGTTGTCTATTTTATCTAGGTTTACAAGTTTATTGGCATAAATTTCTTCATAATTTTCTTATCTATGAAAAACCTAGATGGAAATGTAATTTTTCTTTTTCATTTTTTTAATGCTGTGTCTCATCAATTGCTTCAGTCTACTTTCTTTCTTAAAAGGCACATTTTTGTTTTATTTTACTTATCATTTTCTATTACTATATTTTTTCTTTCTTTTGTTTGGTTTAGTATATTATTAGTTTTTATCTTACTGAGTTAAACTATTATCTCATTAACTTTCAATGAATATATACTTACAAATTTCCCCGAAGTGTTGCTTTACATGCACTTCACATATTTTAATATGCAATATTTTTATTTTTATTCAGTTAAAATTATTCTGTGGTTTCTATTGGAATATTTTCTTTTACTCATACTTTACATAGAAAGAATATTTAAACTTTCCTAAAATATCTGTATTTTATTTTTGTATTAATTGAGTCATTGTGGTATAGACATTATTTTATAATATAAATTATTTGAAAACAGTTGAGACATTGCATTTGACCTAGTATGTGGTTAACTGTATAGTATTTTAACAACTTGAAAACTACATATTCTTTACTTATTTGTGGTAGGGTTCTGTATACATGCTAGAAAAAATTTATTAAATAAAATATACTATTTTACTACTACTAAATAGCAGATTTTGTCCTATCAGTTTTTAAATTATTGGAAATATGTTAATTTGACAATTTAGTAATAATTGTCATTCAGTTACTAGAAAATAATACATATATTTTACTAGGTGTTGGGCACTTTTGTGTTTCTCCATATAACCTTTTGACGTTTTTTGTCTTTTTAACAACTCAAAGGTGAGTGTTCTCATTTCTCTCATTTTATAGGTGAAGAAGTAGAAGTACAAAGAAGTAAAGAGAACTATCAAATTTATAAAACTAATATTTGAAAGAGCCAATATTCAAACCCAGTCTCACTCCCTTGTCCACATATTAACTGATACTGTACTCAGCTACCAGTTTTTGTTTTATATATTTTAAGGTTATAAAATATGCACAAGCTTATACATATTTTCACTTGTAGAACTATTTTTCTTGTGCATTGAATGTATTCATTAATTTTTTTATATGATCTATTTTCTCTTTGGTTAACATTTGTTCTTTGTTTTTGTTTTTCTTTATTTGCCTTTTATTTGGTAACCTTTTTTTTTTTTTTTTTGTACCAGGGATCAAACTCAAGACCTTGCGCTTGCCAGGCAGGTATGGTGTCACTGAACTACATCCCCGTCCCTTAGCACCTATTCTGTATCTTTCTTTGTTTGTTTATTTTCTGTGTCTCTCTTGCTTTGGGTACCATGCACAATTTTCACTTTTTAGTAGAAACTCTCAATATTTACTTTTATAAAAGATTTGATAGTATTTTGCTTTTCTCTATAACTTGTGGTCCTTAATTCACTGTAAGTATCCATGAAAATACTATTGTATTTTTATTTTTTAAAGTAGTTATTTTTTTCAAGAAAATGTTATTTAGATATCTTTGAAACAATTATGTTTACCAATGTATTTGTTAAACTCCATGCTAAACTTTGATTTTACTATCTCTTTCCTTTACTGTAGTTTATCTTCCTCCTTGCTGAAGTACCTCCTTTAATCATTTTGTTAATAGCAATCTGTCTGTGGTAAATTTTGAAAGTCATTGCATACTTAAATATATTTGTTGTGGGCTTACTATTTAAAAATAGTTAAGTTGGTTATTCACCTCTGTAGTGACAGTTAATATCCCTCAGCCCTTTGAGAATATTGCTAAAAATTTTACTGCACTCTCCTTTCTCTAGTGAAATATGAAGTCAGACTAATGATTATTTAGGGGTGGATAATTTATCTTTTACTATGGTTAAGATTTTTTCTTTATCCTTGATGCTGGGGGTTTTATTGAAGCTTATCTAAGTATGTATTTTTTTAAAATCCTGCTTATCATTCAGAGGCACTTTGATTTGACAACTCATATCTTCATTCTATTTTGAAAATTCTGGAGAAAACTTATGATGGAAAAAAACCATGAAGTTGAAAGACAAAAGTAAAGATTTGATTCCAGAACCTTCTGTTGATATGATTCTGGGCAAAGCATCTCGCTTTTCTCAAATGCAGAGTTCTCATCTTCATCTCAGGTTTGTGATGACATCAGTTTAGGAAATGGATAATAATACCACTGACTAATATTAACCAAGAGTTTTCCTTAAGTCAATTATATGGTGAGTTACAAATATGAACACACATACTCACAGAAATCCTGATTTAACCCTCAAACAAAGACATACTAGACAAAACAAACAAAAACCTGAGGTGGAGCAAAGGTAAATAACTCCTCCAAAATATGTAAAGCAAAATATAAAATAGACTTTTTCTATGAAGTTATTGATGTGTTTGGTCCTACTCCATTAAAAGCTAGAAGAGAAAAAGACTGTCTTTATATTATGGAGGCTTACATAATGTTTGAAATAAAAGACCTTATATTTTCACAAATGAATCTATAATTCACAAAAAATATAAATAGTAAATTCTGTGATTTGTTTGTAGTAATGAGTTTATCTTCTCTTCTGACAGCTATGGTCGTATGGGAAATGTATCTTTTCCTTGCATACAGTATATATGTAATATATTTGCAGTACTCAGTAAATGACAAATATTCACAAATATGTTGTTTTCCTATGAATTACTCATATATACAACAAACACATATCTAAGTTGTTACAAAAATTGACTACCAATGTTTTGATTACCCAACATTTTATCACCAATCTTTAGATTTTTAATGACTTTCTGATGTTTTAAATTCTTGTGAAAATACTACATACTATAACATTTGCCATCTTAACCATTTTTCAGCATCCAATTCAGTAGAGTATATTCACACTGTTGTATAGAGATTTCAGAAATTTTTAATCTTGCAAAACAAACTACAGATCCATTAAACAGTAATTCTCAATTTCCCCTTTCCCACTTCCGCTGCTGATCACCATTCCATTTTCTGTTTCTATAAATTTGACTAGACACTCTATTACCATTGTTTTTTATGGCTTAATATTTACTAAACATTACACATGGTGCCAGTAGAAAATGTACATTCAAATATTCGTACTTTGTAAGGGACACACACAAACATCCCATTAATCTCCCTCTGCCCCGTATACGTGAGAGAAAAAGAAAGATTAACATTTTTTTTTCAGAAATCAGCTGCCTAATTTTAAGCAAAGAGCAACCCTTCCTTGATTAACAATAAAAGGCAGTCTTGTATTTGAAACATAAATTGCTACCTAAAGGATCGTGCGAGAGAATTCCTGGGCTGCTTCTCTTCCTATTTTTCATTCTTATTAGGAGGAGTTGAAGACAGAAGTGTTAAAATACCAAGAGCCTCTCCCCTTTGGAAGTCATTTTAAAAAGCATTTAAAAAAACTTTAAATTGTTCCTGTCACCAAATAAAGGACAAATTAAATATAAACCAATTTATTTTATTTTTTCTCTTGGTTGCTCCATTTTCACTTTCTGAGGCTAAAACAACTTATTTTAGTCATAAACAAATTCTACTTTGGAAACTCCAATTTAAATCACTCTTAAAAATCTCAAGGAGCTGTGGATCAAGAAATGAAAGCCCATGGTAAGTTAAGGAGCATCTGTATTATCTTAGGATATAGCTTCAGCCACGAATATAAAAATGTGGTTGCGGAGAGTCTGTGGGGGTTTTATACTACTGGGTCCACAGCTGAAAATAACCTCTTGGTCTGCTTTTTCTTTATCATTAAAGCTTAGGTAAACTCTTAAAAAATATATTCATCCAGCATACATTACTGACTACCTATTGTGGTCACTACCTGTATCAGGGAGTGTACCAACACTGTGAATACAAAACTGAACAAGATACACTATATCCTTGGCTTCAAAAACAAGAGATTGGCTGGGATTCCCAGATACTACCTAAGCTATTCCTCTACCTCAAGAAATAATTTATTCAAATCTTTTCTGACATCGTTATTTATTATTCTAAAGAGAGGGGATGTCTCCAACGTTCAGTTAGAGTCAGTGTTCTTCTATATATTAAAAATACATATGCAGATGTCTCTCATGAACAACAAGGGAGAGAAGGTGGCCTGTGGGAGTGGAATTTCTAGATGAGATACAGAATACCCAGTTAAATTGGAATTTTGGTAAAAGTATTTCCCAATTACTACATGGGATATATTTATACTTTTTAAAAATATTGTTTGTCTGAAACTCAAATTTAATTGTCCACCATTAATTTGGTAAATATGGCCAATTTATGTATTTGGAAAAGAAGTAAGATAAGGCAAAAATTATTCTACATATTAGGTTAATTACTGATATAACAAATATAAAAATTTAGTGAAGGCCAAATGTTAATGAACTTGGATCATAGTACTACCAGAAATGCATTTACTTTGTAACTCCCCGTTGGCAATTTTCTCAATATGAGGATTGTATTTGGATAGGCTGTGCGTTAGTGTGCCTCTATTTTCATGGTAGGTTCCTAGAGTTAAAGCAAATAATCCATGCTGTTTACTTTTAGAAGAGCTATAAGGTTTTTTTTGTTTGTTTTGTTTTGGTTTGATTTTTTGGTTCCAGGGATCAAATTCGGGACCTTGTGGTTCCAAGGCAGGTGGTAGAACCACTGAGCTAAATCCCCATCCCAGAAGAGCTATAAGTTTTAATAAGAGCCTCCTGCCTCTCCATAATATCTTCACTAAACTACTTGTGAGACTATGTAATAGTACAATGGATTCCACGTGGTGTAGTACTGGAGTTGAATTTTTTTTTGTGCTATTTCACAAGTTACTTTTAAGAAAGGTGAAGCATTCCTAATATCTCTGTACTTTATGTTCTTACATGTCTTAGAATTCTACCAAAAAGTAAAGTACTGGATATTTAGAGAATAGAAATAGTTGCACTGTAAGCTTCAGAGTCTTTGAGTCCAGACTTGTTTTGTTCACCATCAACCAAATACTGAGCACAGTGCTCTTTAAATGTTGTTGGGTGATATTAAAAAAAAAATTGTCTCATAAATACTTCATACTCTTCACTTCAGTTAGAAAAATATTAATTCTAAACCTTTCACATAAGGCTTCCATTTATTTTTTTGTATATAAAGGAAAAGTCTCAAAAATATAAATACATACTTCACTCATCTTGAGATCTTTGATTATTCAAAATAATATTGGTAACATTGATTTTCCCAAGAAATGCATATAATAATGTATATATATTTGGTTGGAGTTTAGTTTACTTGGTGTGTTACAATACTTAAGATAAAACAAAATCAAAATGGAGCCTTTAATATCTTGCTTCTTTTCTAAAATAATGCTTAGTGCTCATTACAAAGCCTATTACATTTTAAAAGGGTAACTACACTAGCAGTTGTAAATGGAATCAGTGAGTATTCTGTGTAGAAAATTCCTCTAGATTCTTCATATACACCATTATTTTTTATTTTATGAAAAAATAAGACAAGATTTCATAACAAAATAAGAGAATAACAATAGTTAATACATTAATAGTTATCTTCAGAGTAGTTACTAAGAGTACAAGACATAACCTAAAAAGATTTTTGCAAAAAAGAAACATAGTGTTTCAAAATTTAATGGACAGATGAAGAGTAAGCATATCTGCCCTTGTTCCCCACCTTAGGGAGAAAACATTGTATCTTCTCCATTCATATAAAGCTTTTTTTGCTGGAAGGATGGAGTATATGTCTTTAATCTGTTGAGAAGGTTCTGTTCTACTTCTAGTCTCCTGATAGCTTGTTTTACCAAGAACAGCTGTAGAATTTAGTCCAATACTTTTTCTCCAACTAGTGACAGGATCATATGGCTTTTTCCTTTCCTCTGTTAAAATGATGACTTTTGGGGGTGGATCTTCCAATGCTGAACAAACACTGCCATCCCTATAATAAAACCACTTTCTACATCCAGCCAGATCTAACTTCTAATAGTTTGTTTTGTTAAACAAATTTCTATCTATGTTCATACTTTTTTCTTCTATTATCTTTATCCAGTTTTAGGATTAGCACAATGTTGATTTCCTAAAATGAGGGGAGAAGTGTTCCTTTTTTTCTGCTTTAAATGTTTCATATAATCAGTTAAAATGTATATGAGCCTGTTGTTATCATATAGGTAGGTTTTCCAGCTAGGAATATACTTTTTTTAATGGGTGCTATTCAAATTTTATGTTTCCTCCAGAGTTAGTTTCATTAATTTGTCTTCCAAGGTACTTCTTAGAAATTTCCAAATTTATTTCCAAACAGATTTTTGAAATATGCTTTCTATGTCCTTTTAAATTCTGTAAAATCTGTGGTAATGTCTCCTAGATCCTGATATTGTACTTTTAAAAATGTATAATTAATATTGTGTAATAGGAAGAAAAGGTCTAAAGGAGCAGGGGAAGTGGGAGGGGTAGGGGAAAGGAAAGAAGGGAAAGGAAAAAAATGAAAAGAGGAAAAAAAATGGAAACAAAATCTTTGCAAATAGGGAAGGGTGGAAGGGGTGAAGGGAGGGCAGGGGAAGGGGAAAAAAATAAGAACCAAGATACTCATGTAATGATGCATGATCCTAATGATGTATTTAACTGTATTTTATACCTAAAATGTACCAATAAACTTAATGGGTGGGGGGGAGAAACATAGTAACACAAAACTTTGTTTTCAATGATCTAAGATAAACCAGTAGTATACATGAAACAAATTAGCATATATACATTCAAATATTTTTGAAACCTCAAAATACATATAAATATACAAATAAAAATCAAAATGGATGAGAGATAAATAGGAAGTATGAAGAAATTCAAATACTTCCCCAAATTACATATTTTGATGTTACTTTTATAAGTGAAGTAATGAACACCCAAAGAAATTAAGTAACTTGCATGTGATTATCTATCTAGAATTAGAACTCAAACCTGTTTATATGCATTCCAAATTTACTTCTCTTTTCACCTACTCATATTTTCTTTCAGAAGTCACAACTTTGGTTTTAATGTGAAAATATGTAAATATCCTCAGAAATAACAATGTAGAGGTCAAAAATCTAGTCTCTTTTTATATTAGCATTTAAACAGTAGTTTAAAATTCTGCCTTTTTTTTCTTTTTAGCAACTCACAGAAAGGACTTTAAGGAAGCATTTACTTTTTTACAAAGTGGAAATAATTCTCTTATTCCTTTGAATTGTCTTGGATATCACTTAAATGTCTGTCATGAGGTGAGAACAAAGTAGGTTTTCAATTTGACATGCTGGTAGGGTTACCATTTGAGTTTCCTCTGGAAAGACTGAGAGTGAAATGTCTAGACTGATTTTCAATCCAGAAGCTCAAACTTCAAGAAACTTGGGGCAAACACAGCAGCCTGAGGAAATGGAGTAAACCCAGCTGGGGCACGCATAGTCACGCTGTTTCCATCAGATTAAACACCAATTCCAGCCTTTTCTCTTTCCTGCCAGAATAAGAATCAACTCATTCTTCCCATGCTACCTCCTTACCAAAACCTCTTTTTTTTTTTTTCAATTTCTTTCTGGTCCTGTTATGGTTCTAGTTTCAACCAGATTTCTTCCCTTTTCCTCTTTTATTGAATTTTTGGCTAAATTAAAGAATATAAGCATTCTTTTTCACTTTATTTTAACTATGAATGGGTAAGGTGAGTAGATATTTGGTTTTGACTTATTCATATCACAGACATGTACCCAACACTCATATCAATATATATATGGAGAGAGAGAGAGAGAGAGAGAGAGAGAGAGAGAGAGAGAGAGAGAGAGAAGGGGGGATGAAGGCCATTCAGTGGCACAGCCTTTGTGGGCACTACTCACAGAGTGGTCCTGCTGGAAGTCAGCAGTAGGAGTTTAGCCATCCATTCTGTCAATCTCCATAGCCTGGTTGCTACATATGGCTTTCATCATCCTGCTCTCTGAATACTCATCTGGTAGCCCTGCTGTCATAGAAGGAGGTAGCAATCTTCATCTGATAGGACTATCCTCATGATTGTATTCTTTCTATTGTTGTTTTCCTTTCCTGGAAATAATAATGTTTCCTGGATAAACAAAACAAACCAATATTCAGTAACCATGGATGTCTGATGGGCAAGGTTCTCTCTTTATATTCTATGAGCCTGGCTTTACCTAGGAATTAACTAGGTACCGAAGTATACCTTACTGCTGTCATTAGATCTATACTTGCCATGCCCATGGTAGCAGATTGTGGGATGTGCCTAGAAAGGCTGTATTCCAGACTGACTTAACCTTTAAAACAACTGAGCGAACAACCAACACAGTGTCCATGAAACATAACCCATAAGCAAATGCAGATATACCTGCAAAGTATTGGATCCAACAGTGAGGTCTAAGGGCTCCTCTGGTGGAGTCTGGGAAACAAAGGAAAATCTCTCAACTTGGGAAACATGCAAAGACATACAACGATAGGGATTAAAGAAGAACTCAATAAAGGTTCTCAACATCTCTTGATTTCATTTACCTCTAATGCTAACCAACTCTGCAAAATTTCCAGCCATGATATCTGGACTGTGGCAATAGAATCTTAATTGGTCCTCCTTCTCTAGTTTCAGTTCTATTTGCAGTAAAAATGATTTTTTATGGTATGTGGTACTGGGTTTTGAATTTTCACACTGAGCTACATCCACATCCCCTTCTTAAAAGTTACTTTTATTTTGAGACAGGATGTTGCAAAGTTGCCCGTGCTGGACATGAACTTTTGATCCTCCTGCCTCAGCCTCCCTCCTGGAGTTATGATGGTGATAGTTTCACTATTCTTTAAGTGTGACTGTCTGATAAATGTCTGTCACCCTGTCCAGCATAGAGTCTGGCACATAGTGGTCACTTTTTATAAATCTGTTAAATGAATAACTGAAATATAGGATCTGCCTGTTTCTATTTCTTTTAATGGACTTTTGTTGGGTTTATAGTGTTTGGAAGTAAAAAGCTCTGGGGTATCCAGGTTTCTGGGTGAGAGGTCAAGACAGACTAGGTGGGCACTGTGAAGTACAGGCTGTGTGAATTGGATCTCAGTGATATTAAACTGATGATGGGAGTAACCAACCTTCTCATCACCACACAATTTTCCTTACAGACTTACATTTGAAAAGATTTCTGTTGCCACCAACTTTACCACATGTATTAAGTAATTAATGTTTCCTTTTCTTCTTAAAGACAAAAAATAGCCAGCCAAAACTGTCAGTTTGAGATTATTGTTACTATACTATGGTGATATTCCGGCAAACTAAAACAAGGATGAGAAAATATGTGATTCAAAGGCCTCAAAAATTTTAGAAATAATTGAGTTTTTATTTTGGTCTTTAATAACTGTAGCAATCTAGGCTCCTCCAGTTAGACAAGATAATAGAACTGGGGTAGGGACAGATTTCCTTTCTGATCTTCTATTGGTTTCTCCCTCTCTTAGGATTATGACCTGGAATATTTGGTAATAGCTGCTACAGTTAGCTGGAGAATTAATGTAAAGTTATAGATTGATATGATGGCTTAGGCAGAAACACACCTGGATATGAACTAAGAAGGCCTTTTTCACAATAATAACATCACTATGTTCATTATTTTCTTAGTTGTAAACTGGTGCTCCAATGTGATGGTTACATTTAGTAGTAACTTCAGACATACACCACTGGGCTCTAAAAGCCATGTAAGTATTTAGGTAATAGAAAGAACAAAAGGTCAAGTGCAGGGCTGCCAAAACTTGACGGCAATGCAAATATTCCAGAAAAGGAACAGTGATTTCCTGTATTTTTACCTTAAGACAATATCTTTGAAGACTTCACTTATTTGCATGGAACACGAAGAAATAATATAACCCAGTCTTGACTTTTAGAAGTTAGATAAAGAAATGAAATTTTACATAAAAAGTACTTTGAGCTTTTAGGGGAAGGTTGCAAACAAAATCTAAGGAATGCTGTCTCTAGGCGTTCCTATAAGTAAAAATTGCATTTAAGCCATATATACTCCCTTTTTATGAAATCTGATACTAATTCTGGTTGGAAATTGATCAAGTTCACCACAATCAGGGAAACACTGAAATAAATATTACCTCAAATGTTGGTGTGACTGGCAGGCATGAAAGTTCTGTGCTAACTGCAGTGAAAACTGAGTCTGTGACTAAGAAGTTCATTCAGGGTGAGTCAACAGTAGAATTCCTCTGCTCAGATCCCTTTTGAATTAAGTGAAAAATAGTGCTATTATACTTGTCTCCAGAACAACCTCTAATACCTTTCTTCTGCATCATTTTAGCTACACCCACTACTAAATTGTTCTTAAAAACCAACACACTGCAATACTTTCTGAAGGTTAATGGTTCAAACTCATAACAGGCATCAACAAACACTTGCAGAAGTACAAGGATATATTTTAAACAGCAAGCAGAAATAATGCTTACAATATTATAAGTTCATGGAGCCCCAAAAGCAAAGGATACCTTCTCATTTCTTAGTAAAAGCAACTGAGAAAAAACTGTACTATGACTCAGAATTGACTTTTCCTTTAATCTGATATTTTGACATTAGTGATGGTGCCAGAACTTTTTATGATGAGGTTTGTCTACCTATATCTTTGGATGGAATGTTTTGAAATAGTGCTTCATTTTTGAGGGGAAAAAGAGATGGAGACATTGAGTAGGAGAAGAATGAACTCCTCTTACTTCAGACCACACGAAGCCTAGACTTCCAACATCACATTCAATACAGGATAGTTTTAGCAAATGGATTGATGAGCCGTTTGAGGAATGGGAAGCCCAAGGGAGGCTGCAGCTCTAGGATTTTTTCCAACTCTCTCCAACCACAGGGTTTGCAATGGCTAAGAGGCACCTGGGTGCAATTGGTCAGAAATTTAAAATGAAGTTACCAACCTAGTTGCAGCTTCTTGGAAATGTTTTTGGTTGGATTTTCTGAATACTAATGACCACAAATAATCAGCCAGAAGGCCCTTATTAATGCATGTGCTACTTTCTAAACATTGTGAAGCTTTAATAACTAAAATAAAGGTATTTTTCTTTTTGGTCCTTACCTGGCAAAAAAGAGGAATCACTGAGATTTATGGGTAAGAGACTATGTGAGTCTGTTTTTCCCTTATCTACAGAAGCTACTTACACTGTAGGGGTATAAGAGGACTAAGAAATGGCAAGTGTATCCTTAGTATATGAACATCCCTAGATTTTATCTCCAAAGTCAAAAAATGGGGGGAATTGGGGTTTTGATCATTTATGACCTACTAGAATATATTTCCCAAGGCTGAAGCATGGATTCTGTTCACATGTAATCTTTTGGGGTATGTACATAAACAGGGTTAGTTTAGGAAGGAAACAGAAACTCACCTGTTCCACGGTGATATACAGGAATGAATAATACGAAACAAATCAGCAATTCAAAACAAAGAATAGCCAAAAGCTACCTGCACATTTGTCTGGGAATTCATGTTGGGGAATGGCTTTCTGGAACTGTAACAATGAAATTCTAACATTTTGATAATGTTAATCATCATTCATAAATCTCCAGGTTTTACCAAAGTAAATATATTTGCTTTGGGTTAAAATGTACCAATTTTGAAATTTGGAATATTGTTTTTCTTTTTTTTTTAAAAAAAGCCAGACAATCAACACATAGGAACTTGAGCACAACAAAGTTTTCCCTGGGCTTCAACTTCATAACTATTTTATGTTTAAAATGATGGCTTTCTTTTGCCTCTTGGAGCTAATAAATGTTAATATATTGCTATATTTATTTCTTCATTAAGAGAAATATGTAGCTCTTGTTGATGCCTCCCTCCACATCTTGTTCCTCTTCCTTACTCTTTTCCTAAAGGAGCCCCAGAGACCACTGAGTTGGGCTTATATCCCCTAAGGGACATAAACTGCATATTGTAGGACCCCACTTGTGCAATACAGTAGCCCAGAAACTACTATATAAAATATTCATTTTTGGATCTAGCCATTCACTGTATGTGTTTGAATACGCAGTATCAATATTGCTTTTAGCACCTTGAAATTGTTTACAAGGATAAAAAATTGTAAATATCTTTCTATATCTTACATTATTTTTATTATAGAGTTTGTGGTTGCCTGCCCACTATTCCCACTATTTCCCCTCTACCCTTTGTTAACAGAGCCCCTATTTTTTTGAGATTTCCACTACTTCATAGAGGTGGGTTAAGGGTAAAGATTAATTGGCTAAGCATTCATAGTAATTTTATTCCTCTCCAGTGAGTGATCTATGCTGGGACCTGTGAAATAATTTTGCTCAATGAGAGGAGCAGGAGGTTCCTGGCAAACTTTTTTGTATTTGAAACTACAGAAAGATATGACTTCTTCTCTTGCTGAATGCTGTCATATCTGAATGAGACACCTAGAATGAGACAGCCATTTTGCTGCTTTGAGGAAGTTGGTCTGAAAGTAAATCCAAATAAGGGGGTTGGAGCATCAAAATATGGGAAAAATAGCAAGAGGTTGTATTAGCCTAACTTGGGCCACACTACCTCAAGCATCGTTTTATATCAGCAAATGCCTTATAAGCTGTATTAATCATATTGTTATAACTTTCAGCAAAAAGCATTTGTTTTTTCCATGTTGGGAAACACAATTTTTAAAATCATTTTCATTGCTAAATAGTTCCACTGTATGAATATTTATTCATTTCCTTGTTAATGGACATTTATACAATTTTAAGATTTCTTACTATTATTAACAGCATTACAGTAATTATCCTAGCTTATAAACATTGTACAATTGGAGTTGCTGGGGTATGCATATAGGATATACACATTTTCACCTTATTAGGTATTTCAAAATTGTTCTCCAAAGAACTTGAAATAGTTTACACTCCAATGAACTTGAAAAACTTTATATTAAAGCAGTATATATGAATATCTTTCCCAAAATTATTGCCAGTACTTGCCATTTTCAGACTTTTAAAATTTGCTTTCATGGTGGGATGTTGTCATCTTGTTGCATATATTTGCATTTCTATATTTACAAGTGAAGTTGAGAATTTTTTATTTTTTAGCCATTGAGTTGTCCTTTTTTAAATTGTTTATATACTCATTTTTTCATTGGACCTTTTCTGTTGGTTTTTAGAATTATTTAACATTCTAGATTTTAATTCTTTACCAGTTATATGCACTCTAAATATCTTCTCCCAGCATATTAATTGCCTTTTATTTATGGTATCTTTTGTGGCATGGGAATTTTACACTTAAATGTAGCAAAATTTATCAATTGCTTTATTTGAGTTGTGATTTTTTATTTCCTCTTTAAAAATTCTTTTTTAACTCTTTTCCATGATTCATAATGATATGACCCCAAGTTTTCTTACAAATTGTAGCTCAAGGTCAGTGGTTCCGCCGCCTGCCTTGCAAGTGCAAGGTACCGAGTTCGATCCCTGGTACCAAAAGAAAAATTGTAGTTCAAGTTTTCATATATAAATTTTTAATAATTCAGTGATCTTTGTTTTGCTACTGTCATTAATGAGGGGAGGGCATCTAAGGTTTTTTTAATTGTCTAAATCGATTAGATCAGTTAAGGTCTAATAAAAATAGAAACCACAGTAGGTATCCAAAGAAAGAAATTTAAAGTACTTGTTACATAAGTGTTAGAGGAGTGAAAGAACAAAAGAAGAAACTTTTTTTAACCTAGAGATAACACCTTCAGGAAGCATGATACTATCCTAGTATACCAGCCTGGGAGAAGAAAAGACAAATATAGGGCTACAACATCCTAGAAACTCAGAGGAATGCCTTGGCAGTTAGTGCTCAGATCTTTAAGGAAAAAAAAAAATCAAATTCTTACCAGGACTTCTGATGAATATGATAAGAGGAGTCCCTCTTATCGTGAACTCCCATACCATGCTCTGGATTAACACCATTGGGATTGCTCCATGTTTGCAGTAATTACCACGCCGGCATCTAATTATAAACAGCCAGGCATGGTGGCACACACCTGTGATCCCAGCACTCGGGGAGGCTGAGGCAGGAGCATTGAAAGAAACTAAAAACTGGAATGATTATTTTTTCCAAACTGAACTTCTGCTAATCTGGTGAATTACTACTGGAAAGACAATGCTAAATAGGAAATCAAGAAAAAAAAATTTCTCTCATTTTCCTGCATTCTAATCTGCTTGTATTGCCTTCTGTTGGCAGAATCTCTAGAGAGGCAAACCATTAAGGAAATCTGGAAAATGTACATTGCATTTTTTGACAGGCAGTTTTACTAAGCAGAGTATAGAAGGGTGGGTTTGAATCTGAGATGCAACATAGGTAAATAACCACTATACGTATACAAAGGGATATGCAACCTGATCCCTTGGGTTAGGAAAGAAAATATTAGCCACATTTTTTAATCTAAAGAAAAATAAATTTAATTTTGTTAATATTTAATGAGATAGTATGAGTTTTCATACTGGTGCCTTCACTCAACTATGTAAATGTTGTTGACTTTAAAGATAAGCTAAACACTTTTGCCAAAAGACATGTATCCCAAAGCTGGCTTTAGACAAGAGTTACAGTTCTAGAATGCTACTTAGCATACTATATTTAATTTGACCCCCTAAAGATAAAGGTGACATTTTAGCAATAAATGAAATGAAGAAGCTTCTTTCCATACGAAAGGGAAGATGAGACATGAGAAAGGGAAGGGTGTTTTCATTATTATGTTGCTTTGTTAATTGATATGTATAAAGTATCAACTACATATATTAATATTGAAGTTAGAATATTCTAGTGTTATATTTTCACAAATAAGTGATTCTAGTGCATTTTGAATCCATTTTCTTAAAAATATAAAAATAGACCACATTCTAATTACTTTTCAGGAACAATAACAGTGGATTGAGTTGGAGAAGATGAATTTTACTAGCTGAATTTTCACACAAAAAATTGTTCATAATTGGTAGAAACTAAAAAAAATTCAAAACATAATAAGTGCAATCAGTGACATAACTTTTTCATTTGAAACATATGGGCTGTTAGTAATAAAAACTACAGAAGTTGTTAATACTCAATTTAAAATAAACTGAACCCCCAAACAGATTTTAAAACACTACACATAAAGTCTTAACATTTTTTTAAAATAAGAGTGTTTACT
>NW_004624789.1:12405729-12425197 GCF_000247695.1 Heterocephalus glaber | reverse complement strand
GAGAAATGTAATTGTGTTGTATACCTACAATGTACCAATAAAAGAATTTAATAAAATTAAAAAATTTTAAAAAGATCCCATTCTGTGCAGACAGCATGGGCCTGCCCTATGTTTTACAATTTTTGCTTATTTTGATATGCTCCATCTACAGACCATTTTGTTAGCTTGCTTGTCTTTGCCATTTTCTTTTTGACACCAAAATTTGCTCACTTGAAGGTAATATATGTGGTCTTCCTTCCTGTTTTATTGCTCTGACTAACAATACCCCTAAGGGTTCCTTGAAAGAAAAATAACTTGGCCATTTGGGCCATGTTTGTTTTGTGTCTGTTCCACTAACAGCCAGCATTGCTGCAACCCTGCCATGTGAGTTTGGAGTTGAAGGCATGAAAAAGGCAAGAATTTCAAAGACTCATAAAGTTTGTAAACTAATGATCTAGCCTTTCATTTTCTTTGGAAAGGTGGCAATTTAATGCTGTATAAAGCCAAAATGAATTTTAGGACACAAGAAAATGCTTTTATTTAACCTTTTATTCCTTGAAATGCTAGACAACTTGGCACTTTCCAATAATAAAAAACCAAAAGACCTGTATTGGATGAAATGACCTCCTGGTGGGCAAAAGCGAGATAATCTGATCAATGGTAGAAGGATATAGCCAGGAGGCAAAGGCAGACGACAACGGCTGCCAGGAGATGGGACCAGATGAGGACAGGGGCAAAAAGACAAAAGAGAAACAACTCACTAGGGAGTAGTCAAAAATCATTTCCTGTGCAATACAGTGGAAAAGCCAAAGGCACCGTGAACCCATGAGACAGATTTAGATTGAAAATTCTATAAAAGAAATAGAGAAGTTTCAAGGAGACCCAAACACTGGGACAGACTGGCTAATAAACCAAGGCCTGCTCCCAAATGTCTCACCCTGTTGTTTTGCTATTTAAAATGTCTCCTGTAGCAGGGAATGGTAGTACATGCCTATGATCTTAGCACTGGGGAGGCTGAAGCAAGAGGATTCTCTTGAGTTCTTCGAGGCCATCCTGAGCTACATAGTGAGCTCCAGACCACCCTGAACTACATAGCAAGACTCTCAAAAAAAACCAAAAAACAAAAAAACAAAAGAAGAACCCTAAATAAATAAATAAATGTCTACTATTAGCCACTGGTGATGTATTAGCATTGGGTAATGATATTATCTCTAGAGTACAAACACTAAGAATTATTATGTTAATTAAAGAAAAGAAAGTTGTTAACAGAGAAAATAGGTTCATTTTTCAGGTTAGTTGATTCTTTGAAAATCTCAGTGTGATGTCCTAGGAGAGGCTGAGTCCAAGATGTGTTTAATGGAATACCCAGTCTCATTGAAGTTCTCATCTAGTTCTCTTAATATAGTTAATCTCTAATGGTGCTCCTTTATCTATTTTTATTCTTCCTCTTTTTATTCTTTAGCTACTTCCTCTAGTGTCTATGAAAACATAAACATATGTCTTGCTTATCACTGTGTACTCAGAGCATGAGGCATTGTTGAGTACACAGTAAATTCTCAATGATGTTAGCAACCAGCTAAATGCTGAATGATTGAATGAATACATGAATGAGTGGGGATGAATAATGTAGGAAAAGTAAAGTGATGTATTTATATGTGTGTAAAAATTTTTAAGATAGTCAAAAGGATGCAGGTAAGGTGTTGAGAACATGGGCAAGAAGAAAAAAGTGTTGGGAAAAATGTACACCTAAAGCCAAAACAGAAAAAGAGTTATTAAAAATAAATGTCCCAGTTTTAGTCAACTTTTGCCCAAGAAATAACCATAATTACTCTGTCCTAATTGTGAGAGGAAAATTTTAAAAACCATTACTATATTTCAAGACTTCTGGAAAAAAGGCATGGGAAGCATCTATTTCTGTATCTGCCCTAGGATTCTACAAATATTCTTTGTAAGAAATGCTACAGATTTAGGTACCCTGAAATGCCTATTTTTAATTTACATAAGTAATAAGTATCTTACTCGATGCCATACTGGTCCTTGTTAAGCAAATGCAAGCATCAGATGCTAGTGAAATCCTGTCCATGAGCCTAAGTAGTTATGTTCATGATTGATTTCAAAGTTCACTTGTAAGAAAGAGAAGCAAAGAACCCTTGAGAACATTAAATTTAGTAACAACTTCATCATTACTTTATTCTGTTGATAAATGAGGGAAAAAAATTTGTTTGGAAATAATTTGACATGACTTTCTTACCTATACAGAAACCAAGTCAGATGAAGGGGTCAGGGAACAAAGATGCCTTAAATCTCCTTATCTTTTATAGCTAAAACCTGTTTGATTTCATGCTGCATTTTCTTGTGTTATACTTTTTTCTTTAACCCCCTTTTTTGTTTTTTGTTTAATTTCTTTTAGTTTTATTTTGCACACTGAAGGAAGAAAGGATTACCCAAAGGCAAGATGAAGTTCCAGGACTGCCAGTACCAATATTATTTTTAAGGGGAATTCTATGTATTCCTATCTGTACTATTTTCTCTTCAGAATAAGGTCTCTGCTATTTTTTGTGTCTTAAGACTAATTATTCACCACCTAATTTTAAATGTTATAATCATCCAGAAATAGTACCTAGTATCTTGTGGAGGAAAAAGCAAAGATTGTAAGAATCATTGCTGTGTGAAGGCAACGTGAAAAATCCAGGGAAGAACACTACAATTGTATTTTTTCCTCTAATGAAAGTAGTCAAGGGACATCTCAAGACTAAAGACCATTTAAGGGCCAAACTCTCTAGTTTTCTATGTGATTATAATCACATTTCCAAGGTTATTAAAATTATACTTTGGAAAAAGTCAAAGTCCTCCAACTGTATGTACTGTATATCATGTGAGAGAGATGTTCATCCTTATGAGATAAGCAATGTCTTACTTTTTTGAAGGCTTATGACTGGTTTCAGCACTTCAAAAGACACTTCATCAGAAAGAGTATGAGTTCTGGAAAGTAACATAGGAAGAACTGTATTTCTTTTTATGGGACTTTTGAGTCTAAAATTTATATATAATTTAAAAAATATGTGTTGAGTTAAAAAAATATAAGTGTTAGGCTGGGTGTGGTGGCAAACACCTGTAATCCCAGCAGTCAGGAGGCTGAAGTTGGAGGATTAATGCAAGTCTGAGGCCAGCCTGGGGACATTAAGTTCAAGGTCAGCCTGAACTATATAGCGAGACCTTGTATCAAAAAACCAAAAAGCAAAAAGAAAAGTGTCAACTTATAAATTCAAATGAGTAATTTTCTGGAATGGATTGGTTAATAAAAACAATTCTACTCAAAAATATTTTGCTCATTTCATGGCAATGTCACCAGATACTGCATCAAGTAATAACCCTGTGGTCCACTTGATTTAATGACCTCTGTTGATATAGTTGTTTATTCTCTATGTCCTAATATACTCCCTTCCTTGAATATCAGAACCACCATTCTCTGTTCTTTTTCTTCTTTACTGGCTACTCCTTACTGGTAGCTTAGTCTCCCCTGCTGGGTCCTTCCCATCCTCCTATTCATTATTACTTAAATGACTCAATTCTTTTTTTTTTTTTTTGGTACCGGAGATCGAACTCGGGACCTTCCACTTGTGAGGCAGGCAGCAGCACCACTGAGCTAAATCCCTGGCCCAAGACTTAGTTCTTAAACATTGTCTCTTTTCTATTTGATTCACTCCCCAAATGATACATTCCAGTTTCATTTCAGTTACATTCCATACCTAAGGCACATTTCAAACTTATGATGTCTAAAATAGAATTTGGATCTTCCTCAATACATGTCTTCAAATCTGTTCCCTGAAGTTGCTTTACCATTCAATCAATATCAATTGTTCTACAAACTGAAGACAAAAACCATAGTCATCCTTGATTCCTTTCATTCTCTCACACCTTTCATTCAGCTTATCAGCAAATTCTGTCAAAGCTGTCTACTGCTTCTTCCACCCTGCTTCAAGATATCATCATTACAAACCTGCATTTTTCTGGTATTGGTTGTATTCATTCTTTTATCCCACATTTGCTCCTATACTGTGTTTGGCAGAGAAGGATATTTTTACAAAACTAGGGCAGATAATGTTTTCCTCTGTTAAAACCTCAATTAAGTCTTCCAATTTCAGCATGAACTCCAAATCCAGGACAGTGACCATTCATGTCCAATAGGATCTGGCTCACTGCTATCTCTCTAAACAATCTTTAATTTGTATCCTCTTCCCATCTCTTCTGCCCCTCCCCGATTTCAGACTATTCTCTGTCTACTCCAGGTGGGCCTGCTTACTCGCTATTCCTGGAACACATCAAGATGGATCCACATTAAGGTCTTCACACAGATAAAAACATGGCTCACTCTTTCATTTCCTTCCAGGCATTTTTCAAATGTTGCCTTAGCAAAGAGGTAGTCCTGTGAACCTGATTCAAAAGTAGCAGAAACTTCCCTTATGCCTTTCATTATCTATCTTTCTTGGTTTGCTTCATTTCTTCCATTGAATTTAACGTTGTCCATTCACAGATAATTTTTGCTTGTTTCCTATGTCTTTTCACTAAGAAGCAAACAAACAAACAAAAAAGAATACAACACTATGAAATCAGGAACTGAATTTGTTTTGTTCATTGTTCCAATCTCAACATCAAAACACAGCCTGACATTCTTGGCACTCCAAAAATATTTTATGAGGGTTGAATTGGTGGAGTGCTTGCCTAGCATATGCAAGGCCCTATGTTCAATCTTCAATCTTTGGCATGGCAAAAAAAGAATTGGTGAGTTGAATTATAATGGGTCATGTAAAATATATTTGTTATTAAGAAATTTCTTTTCAGCAAAGTACAAAAATTTAAAGCATTCCTTTCTTTAATTTTGTAATTCTTTACTGTGGAATAGTTCAAGATGTCAGTTCTGTTTTAAGTAACAGAATTGATAACCTAGCAAGGAAACGTAATTTGGATTATAAAATTCTTGCTTTAATAAAAATTCCTTAAACAGTGAAAAAAAAGAAATTTCAAAAATAAACATAGATAGGAACCAGGGAGATAGACTTTGTGGAGATGGGAATGGGCCTGGGGAAGGGGGAAGATGGGAGGGAAGGAAGGGATGTAAAAATGATCAAGATGTGATAAATTATATATTTATGCCAATTTCTCACAAAGAATGTATTTATTGTGTTTCACAAACATATACATAAAGGGAAAAACTTCACAACCTTAAAAAAGAAATTTCAAGTTATAAAGAAAGGAGAAGTTTAAAATTCTAAGTGGTTTTATAATTAACCAAACTCTGCTAGTAGTTAATAATTCATATATCAAATGATTTATGACTTTTTAAAGGCAAAATATAAACACAAATATCCATTTTCAGCATAGAAAGTATAAGATCAAAGTGTTAGTTCTCCTTTTTAATACATAGTTAATACTTTCAACACATTACTTATTTTCATTAAGCTTCACTTTTCTAATGTGTTAAAAGAAATGAGAATACTAACTTCAATTATAAATATTAATCATATTCATTTCAAGTTGGCACAAAATAGATTGTCTTAGCAGCAGCAACAATAATAATTTCTCCCTAGTCACAGAGTAGTAAGTGCTTCCCATTTGAAAATTAAGTATTGAAAGATTTTTCAGCAAGATGTTTACATGGGCCTCTCTAGAATCCTTTCCTGGGCTGAAATTTAAATAAACAGAAATGGTGAAGGGATCACTGGGGCTACAGAAATTTTGGAACCTTCTGCACATATGAGCCTCATTCAGGGTAACCTAGGAGTCCCATTCCAGACCAGCACTAGTCAGAGACTACTCAGGAAATTAGCTTGACACAATGATTCCAGAGGCAACTGAGATGCATCTGGATGTCTTTTACTACACAGAAGATATAAATTTCAGGGGAAAACAAGAATTGACATGGTCCTCTAATGCTCCTCAGGAGCCTAGATTATTCCCAGGGAACACCAGCTGATTAACTGAGTAAATGAAATACAGTGTCTGCAAATGGGAAATCATGCTTTGCTATGTCTACTCAAAGTAGTCATGAAATGTTCCTTCCCATAAGTATTAAATAACAAAAAATGTACAATTCTCTTTAAAGTCAATGTATACTCCTTCAACTCATTTTATTCATTTATCATTATTGTTTCTTATCTTGGTTCCTCTTTCTCTTCCTTTAAATTCTCACTCTAAGCTGCTTTGCAGCTTAGAACATGGCCAATATACATCTTTTAGAATGCATGTTTTTATTCTGTTAGGTAGGTAACATGTGGTAAATAAAAAATTGTGGACAATCTTAACTTATAGTCAAACAAAATGATCTTCAGTTCTCTTGACCTTTTCTTTTCCCTGAAACAAAGAACCAGCCTTGGTCTACAGTGTTGGTCTGTTCTTAGGAAAAAACCAGAAGAGTTCCAGGGTAACCTTATAAAACTCCAACTGTTCAGGGAAAAAGAGCAGAGACATAGATTGAATGGTTTGATTTCCTTTTAGATGGGGCTGGGTGTATAGGTGGGGAACCAGACACTAGGCACAGCTCAAAGCACCATTTCATTGAGTATAAATAACTCTGGCAAAGGTTACAAGAGCTTCCTGGACTGACTTAATATTGTTGCCTGCCACCTAAAGCCAAATCCCCTTTTTCAAATGAAAAAAATATATACAAATGTGATTATAGTTATGACTTACACAGTGAGACTTCATCCAGTCATTTACCTTTCTGAGCCAGTCATTGGAGGGCCAAAAATGTCCTGTCTACAAAGCAATGTGTAATATTGCTTTAGGCTGCATAGGACTGCCCAGGATCACCCTTGTTCTGAGGCCAGAGCAAACTTTACCTGTCCAGAATCTCAGCAGACTTTTTTTTAGAAGAGAAGGTCACTGGCAGGACCTTAGGAAATGAAATCCCAAGACATGAAACTAATTGTCTAACAGAAGAGATTTCACATAGGGAAAGAGGCACTTCCTTGTCTGGCTAGTAGGACATGTGGAGGGAACAGAGCCCAGGAATGGTCAAATGTTTATGAAAGTCCTTTATGTGTTTTGATTCAGGTGAAAGAGTTTTTTTGAATCCCATCACTTAGAATTAAATAAACTTCTACATAAATTTTTTTTCTTCAAAAATTTTTTCTATGTTTACTGGAACTTTATACAAAGAGAAATAGAGAAGTACATATGTAATATTCACTGCAATTTATTGGTTTAAAAGACACCATGGGACTCTCACAAATAGACAAGATAAGTGTTTGTTTGCTTAGTTGTACCATGGCCTGAAAAATAGAAACCTTGTTTTTTTATTTAGCATATGAAAGTTATTAGCTACATGGCAGGGGCCTTATGAGTTGGGTATTTACCTTCTGTATTTTTGTAATTCTTACATTTCCTATCACTATTTTTAACATACTAGATACTCAATATATTTCCCACTGAAAGAGTGTGCTAATAGGTAGATTAAATCAATGCACACAAAATCCGAAGTTTCCTACACATGGTAACGCACAAAATGAAGAGGAAATGTCCTTTTCATTCATTTTTAAAAATAATTTGTTCAACAGAGTGTCAAGAGTGCTCACTCTGTGCCAGGCATTGTGATTAAGCTAAGGGACGAGATACAAGGAAGGATGTTGTATTTTTTCCTTGAAGAGTTTAGAGTCTGATGTGGGTGAAGATAAATGGGAGAGAGGAGGTAGAAAAGTAATGTCAAGTTACCTGAAATTGTAATGCAATATAGAGTATCATAAAAATAAAAGAAAATGCAGATGACTTCAAGAAATTTTATCTGAGTAAATAGGAAACTCTTTATAAAGAGGGAAACACAAATAGCTCCCAATAGTATTAAAGTGCATACATACTTAGCAAACACTCTTTTATCTTCTTTGTTTCCCACCAAATTAGTTCTCCATCTTCTGTATTAAAATTGGCAAGGGTGAGGAAGGAAAGCTGCATCTTATGTAGGGGACTATAGTAACTTATCTATAGACTCCCGGTCATCCTGGAGCCCCAGCTACTACCATTTTTTGATATTTCCAATATATTAAAACTTTTTAAATGCCCAAACAATGTTCTTAAAATTGTTGAATGCTTTAAATATTTAGTGTACTAATCTTTAATGCACAAATACTATGTAACATAAATTGTTAAACTTGTAAGAAAGTGATATAATTCATTATAAATGTTTATTCATTTGATTATTTAGTAATAAACACAAGCTCAGCATTCAATGATGAGTGTATTTATAACTTCATTTGAAGATTACATAGAAGTCTAAAGTTCATTTGACTTTATAATTGTGAGACCTGGGTAATGTGTACCAAAAGATCTATCATTGTGATAATTCTTAGATTCTCAGAAAAGACTTAGTATGCACTTTGGAGGAGATCACTTTAAGGCAGAGATTCAAGGTGTAAATATAATACCAAAAATTTCCAATATAAAAATGAAAATTACAAAGCCTTGGGCATTTAATGGTGGGTCCATAGCCATGACTGCCATCACAGTCTCTTGTCACCTTGACTCTATTTGTGAGATGTAGTAGTTAGATCACATTCAATGAAGGAGAATTACACAAGGTCATGAGCACTAGGAGGCAAGGTTACTAGGGCCCATCTGAGAGTCTGCCTACTGACCACAAATGTTGAAGTAAAATCTAAATGGCATTGTAACTCACGAACAGACTGTGAGTCTCTTTACAATTCTGTATCTGGATGGATCATTTTTTTCCTCCAGAGATATATGTACTGTTACATAAGGAATAGTTTGAAAGGGGGCTGATCTCTCCAGAATATCTTCTGTGAAAGAAGGAAACTCAATTTAAATCCATGAATATATTCACCCACAAATACAAACAAATGATATTTCTAAATGTGAATACAAAGAAATAAAAATTATTGACATGTCTACCATGTTTCACATCATTTTCTAAAAAATGTACTGAATAATGTGCACCGTAGAAAGAGACTTCATTCTTCACAATTCTTGGCCTTTCAGTTTTGTTTTTTGGGGGGTTTTTTTTGGCTTCTTATTTTATGCCTGGAAGCTAAACCCTGAGCAATTTCAAGTTGTTGCCTCTGGTTTCCTCTTTAATAAACACAGATGAGAATGGGAAGGAAGACTATTTTCTCAACTTTACCATATTTCTTTATTTGTATCTCTCCCTTTAGTCCTCCCTGTCTGCTTGTCCATTCACCTCAGCAAAGTTCAAAGAAATTTAGTTTCTATTGTTCCACTTGAGACTGTTTTATGAATATGAACTTGCCTTCTGAGCAAGATTGTTTTCAATAGTAACAATGGCTTATATTAATAAGTAATAAATTCCTCAGTGATAACTTGACACTTGTTTAAGTTTCAACTTTTAAAGTCTTACCATAACCAATGTACCAAAAACAATTTTAGATTATTTAACAATAGTAAAAGATACTTTTTTACCTGCTTCTAACACAAGCATAGTTTAACACATTTGTATCATTTTCTCCAAAAGAAAATACACATTTGTATCATTTTCTCCAGAAGAAAATACTTTTGGATACAACCCAGATATATTTCTGCCAAAAAGATAGCTTTTCACAACACTTTGCACAAATTAAAAGTGAGATCTGAATTATATTAAAGAAATTTTAAGTAGTCCAAACCTGTATATTTTCAAATTCCAAACTTTAAGTTTGCCTTATATGTTGGCCATAGTAAATATTGCATAGATATCTGAAACTCAAAATACTCAAAATAAACTAGTCCATTTTCCTTCTCCAAAAATTCAATTTACACAGTTACATGGATCATCAGAAATCAGGTCATAATCTCACCTCTATTAATTTGCAAAAGTTTAAGGCAACTCAGAGAATTCAAGTTATTTGCCCAAAGTTTCTGGAGTTAGATACTAGTAGCTCTTCCATCATAGTCCTCATTTCTTTCGATTCTTCTGTTTTAATTAATGAAACCATTAAAAGGTCCTACCCAGTTGTTCAAATCATTAAAGTCAAATCTAGTTCTTCCCTTTTCCCTATACCAAATCACCTGCCAAATCTCTTTGTTCACTTCTGGACAATGCTTGTAATTACTTCTCTCACCCTATTCATATGTGTCTTCATATCTTGCCCAGAGCTATTGAAATGGCCTCCTAACTGGTTTACTTTAACCTCTAGTATCCATGTCCTTTAGATACTCCAGCTAGCAATCTGAATGGTATTTTTTTAAACACAGTTTGATCATGTCCTGGAAAAGTTCTAAAGCCCTTCATATCTTCCACTGTCAACCAAATAAAGCACTGTATCCATATCCTAGCATTAAGGAATCTGCATAACATAACTGTTATAAAAATTCTCAACTTTCTCTCTTATAGTTCAGTGGCATTTCCATATCTGGCTAATCTAATACACTTTATTTCCAGAATACACCCCATACTCTTTTTGTGTTCATGTCATTTCTTCTGCCTGGAATAACAACTGTTTTCAATGTGATAAAAATCCTATCTTGGAACACCAACTAAAATGTTAACTTTTTCATTAAACCTTTGATGATATACCCAACTGTTACTAGCATCAATTCATCTGAAACTCCTCTGTCATTGTTTCCGCCTTGTTTGTGGACCTGATTACATTTACTTTGTTTTTTCAGGTCAATAATTACTCTTTTACTATACTGTAAATTTTGTAAGGACAAGGATAACTGATTATTCAGCTGTGAGCTCTGTATGCCTAACTAATGTGGGTCTTGTCCCCAGTGGGGCTCAATAAAGCTTCACTTAATTAATAAACTGTATTTATCTAAGATTTTCAAAACAGATGACTATCAACTTCTTTTTCAAGCATCTCTACTAAAGGTGTTAGAAACTTCCTATACAGTCCCCTTAAAACCCTTTTATGATGAAACTGTTCTTTCAATTGCTTGTATCTTATTCACGGCTTTAGCTGTGCTGAGGTCTGCAGTTCAGTGGGCAAGGCTGGTGAATGATACTTCTAGTGCACTATTCCTATTTTCTTAGTAATATTATGCAGGTCATATCAAGGATAGAACTGAAAATTAAGTGTTAAGCAGCAGCAGTTCTTTAATTCTCTAACTTTTGATTTGGTTTTGCCATCAACTGGTAAGTATGACCCTCTTGCTTTAATAATCAACTTCTAAGAATTTCACCAGAGCTGTCAACCACTAGGGCAGCTCCTCCTGTGTTCAAGTTCATTCTTTTGGAGGGGGGGATTGAACTCAGAACCTTGTGCTTATGAGACAGGTGGTAGCACCACTGAGCTAAATCCTAAATCTCTGGCCCTTCAAGTTCATTCTTAACCCTAGCACCCCATTCACCTTTCCAAAGGAGTAATTAGTTCTACTCCATATAATCTAATTGTCTCTTTCATTGCACCCTTAGTACAAATTTAGAGTATTCGATCACCAATTTTTAAATCTCATATTTTCTTTTCAGTTTACAGTGAATAATTTATCTTATTTCCCAACCTTCTTATAAAAGTCTAAATATGGAAGATTAGAAGCTGAGACATATGTAATTTTAAGACAAAAAAGTTTAAATATTCACTTTGGGGACCAAGAATTATATCTTTACAATAACAACTTGTGGGAAAATCATGCAGCCAAACCATAAGCAAGTCTTCCCCTATAGGTTTCACCTTAATGCATTTGGATTTATTCAAAGTGGAATAAATGAGGTTGAACTGCAAGAATGTTACATAAGCCAGTGGGAAGAAAAGAAAATACATCTCAAGTTAACACAATTACCTAAATTCAAACATGGTCATTACTTGTATTTGAGCATTACATTATTGTTCACAATGTAATACTAAATATATTGTTGTTGTCTCAAAATATCAAGCTTTACTGGAGAATATCCTACAATGCTTAGTTGTGTTATCAATTCATATTAAACTTCAGCTAGGCCTTCACCAATGTTTAACAACTCCTTTCATTTTTAAATTAGCACCATATTGAATTACCAATATATAACAACTGTTCCAAATGTTTTATATACACTTAAAGCCCCTATGCAGTCCTCATGTCATATGTTCATAGTAAATTGCCTCATCATTTACTTTACTGTGAGGCTCAAAGATATGTAATGTAAATATTCTTAACTATATAACCTTAATAGGAAAATTCTCCAATTTCCTCTTCATTTTATTGCAGTTCACAAATATTCAGTTCCTTTCCCTTCTACTCACCTGATAGGAGTACATTTTTTCACCCCTTTGATGTTAGGCATTTCCACGTGACTTGCTTTGGCTGCTGAAATTCAAATGGGTCACTTATGGAAGAAAGACTGAAGGCAGTGGATAATTTTCTACATTCTCTTTCTCTTAGCTGTAACTCTTGACAAGGTTGAAAGCTATGGCTATTCTGTCATGCTGAGTCTTGAGGTAGAGATAGACATGGAGCAAGCATTCAGCTGACCTGCAATAGTTATAAATC
Organism: Heterocephalus glaber; assembly: GCF_000247695.1. The sequence goes on along the minus strand of NW_004624789.1, from coordinate 12,412,807 downwards.
ATGAGCAAGAAGTACATACATCTTTGTAGTGTGAATTTAGTGAAATCTGGGGGTTGTTTGTTACTTTAAAAACCTAGTGTAAAAATAGTATCTAGGAAAAAGATGGTGTGAAGAATTCCAAAACCTTTTTTCGCTCCACAAAACCAGTAACTAAACTGGCAAGGGCTGTCAGAATTGACTTTTTCAAAACTCTAGAAACTAATCAAGAGTGTATACAAACAGGTAAATGTTTAATCAAGAAAAAAATCTAAGCCTCAGTAAGATAGCTTTGTAGTGTTTTAAATTACCTCCATCCTCATTCCCCATTCGTCATTCCCCAGCTCTGAAACAGCCTTAGGGACAAAGGGTACGTTCCTGTACCAAAGGTTATAGAACAGAACTTGTTCTCAAGGAATTGTAGCTGATTTCTTTAGCCTCTCTGGTGGCTATTGAAGGACTAGCTCAATCTATTTGCCTTTACTTTTCCAATTAAGAACAATCTAGGGCTATGGTGGCTACCCAGAGGACATTTGTCGAAACCACTGAAAGTCAAATGTACCAATGACTGTTGGATAGGACAAAGGATAAAGATTGGGCAAATACAAACAAACTGAAAACATTGGCAGAAAAGGCTGACAAATGAAACAATTTGCAGAAGAATAAAGAAATTCTAATGAATAAAAAATCATCTGTGTTCATGGACAGAAAGACTTAATACTGGTAGGATGGCAATAATTGCCAAATTAGTCTATAGATTCCATGGAATTCCTATCAGAATTGCTCCTCCTTTTGCTAAAATGGACAAGGCAATATTTCAATGAACCCCAAATAACCAAAATAATTCTGAAAAGGAAATACTATTTTGGAAGACTTGTACTTTCTGATTTTAAATATTACTAAGATGCACAATAATCAAAACAGTGGAACATTGGCATAAGGATAGGCACATTAACCAAAGGAATAAAGTCAGGAATCTAGAAGTAAACTATACATCTCAGGTCAGTTAACTTTGGTCAATGATCAGTGGTCTTCTGCCAAGGACATTCAATAAGGAAAAAGTCTTTTTCAATAAATAATGATGGAAAACAGAGTAATCCTATGCAAAAGAATGATCTTAGATTTTTAGCTCACATCATATATAAAAACTAATGCAAAACAGATTGAATATGTAAGAGTTGAAATTATAAAACTTTTAGAAGAAAACATTCAGATAAATCTTCATAATAATAGATTTAACAATGGAGTCATAGGTTTGATATCTAAAGTGCAAATGACAAAAAATAGATAACCTGAACTTCATCAAAATTAGAAGCTTGTAGATACAAGGACACCATGAATAACATAAAAAGTGTCAATTTAATTATAGAAATATATTAAAATCATATTTTGATAAAGGCCTAGTATCTAGAATATATGCAGACCTCTTCTTACAACTGTACAGAAAAAAGCATAATTAAAAATACTTTAGGCAAAAGACGTAAATAGACATTTCTCTAAAGAAGTAAATAAATGGCCAATAAAGATATGAAAAAATGTTCAACAATATTAGTCATTGGGAAAATGCAAATCACAACCACAATGATAGAGTCAACTTCACACCCACTAAGAAAGTGGGAGTAGTTATAATAATAATAAGTAATTATAACATGGAAAAATAGTGTTGGTGAGAATATAGACACTTTTATACTCCTTTTTGGAATGTAAAATGATGAAGCCACTGTAGAAAAATTTCCTCTAATAGTAAAGCATAGAATTACCATGTAACCCAACATTTCCACTTAGGTGGAATACAAGAGAACTGAAAATAAATATTTACACAAAAACTTGTACATGAACATTCACAGTGGAGTTATTCATAATGGTCAAAAAGTGGACAAAACCAAGTCCAATTTAAATAGTGGATTCCTTGGAATTCCTTGGAATCATGGATTCCTTAGAATTGTAGACTTTGCAACCTCATGATTTAGTATCTGCTTGATCAACTCTGGATTCTATTACAGCACCTCTTGTTGAAGACAAGATTATAGGCATAACCAATAAGTAAGAAGTTATTCATAGCCTCCAAATACTTAAAAGCACACACAGAGAAGAACAAGAAAATATTACCATGTGAAGTATCACTCAAAGAACTAAACTTGAACATTGTGCCAGTCTTTGAAACAGTCTTCAAAAGTACTCATGATTAATTTCTATAGTCAATGTTATTGAGCACCTACAATGTGCCTGGCACTGACCCAGGCCTTATCCCTTATAGAGCTGATATTATGGTAGGGAAAAGGGTAGAAGGAAAGAAATATATAAATGATTTAATTTGGGAACTTGATTATTGCTACAAAAAATATAAGTTAAGTGAAGAAACAGAGCAAGAGATGCACTGTCTTATGCAAATAGAAAAGTTCTGTGAATGAAGAATTTAAATTGAGACCTAGAAGAAAGCCTAGAAGAGGACAGCAGTGCAAAGAGCTAGCAATAGACTTGTCTTCACAGAGAGATAAGCAATGGTAAAACATGATGGTGGAAATAAATCTTGTCCTCTGCCAAGCCAGGAGACCTTGTCACTGGAGCATAGTGGAGGATGTGACATCTGATGAGACAGAAGAGCTGGGCAGCAACAGTACCCACTACCACAGGGACCTGAGTCTTGTAGGTTAAAATGTAGCATAGAAAATTTATTCTCTGGACAAAATGAAGTTATTAGAGGAATCTAAGAATATAATCTGATTTGCCCTTTTAAAATATCTTCTTGGCTGCTACATAAAATAAAAGATAGGAAAAGCAGTTAAGAGAGTACCACAGAACAGTCAGGAGATAGTGGTGACTTAGTCATAAATGTAAAGATGCAGATTTGGTTACAACAAATCTGAACATATTTTCTGATTCCTTTCAACCTCTTTTCCCCTTCTTTTTTCTAGAGTTTGTCTTTTCCCTGGGCTAAGAAAATATAAGCGTTTGACCTTAGCAAATGGACTGAGAGTTCTTTAAACACAAATACCTAAGAAAGTTAAACAAAATGAAAGTAACAAGAAGACATGCCATGTATTAAATTTCTTTTAGATCATGTACTCTGATTTCTTTAGACACTGGGCACATGGACTAAGGATTATTATTATGGCTGGATTACAGCCTCAAAAAATATAGGTATACCTATGTATACAATCATTGGTTCAGCAGTCATATCTTCTTTATAGCTTATAATCAAAAGCTATTGCTTAACTGTGCTAGTTGTGATTTGCCACTTAAGTCAGAAAAAGAAATGAAATAACATAAAATACATAATTTGTTTCAACAGCTTTTCTATTGGCATTTTCTAAAATCCATACATGCTAACATTTTTGTTAATTGCTTAATACCAGGGTACTTGTCAGAAACAAATACTTGTCCCATTAATTATCTACAATATATCAAGCACTAAAGCACAAGCTGTTTAAGAATTTTTCTGTGATGCTATTCTCATTTTTAATCAACATATTCTAATTATAATAATTTGGAAAGAAACTGTTTAATGACACATTTAGATAGCCAATTTCTGTGTAAAATGATCACTCATTGTGACAGTGTTATGGTTGGGACCTAGAATGTCTTCCAAAAGACTAATTGTACTGAAGGACTGGATAAGAGTTGATGGGTTTTAGGGAAATGATTGAGTCAGAAGGTCTCTGACTTTATCAATGGATTAATTCATTGATGGGTTCATAATTTGTCAGCATTATTGAGAAATGATGGAAATTTAGGAGAGAGAATTGGCTGAAGCAAGTCATTGAATGCATGGCTTGAAAGATTATATCTTGTCCTTGTTTCTCTCTCTCCCTCTCCCTCCCTCTCGCCCCCCTCTCTCTCCCTCCCTCCCTCTCCCTCTCTCTTCTGTATCTCTTCCAATCTTCCTCTTTCTCCTTCCTCTTCTTTTCTCCATCCCTCCCTCTCTTCTGGCTAAAATGAGTTGAGCAGTTTTCCTTTTCCATGATGCCTCTACCTTGCCACAATCCTAAAATTAAAGGAGCCAGGTGACCACAAACTGAAATCTCTGAACCCACAAGACAAAACTCCTTTAAGTTGTTATTCTCAAGTATTTGTCATAGAGATGGAAAGCTAACACACAAAGATGAACTTGTCAATAAATTATCAACCATTTTTAATACTCACCATATGTTCAGGACGTTATGATATAAGTGAAGGCAAAGGAGACACAGTGCATACACATACACCAAGGAAAGTTTTGTTGTATTTCTGTGAAATTGGAGCATGAGTTGGCTACCATTACTTCTTGCTTCTTTAAAAAGAGCTATAAACTTCCTAATGATCAAATGATTACCTTTAGTAGTGAAAAGCTAAGGTTTTAAAAATATTTCTACCAACCGTCTTTTCTAAGTATGGAATCCTGTGGTGTTCATGAACACATTTTAAACTTGATGGTGAAGTATGATGTAAAAAAGAAAAGAATATATTTATCCACACAGAATTCGGTGATACTAATGTGTGCCTTGGCATTACTGACTGAATATAGAAAGAAATCACAGCCCTGGTACCCAAACAGAAAATTAAAAATAATTGTTCTATCTTCCCACAAATCCAGATGAGTAAATGTGATCATGAATGAGTCTGGCTCATTCATTTTCTACTTCAAATGCTTCTAATTGAACTGTAAGCAAATTTATTTCATGAGTTAATTCAAATGAGTAAATTAATTTTAGTAAATATATACACTTTATAACCATGTGATTTTTCCTTAATAGATTAGCTGTCTTTTCCCTTAAAGTCCATATGTCTAATGATAAAATAGCTACCCTGCCTTCCCAGTAATTACTATTTTCCTGTTAAATCTTTTTTTAAAGTTTTATTTTTTCTTGTCTTATAATCTCTTTTAAATGGTGAAGTTAGTTCATATATATTTGCTATGATTGCTGACAGTTATGGACTTAAAATTTTCCTTTTTTATATACTCCACCTCTTCCACATTTCTTGCTTTTTATATGCATGTTTCTTATTTTTAAAATTGTGACTTAAACTAGCATTCACGTGTTTCCCCTACCAGTAGCTTTCCCATGCTTTCATAATCTTTTCACACCACACCTATCCACCATCTGGTTGATGTTATGTAGACTATTAATTGGGTTGTTATACAAGTAACTATTGAGTTTTTTGTTTTGTCTTAATTATTTTTTTAAAAACTGCAAACTCTTCCAAAAATTTGGACCATTTATATCCAATCTCCTCTAATATTTATTTCTTTTCCTATTTAAGAACTCTTTCTAAATAATTCCCAATATGGGTCCTTGTGTTGCAAAGTTTGTGGCATTGTGTGCTAGAATACTTATTTTATACACTTACATTTGAATAACGATCCTTATAAGATTAAAATTATAGGTTGAAAGTTCTTATTCAATGCTTTTTTTTTAAAGTTACTGTTATTGGTACACTTTTTATATACACAAAGATCACATTCATCATAAGGAATTTGCACCTATACATAATATATCTTACATCTTCTTTTTTCCTCACGGCTCCATTGTCTTTGTATTCAGTGTTATACAAGTCTGATCTCAGTCCTACTATGATTTCTCTGTAGGTAATCTCTTTTTCACTCTAGAGCATTCAGGAATTTTTCTTTTCCTTTTCTTTTTTTAATCATTTTTATATTTCACTACTATTTACCTATGTGTAAATATTTCCCATATCTCTCTTGTCTGGAACTTATGAAAACTTTTAATTTGAGATTATTCATTTCTATAAATTTTAGAAACTACTTGTCCTGCTCCATTTTCATTTTTCTCTTGAACTCCTCTTATCTAGATATTGGTATTTCTAATTCTATCATATCTCTCGACATTTTTTACTTAAAACATCCTCATTGTTCTGTTTTCATCTCCAAACTAATCTTTCAATTCACCAGTATAGTCTTCAGTTGTATATTAATCTATTATTTGTCTCAATTATTGTGTTCTCACTTAGCTACAGTATTTTTCATACTTATATTTTGATTTGGGTCTTTCTATAATGTTTTGTTTATTTTTCATATTTTTTATTTACTTCCTTATCCTTTTTAGTATAGTCACTATTATTTTCTTCAAATTTGTGATTAATATTTTATTTTCCTGCTTTTGTTGGTTTAGGTTTTTAAATTTGGTGTTTTACCTTGAGATAGTTATCTCTTCAGATGTCCTGTTATCTTGTTTTGTGAGCTCATTAATCCCCTGATGATATCAGCTACTTTACATGTGAATTTATGTTGGGAAGATCTGAGTTACTCTTTGGATATTATAACAATCTAGACACAAGCTCACACTTCTACAGATAAACACTAACTCTCCCAAGTGAAAACCAGGAAGAAAACAAAAAGACTATAAGCCACTTCTTAGTAACAAGATTCTAACACTTATAATAACTACTTTCTGTCTCATACTATAGTCAACCTTCCCAGATCATTTGAAACAATCTTCGTTATGATTAAACTAATATACTTGCAATATGAAATACTGTGAACAAAAAGAAGAGGTGGATGTAAAAACATTGGTAAAAGAAGAGGACCATAATGAAGAAATAGAAACAAAGCAGGAGCCAGGCGTGGGGGCTCATGCCTGTAACCCCAGACTTGGGAGGCTGACGCAGGAGGATCACTGTGAGTTCAAGGCCAGCCTTAACTACATAGTGAATTCAAGGCCAGTCTGAACTACATAGCAAGATCCTGTCTCAAAAAGAAAAAAAGCAGGAAAATATAATAGTACCATTTTTGTAAAATCTGTATGAATATATGTGTTTATAAGGATAGGAAAAGCCTCAATGGATAGATATTTAAAGAGAATTGGCACAAAGGGGTGAAAAGCCAGAAAACACTCCTTTTTTGCTTAATGTAAATTTTAACTGTTTGTACACTTTCTCAGTATTTATGTGGCAGTTGATGAGTCTATACTAAATGGAGAGGCTGGAGTCTTATTACTAGAATGGGCAGAAGATTTAGTCCCCATATAGGATGACATGGTGTTCTTTTTAAATCCCCTCTGTATAATACACATCTCTTTCCCAAGTATAAATACCACAAAAGCAAAAAAAAAATCACTGTACTTTATCCTGGAAAAAATATCACTTTTGGTGACATTTATTAAGT
>NW_004624789.1:12391620-12405629 GCF_000247695.1 Heterocephalus glaber | reverse complement strand
AATAAAATCAAAGTTTTCTTCTTTTATTGATTATTTATATAATTATTCTAAATTGAAGGTTGGTCTAACTCCTAAATGAGATAGGAACACTGTGCTCATCTTTATCCATACACTATCAGGGAAGACTTTCTCTGGCTACTATAGGTTTCATCTTCCTTCTCAATCTTCCCTAGAGCAAATTTGGAAGCCTACAAATTGGGCTTCTGCATTAATCAAGGTATTCCACTTTTGTAAAAGGTGTAATCCTTTGAATCCCAGAAGGCCTGTGTTGCAGCTATTCATGGAAAAAGAATTGTTTGCATGAATAAAAGTAAAATAATTTAAAAAATCATAAATTTGGAAATGTAATGACCACTTGTCCAAATATCTATTGAAAGGAAGTTTGTTATTTCTCAAGAAGTTTTAGTACAGGTGGTATCATTTGAAGTCAATAAAAGTGTTGGAACTGGTGTATTTATCATTGGTTGGTAATCTGTTTGTGATTATAAACCAGTGGCAACCTATCAAACTTATGAAATCTGAAAGCTCTTGTACATTAGAATGATGTTTTTAATGGTGCATAAAATATTTTTATGCTGTTTCTTTGCTTAAAAGAATGTTTATTAAAATTTACAACCTACTGAATTTGGAACACTTAGTAAGAACCCGTCTTACCATGGCACTCAAAATAGGAAAGCATCTTATCAGCATAGTCCTGAATGAAGTCTTATTCAAAATAATTATGACTGATTATTCTAGTTCATTTACAACTATATTTGACTGTTAAAACTTACTTGTGTTTTTAAACATGTACCATCAGCAATGATTTCAAATAACTGGAAATATAAATGAAAATGTGTTATCTGGAATGACTAAGGCAAGTAACAGTGTGGGCTCTGGAATTGGAAAGAACTGCATTTATATCCTAGCTCTACAACTAACCAAGAGTGAAATTTATATAATCTCTCTGAACATCATCTTCTCATATGTAAACTGGAGGTAACAAAGCTTGGTCCCTGGAGTGGTGAAAGAACAAATAAAATTACATTTATGAATGTCTGGCACATCCTAGGCACTCCAAACATGGCAGCAATTACTGCTCTGTCTCTTGCCAATTTTGCCTTTCTTCATGCCTTGCCCACATGTACAAAGGTCTTTAACAGCATTTATCATACACCATTTTCTTTGAACCAACTCACACTCCTAGGAGAGACATGGAATGCAAAGTGGGTGAAGCCAACACCTTCTTTAACTCTTAACTGGGATTTAACACTTACATCTTCTTGTGACAGAAATTCGAATGTCTGGAGAATACTGATTGCTTAACTGAGAATGAGCCACTACCAACAGAATCAGAAAGAAAAGTGACTTTCATGGGGCCTATCCATTTTTCCAGCTGGATAATCATCAGCAATTGTTACCTGCTGTAGTATTAAACAGAGGGAAAGATGAGATATTTAAGGTCAACAAGGCTCAATTCCAAAGAAAAGTAGAAACTAAGTCTCTTTCTTTAAAAAAATGTTTTAAGAGGAAACATAAATTCAGCTATGTTTCTGCTTTACTAAATGAAGGCTAATGTAACAGGAATCTGACTCCAGAGCAGTGATTTTCTGTTTTGTCCACAGGAGCCTTGAGGGACAACAAAACTCTTGTCCATGCATGCACCTTTCTACTCAACACAAAAACAATTAATAACAGTGAAATAAATACAATGTAAAATAAATCTAGGAAGCCAATCTTTTTTTATACTTAAATTCAGTCACTGCTTGAGAGTGTATATAGGTTTGTGTGTGTATATGTGATTAACCACATCATTTCAGAGAAGTTTAAGAAAATGCAACTTTTCCATAATAATGCTTTTTTAGTAATTTTTACACAGGGAATTAATTTCTCTATTTAATTACATTAAAGTATACTATCAAAGACATATTACCAATAACTCTTTCTGCCCAAACTCAGAGACTATAAGGTCTAAAAATTAAAAGTTTTAAACTATAAAAAATTGAACTCTAGAAATGAATGCTTATAATAAATGCAAGTCTTCATTACAACTTACAACAGGATTTACTAGAAACAAATCTATGAATAACTAACAATTACAATTATATTTTCAGAATTTAATGGCCCTGAATCCTGATCTATGTTACTCAGAAATCTCAGAATGGGTCCCTACTCTTCCCACTGGGAAGACTCAGTGAAGAAGAGAAAAGGTAAAGTTATAATTTATCACATTTACATTGCAACAGAAGAAAATCATATGTTCATCTCAGCAGCTTCAGAAAAAAACATTTTAATTCAGTATGGATTCCTGACACAGCCTTAGTGAACTAGGTCATAAAAAAATTCACAACTGCCACAGAGCATGTGCAAAAGCCTCCTGTCAACACCACAGGTTAAAATTGAAAACATATCTTCCATTATCAGGGACAAATTAAAAATATCTGCTATTACCACTCCTTCCATACTATACTGGCGATCTTCACCAGTACAGGGATACCAGTGAAATACATAAAATATGTACATACTCAAAAATAAGAAACAAAATGCTCTGTAGTACAGGCATTGTGATTGAATTTATAGGAAGACCAAATGCAATCATAATAATGCAACACATTATTAGAATTAATAACACAATTTTTCAAATGCCACATAAAAGTAAACACAGTCACCTTTTATATCTCCTTCTACAAACATGGATTCAACCAACCACATTAAAAATATTTTTTAAAAATGCTTCTGGACAGTTTCCCTTGTCTTTATTACTAAAATATGAAGCGGAACAGCTATTTATATAACATTTACATTTTATTACTGATCAAAAATAATCTAGAGATGATTTAAAATATATGAGATATGCATAGGTTATATGCAAATACCACACAATTTTACGAGATTTGAGCACTTGAAGATTTTGGTATCTACAGGGATCCCAGAATCAATCCCCTTGAGCAGTGAAGAATTACTGTATACAAAAGTGATACATACAGCCATCTACTAATACCCATGCAGTCAATCTGTTTATAATTTTTATAAAGATATCACGCAGACATATATATTTTTGCCAAGAAATATTTTATATATATATTTACATATGTACCATTTACATAAATTAATTGGTATTCTTCTATTTGCATTCTTTTTTTTTTTTTTAAATGTGGGCCTGACTAAACATTTAGTCAGGAATGAGGTAAAAATGGTGCTATGAAATTTGAGACTGGGTCATAAAAAGAATGGCTTCTGCCAGACACTTCCTCTCTTAGATCATTCAGTTTGGGGAAAGCCAGCCACTTCATTTAAGGACACCTAAGCATCTTTGGAAGAGACTCCTATACGGAGGAATAGAAGCCTCTTGTCAACACCCAGTACCAAGTTGCCTGGCAGTGAGGGAACCAGTATAGCCTCAACATCTTGACTGCAACACCATTTCTAACCTCGTGTTAGAAATCCAAGCCTACCCTCTCGCATGTTCTTGATCCATGATGAAACTGTGAAAGATAATAAAAATTTATCATTATCTTATATCACTAAATTTTACAACAGAGCAATAGCACATTGTGTGACCCCCAACACCTTTGAAAGATGGAAAATATTACTATGGTCACATTAAAGGTGCAATAAGAGTGGAAGAAAGACCTCAGAGAGCATACTCAAGGTCACACAATGGGGATGAGTGACTGAGGGAGATAGGACTCAAACACAATCAGGTTTCAGAGATTGTACTTTCAACTGTGATATAATACCACATTACATTTCACTCCCAAAGTCTCAACAGACTTAATATTTTGGTCAGTCCTTTTTCACACTAAATACCTGTCTGCTGTAGATTTCCAATTTCCAGATTGTATAAGGCTAAGTGGTTATCTGAAACTTGTGAGCCAGTTCTAACAGGGACTTCTCTTTCTTCTTGTTTCTTCTCTTCTTGTTTGGATCTACCTTCCCTGGCCTCCATACTACCCTCTTTGTTTGGAGAATAAAATTTCCTCTTTTCCAAAATCAAGAAAAGAAAATACTGATTATTTTGCCCCAAAGGCTGATTTATTATTTTGTCCAAATCCAAGTTATTAAAAAAAATCAAAACACATTTTAGAGATATTCCTGGAAAGCAATATCTTCATTTAAGTATTCCAGCATTTATTTGTCTGCTAATAAGCAAATGCTTTATTCTGGGATGCTTCTGACATTTATTCAGTACCTAAATTCCATCAAGAAGGATGCTCTGTCAGATGTGTTCTTTACTTCATCCAGAATCTTCATCCTATATCCATAGTTCTTATCTGCCTATTAGGAAGTAAGCAAAATTCATTAGATTTTGCATCAGATACACATGAAGGGTAGCATTGCTTTTAGATCACTATAGCAAAATACCCAAGATAGTCAACTTATAAAAACAACAGTTTATTTAGGCTCATAGTTTTGGAGGCTCTGGTTCATGACTGTTTTTTTCTTTGCTTTGTGCCCACATCATATCATGGTGGGTGTGTGCGGGAGAACATAAAACATTTACTCATGAGCCAGGAAGCAGAAGAGCAAGGGGCCAGGGTCCCAAAGTCTCCTTCAAGCTTATGCTTTCAATGACCTAAAGACTTCCCCTTAGGTCTTACCTCTTAAAAATTCCACTACTTCGTAATAGTGCCACCTTCAAGTTCAAGCCTTTAACTCATGGCCCTTTTGGAGGGGCAAGCATTCAAGATCTAAGCTGTCTCAAGAAGTCTTTTCCTTTGATAACTTTTTTCACCATCTCAATTTTCTAGGGTAAATCTTTTAGTTAACACTCTAATTGAGAGTATGTAAACAAAAAAGTTTTAGACCATCACATGTTTGAAAAATCCTTTCTTGAAGTTTGTGCCGCAGGCGTCGCTGAGCGCCCCGGAGAGTGAGTGTGGCAGCCCCATGGCAGGAACCAGCGGCGGTGGCGCCCCATAGCGGCGGGCCGCAGCAAGTGTGCCCCAAGATCAAGCGGGAGGCGGTGCCCTGCTCCCTCTACTGGCTCCTGTAGGCCCCCTTGGGCTCTGGGCCGCCACTCCACTCAGCAATGGGCACCAGCCAAGCGCACATGACTTCACCCTGGGGCGGCAGCTCCCGAGCAGGACTAACCCGACCAGAGGTCCCGAGGAACTGCTGAGCACCAGGGACTGTCCCCCTGCCCTGCCGCTTCCCCCAGGATTCCATCCCCATCCGGGACCCAACTACCCAGCCTTCCTCTCTGACCAGACGCCGCCGCCCATCCCACCACTTCACTACCAAGAGCTCATGCCACCCTGTTTCTGCCTGCCGGAGGAGACCAAGCCAAAGAGAGGAAGAAGGTCGTGGCCCTGGAAAAGGACAACCACCTACACTTGTGATTATGCAGGCTGTGGCAAGACCTATACAAAGAGTTCTCACCTCAAGGCACACCTGCGAACCCACACAGGTGAGAAGCAGTACTGCTGAGACTGGGATGGCTTCAAGTGGAAGTTCCTGCAAACACATGGAGGAGCAACGCCCTTTCCAGTGCCAGAAGTGCCACCGGGCCTTCTTCAAGTCGGGCCACCTCGCCTTACACACGAAGCAGCACTTTTAAATCCCAGAGTGGAAATGAACTGCACTGCCAGGAGAGAATTCAGTCTTTTTTAAAACCTTTTGTATTGTCCTCCCCCAAGGGGAGGAGCCCAGCTGGCAAGCTCTACAATCATGGTCAAGTTCCCAGCAGGTCAGCTTGTGAGTGGATAATCAGGAGAAAGGAGAAATCCAAAAGAAAAACACAAAAAACAAAAAACAAAGAACAGATGGAATCTGTGACCGGATCTTCTATCATTCCGGTTCTAAGTCCAACTTGAACATGCCCAGACTTACAAAATGCCATGGGAGAGACTGGAAGTAGTGGCTATCAGGATATAAATTAGATCTTTGAGTTGGGGAGGGAGACAAGACCCAGATTTTGTTTTTTGTGTTTTGAGATAGGGTCTCACTATTAGTTCAGACTGGCCTTGAACTCACTTTGTAGCCTAGGCTGGCCTCACAGTAATCCTTGTGCCTCAGCCTCCCGAGTGCTGGGATTACAGGTATGTGCCACCATGCCCAGCTAATTTGTATATTTGTAAACTAGGAAGTAAAGAAATGAACATTTTGTGGAGTTTGTATTTTGCATACTCAAGGTGAGAAATAAGTTTTAAATAAACCTATAATATTTCATCTGAAAATAAATTTAGCCCATGTTGTTTCCTTATCATGACTTGGCTCTATAATACTTTCTCAGAAAAGTGGGCTCATTGACAACCCATTTTTGGGTCCCCTCCTGTCTCTCAGGAGCTATCTCTCTCAATAAAGTTTCCTACTCTTAACCTCAAAAAAAAGAAAGAAAAAGAAAAATCCTTTCTTCCTAACTTCTGATTTGATTGATAGACTAGGTATAAAATTTTAGATTAAATATCACATTTTTTAATGTTTTGAACGGAGTACATATAATCTTCTAATGTTCAATGATTGACAATGACAGCTCTGATGCTGATATGATTCATATTCCTTTGGAAATGTTCTTCTGTGTGAAGATCTTTTTAATATTTTCTCTATTTGGGTGTTCTTAAATTTTAGAAGAAAATTTTAGATACTAGTTTTTGTTTATAAACCATATTATTCTGAAATCTAAAGATTCATAGCTTTTATTTTGTCTCTTAGCCTATCTTCTCTTCTTTTCACATTCTAGATTTCCTAAAATTTATTACCCAGTGTTTTGCTGAATTTTTTAACATATATGATGGTTAATTTCAGTTAATTTAGCTAGGTCATAGTACACATAGATATTCGGTCAAAAACTAGTCTCAATATTGTGAAGGTATTTTTGGATGATATTAGCATTTAAATAAGTAGACTTTGGGTCAGGCAGATTACTCTCCATAATGTAAGGGAATTTTCCAATCTTTTGAAGGCCTCCCTCCAAGAAAAGAAGAATTCTGGTTCTAGATTTTCTTTAGATTCAAGATGCAGCATCAGCTCTTCCCTGAGTCCCTAGACTGCTTCACACACCTTGAAAGTTTGAATTTTCCAACTTTCACAGGTGAGCCATTTCATTAAAATATCTCTTTCCTTCCTTCCTTCTTCTTGGCCTCCCTTTATTTTTTGCTGTTTTTGTTCTCACTGTTTTTCTTCCAATATGGTTGTGGTACTTAGTTGCCATTTGTATTGATGGAGGAAGAACAAGACAAATGGACAAGTTTCCAATATATGTAATGCTCCTATTTTCTTTCCAAAGGAGCTTAGCTCAAAAAGAATGGCACACAGCTCCTTTTCTGAGACATTCAAATATCTGACACGGTGTTCTCTTCAACCTTCCTTACTTTCCCACTGTACAACCCAGGGTAGTTCCTCAGGATGAGAACGAAAAGAGACTCTTTGACTAATCTGTGTGGTTTTGCTTTTGCCCTCATTTTTATGGGCCCTGGCTTTTGCAATTAAAAAGTTAAGAGCATTAATCTTAAATTCTCTGATTGTGATAAAACATTTCTTTAGAGCAATGGATGTCTCATTAGACTCTTTTGCATGTTAAAAGCCTCAGAATCATAAATAAAAGCAATACTGGGCAACACAATCCTACGTGGTTGCTAGCTCAAAGTATCGTCCCAGTCATGGAACTCAGACACTAGAACTGAATAGAGATAATACATTCTTCACTACTTCACATATTGTCACCAAGTTTTTCCAATGCTTCTTTTTAGAAGATGCCCATTTTCCAAAATTTGCTATTGTAATGCTATTGTATGTTACATTTTAGCCAGAATAGGAAGACTGAACTATATTTCTAACTCTGTTTTGCCTTACTGAAAATACAAGAGCATCATCCAGTGGCAAAACTGTAACTGAAAAATTTTCAATTTACATAAATTGGATACTATTTCAACATAGAGGGAAAAAATATTTTCCTGTTCTGTTTTCTTAATGAGGTTTCCAGACAGAATTGTAGGAAATTTAAATGGCTGCTTATTTTTCAGCTTCCTTTGAAACTTCCCAGACCCAGTGATTCCAAAGTCCTCTGTATCTGACTTCTGAAGACTGATGTCAAGAATGACTGACTGTTTTATGAATACAGAAAGTTGGCTGTAAGAAAATTCTGAGAGACAGGGTTATGAGTAAATTAAGCCATGAAGTATTGTTATTCTTTCTCCTGAAAAAAGTATCTTTGTATCATTCCCTCATTACTCTGGCCTTAGGACACTTAAACATAAAGCCATTTTAAAACAATGCAGTCAGTTAAAGTCTCTTATTGAAGAATCTTTCCTTTTTGTTTAGAAGAGATGTGTTATGTGCATTTTTAAAATTCTGTTTAATTGAGATCATTATTGGTGTTTTATAGATTTATCTTGGTATTTTAATATAATTATAAGCAATGTTTATAATTCCACGGAGCTTGGAAATTGTAATGCACTAAAAAAATCACGAGGCCTCAAAAGGGCATATAGTTCCTTCCAAAATTTCCATTGTCTTACTGTAATCTAATAGTAGTTTCACCTAAACTTTCTGACTTACAAGTGCAACTCATGAAATTATCTAGGCTCACCATCAGTCCAGTTGACCAGGAACATTTGAAGTCGATATTACTGAGTTACTAACTTGGTAGAAATTTAAGGCTTAGAAACAAGAGATTTTTGGCCAAGATAGTATTTCTACGAGACATGTCCTCTAGTTTTCCTTAATAACGAGGGTTTAGCATGAAAGAAATCTTAGAATTACTGCATTGTAATAGTACAAAAGTCTAGTCAGACTATTCAATTAGTATAAAGATGCTTAAAAACAAAATGCAAAATTACTCTTGGTAATTTTGTATGTTGTAAAGTTTACAATTGGGGAAAAATAAAGTTTTTAAGATTATCCAGAGAATCTATAACAACTATTGGGAAGAGGCAATACTGGTCTCTCCTTGATGGTCATTGCTACAACTATTCTCTGATATTTGAGCCAAGAATTAGTAATACCCATGTTTGGATGAAAGCTTGTTTACAAACATACTGTGAACTTCATCTGCACTATTCCTTTTGTACAATGTCATGATATTGGGAAGATTTGGGGTAAATAAATTCATGATCGGGTAGGAATCTCATCCTCTTCATCTGGGTCCTATATGACCCTCATCTTTGACTTGTTTTTTCATCGTCATATTTTTGGAAAACACTTGAGACATTTACATGCTCACCAAAAATGGCCAGCCAGCTATGAAGTTGGTGTTCACACTTGTGACAGCCCATCTCTCATTTGATTCTTATTACTAATAAAACCCTCATATCAGGCCCAGTTACAGCAATGTCAGTTTTTTCTCCTGCAGACTTTCAGGGACTTGGGCCAGAATGTGTAACAGTGCTTATTGTGAAGAGAACAATAAGATCTTTCCATGCTAGTTAGCAATTAAGGAAAAAAAAAACACTAAATATTTTTGAGCTTCAGTTGATTACAAAATCACTAGAAATATAATAGGGCTAAATTCACCTCCTATGCTCCCTATGCGGGAATTTGGTGCCAAATAACTATATATGCTCAGTGAGATGGAGACAGAGTTAGAAGGGCTCATAGAATTTCACATGATTGTGCTCCATCTCTGGCTTCACTTCTACTAGTGACATTACTTTTGTCACTAACTTGACATTTTTCCATTTCTATGAGGAATATTTTGACTCAAATATTTTGTTACTTCATTTTTAAATCTCCCTGAAAGGATACTTATTTTCTATACTGGCAACATTTTACTGTGCACCTTTCTTGAAAATTCTGATCCTTATTTCTGCAAGTTCAGGGGATTTAGTTGGTGCCACAAACAGCAAGTAACAAACATACTAAGTCTGTTATACCTCATTATAAATTCATGAGTAATTTCTTTACATAAACAATCACAAGTACTATTTAACATTTTAACTCCTTTGTTCACCTTCATGTAGATTATTTTATTAGCATTTACTTCAAACCAGAAACTTTTTAAGAATTAATTTAGAAAATGAATCTTTCTGGGAGAAACTGAAATATATATTTTAAAAGATGATGACACTGTATATTGTCACATTGTTTCCTCAGATAGTTGAAGAAGTATTACTATTGGTCACTTCAGTGATATCCATAGACTTCTTAGCTTTAAATATTTACTGAGACCCTACTGTGTACTATGCATTAAGTATTATGTAAATATATCACTCCCCCATCAATGAGCAAATAGATAAAAGATTAGAAATTTTAGAAACAATCTTATACAAAATAAAATAAAGGAAGAAAGAAATTTTAAAAATTGTAAGATGAACACCAAAGTAATTCCTAGGGCCCACTGGATTGAGGTAAATAATTTTATTGACAATATTATAATACAAGTATTAGTCTAAATGGAAATATTTTTCTCCAGGTTTGACATTCTTCCAGATTTGAAATTATTGGGACCACCTAACAAAAATAAGAATCCTCCCCCACCTTTCTTGGAAATTTGAGGAAGTACAGACTTTGATGAAATGTCTTTGGCAATGTCAGTGACAGGCAGTTTTTCAAGTTGAATTGGAGATGAGTCAAATTGAAAATAAATATAACTCTTGTGCCAAGACACTCAATCCAAACTACCCATTTCCATGTGGGAACAATAAGTAGGCACAGTAGATTTCACTTTGAACAAATTTTAATTGAGCTGACATTATAGGGCCTTACTAGCTGTGTCTTGTTATAAAAAATATATTTGAGGGTACCAAAAGTATGGCAGCTGAACAAGAGGAAAGTGTTTAAATAAATTCCCACATGCTTCTTCTACATTACCACATTCAGTTACAGGGCTATAAGTACAGTGCTTTTATAACTGGATGATACCCAATTTAGTGAATCTTAGTTAATGTTTCTGAATTTGTGGTCAAATATTCTGGCCATTTGCAACAGAACTTCTATTAAAATTGTTAAATGAATGCATAAATAATAGCTTCCTCAGTTAAAGACTTTATTAATGTTAGAGATCAACTTGATTGGATTAAGAGACTCCTAGAGAGGCAATTGGATCATAAGGATGCCACATTCATCAGTGGATCAATCTAATAATTTTCTTAGCTGAATGAGATGTTAGGAGATACAGTCTAGTTGGAGGATGTGGGCCACTGGGGGCGAGCCTTTGGAAAGTGTATTTCTCACTGATGTTCTTTTTGTATGCTCTGCTTCCTGGCAGCCATGGATTGAGCAGATTTTCTCCACCTTGTCCTTGCCCCATGATCTGTCTCTGCCTTAGAGCCAAGCAACCTCTCAACTGCTCCTCCTTTAAAGAATGAGTATTGAGTGTTTTGCCTCAGCAACTGGAGAGCTGACTGATACATTAACAATTTTCAACTCAGTTTCAATTACTTTCCTGATTACCTAGATTAAAGTGTCTTATATATACACTAGTAGAAGTAAAATTTAAGTTGAAACCTGAAAAATGATTGAAAGATGTAAAACAGCTAACCAAAGGAAAATAAAATAGTATCTAAACAAAGGCAATGGCATATCTAAAATAATTAAGATTGAACATATTAAATCAACAAATTGAAATTAGTTCAATAGTGCTGGATGATAGAGTTAAAAATATGAAAGTATGACCATGGATATAACTGAGAATTAATAAGGAATAGGTAGAAGAGAGATTTATACCAAGTTAAGCAAGTTTGGACTTCATCTTTTTAATCATTGCTTTTTTAAAAATGACAATCAGACATATTTTTAAAAGTTTATCCTGGATGCTACATGGAAAATGTATGAAAGATGGAAATGGTATAAGGTAATGTTGGAATGATAACTAGGACAATAGAATTGATAGTTGAACTAGTGTAAAAAATGTCAATATCATATTCAAGATTTTTCTTCTTCTTGGTGACTATGGATGACTGGAATTTGGCAACAGAGCATTGCCCACAGAGACCACCCCAATGAAGCAGTGACTTGATGAAGAAGAGTGATGAAGCAATGACTTGAGGGAAACATGGGCCCTTGAAGCAATTTTTCCACTAGGCTACAATATTTACTTTGGACTGTTATGTGACATTAAAAAATATTCTTTGTTCTTTAAGTGATTCTTTGGGGGGGTCTGCTTGTTATTTTATCCACTTTCATTTTTTCAAATAAACATGATTTCCTTATTTGTCATTGGGAGTATGACTGCCCAGAGAAAGCCTGTGCAATAAAAGAAGCAGAAAATATTTAACAAATGGGAGTAGAAAAACAACAACTAAAGATGGTGAGCTATATATAGTAAGAGATGAAGAAAAATTCTGAGTGATTTATCTAACAAGAAGAAAGGAAATTTTGCATGAGATAATGGTATATCAGCATTTTATTTTCAGAAATAGTGAGATTTTGGATTTACATAAGTACTAATAATGTTTTGTTACATAAGAAACAATCACTGCACTTTTAATACATAGGGAACTTCTGCTTTTAGCCATGATTTGGCTTCAGACTTGCTTCTATAATAAACAACTAAAAAACTGAGTGAAGTAACATTGCAATTATTTCTGGTATGGACAGCAGAAAGTGCAAAACTGATTCTTGAGAAAAAGGGGCCATGAGATATGAACTTTACATTTGCCTTACCTTTCTTACTGGAGGAACTTTTGTGACTGCAGTGAAAGTTATTAATGCCTAAGTGTAGTCAACACTCACTGAACTCAGGAGAAAGACAGAAGAGACAGACTCTGCCACTGCGATGGACACTTGTGAGATTAAGGTATCAAAAAAGGCTGTATAAGGCAGAGACAGGAGTCAGTGTGGTTGCAGAAAACAACTCTAGATGAGTGAGTGAGTGCATCAAGGATGATATTTAAATAAAACCATAATGTTGCCTGCTGTGGATGGATAAATAGACTTACAATAAAAATATTCAAAAACAACTGAGAAAAATAAACCAATAATTGCCTCTAAAAAGGGAAGAAAAGAAATGTATTGGGGTCAAATGAAGCTTCAACTATATCTGCAGTGCTTCTTAGAAGAAAATCATTTTTAATCCTGTTAAATGAGTCTATATTCCCATAATTTTTTATACTTGAAGTACTGTCTAATTTTTAAGATGTAAAAATCAGTATGGCTTTCTATTTTGGCTCATGACAAAGTAACAACCTCAGATTTAACCTCATTCTTTAAACGATTAGAAACTGTGCAAAATGTATGAATCTATTTTTTTCAAGATCTAGACAACAGACAGCAAAGGATTGTGTTAGTGTAGTGTATGAGAGAAGAAAAGCAAGATGAGCCCCACAGTTGCTCCAATTTTTTGCCTAGAGGCAATTTCCTGACCACAGATTCCATACAAGAAAATAGTGAACTGGCCAAACTAAGGAGATGAAGATTACAGTTCAGGAAGAGAAGATGATGAGTAATTATAGACCAGACTGTCATAAAGGACACAAATATACCTAAAAATGTCTCCAGAAATGTTCATAATAATCACATAGATCTCTTCCATTAAGCAGATCTAATTCTAGTGAAATTTCATAAAGGCAGGTAAAGTACAACTGGGAAATAGAATATGTGCTGCCAAAGCAAGCACACAACTGGGAAATAGAAACTGAGCAATTCCCAGAGCTCATACAAGAAACTGAATTTTGATATCAGAATGAAGAGTTCTTAGAGATAAACCAGGCATTCAGTGAAGACCTCAGAGGTGTGAGGCTTTGAAAATACAGCTGAACTAGCAGGAGAATTCTGAGTGAAGGTCACTTTAGACTTGCTCTAGAAAACTTACAACTAGACCTACCGAGGGTCTAACTTACAAACAAGCAATTTAACTGCCCATCAAAACAAAGCCCAATGCTGTTAAGGAAGGCAACAATATCTATATACTTAGACACATAAAATTCATACTGTTCAGCAGCCAATAAATTTTACCAGACATGACAAAAATCAAGTAATGATGGCCCACAATCGGTGAGAAAACTCAGTCTATAAAACACAGATAAAAAATAGAATATTTGAAAGAACTAATAAAAAATGTGTTCAGAGAAACTAATACATGATATTCAGGTATTTAAAAGGAAAGATAAATGTAATGAGAGGAGAAATAGATTTTTTTTTTTTTTTTTTTT
>NW_004624789.1:12320333-12330653 GCF_000247695.1 Heterocephalus glaber | reverse complement strand
AGATGCATTATGTAAAGGTACAATTCCCAATGAGAAATGTAATTGTGTTGTATACCTACAATGTACCAATAAAAGAATTTAATCCAAAAAAGAAAATGAACAAGATTTAAAAAGATTTAAAATGGCCAGACATCGTAGTGCATGCCTGTAATTCCAGCTCTCAGAAGGTTAAGCCAAAAGGATCACCATGAGGTAGAGGCCAGCCTGAAATAGTGAGTTCTATCAAGGCTGGGATGAGCTACATAGCAAGACCTTGTCCCAAAAGACAAACCAACCAACAAACAAGCAAACAAAGAAATGATTTAAAATGATGGAGACAAAATCTCATTGATGAATCTTAAGTAGTAGTACTTTCAGTTAGAAAAATAGAAAATAGCATAGAATTAAATGGGTATAGGTCAATAGATAATAAAAACAAAAACAAGCACCTTTTCAGAATATGCATAAAAATAAACTCCTAGTAAATAGAGTAGAAATAGACTACTGCTTGCCAAATATATAAGAAGAGAAAACATGAATGAGCCTTATAACAAACACTTTTTAAATGTATCAGGAGACCAGAAACATCAGGGAAAAGAAAGAGAAGCAAGTAGCAAACATGAGAGCTGAGGCTGTGTCTGCTCCAGGAGGCAGTAATATTGGATTTTACACTTTGAAACAGCAGCAGAGAATGTGAAGCACATAGAAGGAGGAAGCTAGAACTAAGTCCACCAGTGTAAAGTTAAGACTTCAAAGGCCTGCCCTCAATAACAAGGTTAAAATGAGAAAAGAAGGCTCAGTGGCTTAGGGAGAATACAAGGAAGTTTAGTTTTACTTTGATTTTAAATGAGAAAAAAGAAAGAAACTCTGTGTTGGGCCCATATCAAAATTATCTTTTTCGGAAGACAAAGTATAAAAATTGCTCTTATACCAGTCATACTCCTGAGAGTCATGGAATAAGAAAACACATAAATTCCCTGATAGAAATGCTTTCAACCTAGACTGCACAGAATTCCCATAAGAATGAAAATATGTTTACAATGCAATTATAAAATAAAAGGAAACAATATAACTGGATTAAGACAGCACCCACAATGATTTCTACTCCCAGTAATGGCAGAAAATACAACAATCTGAAAGAGATTCTGGAATAAATATGGCTAAGGTGATTAAAGAGAAAAACACTTAAAGATACAAAGAAAGAGGATACAAATGCATCACAAAATAAAGTATACTGCTAAATGGGTAGAAAGATAGGTAGATGTGTATAAATCAAATGCAGTAGTAAACTATAGAGTAGCGATAAGTAGATAAATGCTCTCTATAAAATTCTTCCAATTTTTATATGTTTGAAAATTTTCATAGTAAAATTTTGGAGGAAATACACCTAAATAAGAAGAGCAGGCATAAAAAGAACAAACTTAAGGAAAGAAACTATAAAGTCTGGGAAAAAATGATACTTATAAAACTGCAGGCATTAGATAGCCACCAATAAATAGCCACAATACTTTGAGAGTAGCAGGGAGTGAGCTTCATAGTCAATCTGGTTATTGCCATGAGAATAGGGAAACTGAAATCAAATAAAATGGTGTGAAAAAGGATAGGAGCAAATATCAAGCAGCTCACATAAGTGTATGACTCAAAGACAGGAGCTCAAGAGTAAGGAAGAGCATCGGTAGTGGTACTCAAAGTGTAATTTTCTAATTAGCAGCATCAGCAACACCTAGAGACTTGTTATAAACTCAGCATAGAGTGCAGCACTCATGTTTAGTAATCTCTCTAGATGTTACTTTTAAAATTTTTATTGTTATAAGTACATGTTTAGTACATATTTAGTACAGTGTATAATAAATACATTCATCATGGAAAGTTGGTACATGTACACGAAAAAACTTAATTATTTTTATGTCTCCTTCCCTTCTTCTCCCTCCCTTCAGATGATTCTGATATTTTCTTGATCATCAAAGAAATCTCTTGATTTGAGACCACTAATAAAAACCTAATTATTGATAAAACAGATAACTTCATTATAAAAGTTTCAAATCCAAAATGAATAAATTATTGCTTTCATACAATGTGGTACACTGAAATGATTTCATTATCTACATAAAAAATGTGGTGATTTTATTTTCAAACTATTAAAATCAGTACAAAGTTTTAGTGAGATCATACTGGATATATATAAAATTTTATAAAATTTAAGTGTATTTCTAGCAAGCAGAGACAAACAATAATAAAAAACTTTAGAAAATGCACTTGCAACAGATATAAAGTACACATAAATGATAAAAATGTCCAAAATGTTTATGGAGAAAAATATAAAATTCACTACAAATCCCAAAAAGACTTAGTTAAGAAAAGCTTAGGTATTGACTGTTCAGAATTAATATCTAAAAATACAAAATGTGTGCACACACATGTATATATATCATGTATGTATACATACATACATATATTCTATATTAATACATAGTATATTTAGAAAATATATTTGTATGTAAAATTTCAGGTAATTCTAATCAAATTCCCAGATAAATTTTTAATGTAAGAAGTTGATCGTAAAATGTATGTAAAACAAAAAAGAATCAAGGACAGCAAAGAAAATTTTGAAGTTAATTTACTATCCAGATTTTTCATAATTAAAACAATGTGATACTGATGCAAGAAATGATAAAAATAACAATAATAATACACAGTCTAGACTTTACTTTTCTGACATAGGTGCTTGAAAAATGACAGGGGCATTGCTAATTGTCAGAAAAGAATGGACTATTCCATGTGTTATGGCTTGTGTCTAGGTGTCCCCCCAAAGCCTCATTCAGTGACAGGTGGAGCTTTTCAGAGGTGGATGGATCTAGTGTGTGATGCTGGGATCAAGAGTGTGTGATTACTAAATTAGTCCACTGATTGGTTTGGCATAGTTCTAGGTGTGGAAAATGGGAAGGCCCATCCTGGGTGTGAGTGCTAGGTGTGTATCCTGGATAGAATATAAGGGACAGAAAAAGGGCTGTTACTCACTGTTTCATTACTTTGCTACTTGCTTCTTCCTGCTCTGCTGCCTTCTCTCCACCTTGAACTGTTTCCCCTCTGTGACACCCCTCTGCCAAAGCACCTTGCCTTGGAGCTAACCAATTATGAACTGAAACCTCTACAAACTGTGAGCTACAATAAACCTTTCCTACTTTAACTTTGGGTGCTAGGTATTTTGTCTCAGACTGAGAAAAGTATCTAAGACACCATGTATGACATAATTCACTACTCATGTAGTATAAAAGACAAGATTACCTCTCTACACCCACATAATACCTCTATATAGTTTGGATCTGAAATATCCTCCAAAGGCCCTGATGTTAAAATTGTGGCCCCTAGGGTGGCACTTTTGGAAGTTGGTGGAAACTTTACGAGTTGGATCCAGTGGGACTTTTGGGGCCTTGACCTTGAAGGGAATTTTGGAACTACCATCATTTCCTCTCTCTCTTTTCCTTCCAGGCCACTGGTAAGCAGATTGCTTCCTACATATTCCTGACATGATGTATTGACTTTCCACAGGTCTGAAGGCATGTAACCAATGAAATATGAACTAAAACTTCTAAAACTATGAGCCAAAATAAATCTTTTGTTTATAACTTGATTGATAGGTCTCCCACTACCTCTGTTGCTATTATGAATAGTAGCTTCCCTCTTACTATTGTGCCTTGCCCCCTCCCTGTGTGACATCACATGAAGTTGGTTACTCCCACCAAAGAACAAATCTTCCTAGCATGCCCCTGTTCCCACCTAGAGAGTAACCTAATTCTAGCTCACCTCCTACCATCTAGTGATATCACTGGCTCCTCCATTCCCAAGTCACTACCTCACTCAACCTGGCCTCAGCTCCTACAAACCCCAACCCAGTCTCTATAAAAGACACTCCCTGACCCAGACATAATGCCTTTGTCTCTCCTTTTTTCAGAGACAGCCCAGCAGATCTGTTCCCATAATAAAGGCTTGTTGTGGCCCGGTCTGGTCTTGGTTTTGGGGCTTTTTACCTGATATTGATTAGCTCTGGTATTTGTTATAGCAATAGAAAGCTGACTAGCACAACCATATGATGATTGATTGCTAGACAGATAATAAGTAGTTGATAAACATATAGATGATTTAAAAGCTAAATGTGAAAGCCAACTTTTAAAATTTTGTTTGAGGAGGGGCAACCCACTTTTTGAACCCCCTTCTGTCTCTCTTAGACAGAAGCTTTCTTTCTCTCAATTAACTTTTCCTACTCATAACCTCCATTTTTTCTAGAATTCATTCTTTGATTTTAGAGAACATGTACTCATGTTTTGGATATCTAGTAGGTTTGGGAGTTACATCTCTTCCCCTTATATCATTTTGGAGGTCTTCCACGAAGATTACTGGTCAGAGGTAAGAGTTTTCTTTCATAGGTTCTAACTTTGGTCTTTTTGCTTTATACATTGTAGCTTTTGTTTCATAGGCTCTGGACACTTGTTTCATAGATTCTGGTTTTTGTTTCATATAAATTCTGGCCTGTGTGTCAGCTTCTGTTTCAAAAGTGTCTTAATTTTAAGTTGTGTGTTTTAAATGTTTGCAAATTTCTTGTTTTGCTTATGCATTGCCTTTTGTTAAAATTATGTTTTATTCTTGTTTTGTATAATTTGCATTTGGACTTAGTTGCTTTAAAATGTTGTAAAATGGGTCTCTTATGAAATCATCTCAAATACAGTTCAGGCTTTTAACTGTCCATTATAGAATGCCAGACAGTGGTTATTCTGCCTGCTAGTAATTGCCTTTAGGGTAGCTGCCACTCTGAAAGAAGAGGACAGGTTTCTGCAGTTGCCCTCTGGTGAATCTCCACTTCCATTAAAGCCAATGGCAGATGGAATGTTGACCAGATAGACAACTGTGTTCCTTTTGGAAACAGATCTCTGATTGTGTGGAACTAGCAGAAACTGATGTGACAACTGAAGGGTCATGGCCAGGGTTACTCTCTGGCACATACCCAAAGGTCCCTCAGAAGAAACTAGCTCCCAATAGCCCGTCTGGGTAATCAGCAGAAAATCTCCATATCTTGTCCCTATCTGGACTCCTCAATGAGGTGAAAGGGAAACTCTGTCAGTGATCATCAGATCTCCTCTGTCTCAGAGTGATCTGAAATGATGCCATCAGAGCCCTTTCTTAAGGCTCCCTTAAGAGTTGGACAGGTTTGGACTGCTCTCTCTACTACTAGTAAGACCTCTAGACAAATGTAGAAAATGAATCTTTGATAGATTAAAAGCTACCTGAATTCCCCCCCCCCGGCATGGTCTTCACCATTTATGTGTGTAGGGGGAAAATGCCTTTTCCAATAGGTTATGCACTTTGGAATGTTGACTGTGGACTTATAAAATGCTTATGATGACTTTTGGATGTTTAACCAGCTTGAGATTTATTTGGACTTTTTCCTGTCTGCTAGTGAGTTAAAAACTCCCCGTAAACTTTTCTCCAACTTGTTGGGAGTTCATTTGAAAATCCCTTGTAGTCAGACTGCTCCTCTTTCCAGAAAGTCAGGCTAAGGCAACTTGCAACAACTGTTTTGTCTTACACTAGGGAAAATAGAAATTGGTAACTCGCATTTGTGTTTTTATATGCTAGCTAGAATATGGGACTATTTTGGTCAGCCATTCTCTTCTTCTTGTGTCCACATAAGAAGTTAATAAAGGTGCCTTTACTATGTAGATTGTGGCTGCTAGGTGGACCTTTGAGTTTCAAATACTTAATAAATTTGAAATGGACCTTAAAGGAATAGCCTTGTCTTGATAATAAAAATTGCCTAAGTGACTGGGTAGACAACAGAAATTTCTCAGAGCTTTCTTTGCCCTAGGGCTCAGGGAAGAATCTCTGACTTACCATCTCTGGAGGTGATCTCTTTTGCAGGAAAAGTGCCCTAATTTGACTGTTGACCTATTTTCCTCTCTCTCTTTCAAGGAACTAGATAGCAATGGTTTAAATCTCTTGGTTTGCTAGCAATATTTCCTCCTCTAAACAAGATTGTTATGGCTGAAGTCAACTGTAACTTGCACTTTAAAAGTACCTACTGGAGTAAGGATATAAGTTACCTGAGGAAGATAAAATCGTGGGCTGGTAAAGGGTAGATAGTCCAGTCTGGTTTTATTTTCTAGATCTCTCTCCAGAAGGTAACTACCTACCCTGGAGTGGTATAAACCTTGCGGGATGCACTGGGGACACCCTAGAGGGCACAGGGATCAAGCAAAGACTTACAGGATGCCATATTTGTTTCTCTTGTTTCAGCTTAGAAACTCCATATCTGAGCCTCATACTCCTTTGGAATGTATTATTTCTCTACACTTGAGCATGGTGTGCCTACCTCCTAAAGCCAAATACATAGAGTAAAGTACTATGATGCTATCTCACAATTAGAACTATACTGTAAGAGAGAAAAATGGTCAAAATCACCTTATGTTGTGACTTTCTTTACATTAAGAAGTGAAATAAACAGGACACACATGTGTAAATAATGAACAGTTTCCCTAGTGTAAGAAACTGAAATAAGGACTAAAAGGTATAATAATGTGAAATAGGAAGAAAAGGGGCAAAGGGGAAGGGGAAGTGGGAGGGGTAGGGGAAAGGAAAGAAGGGAATGGAATTAATATGAGAAAATTTAAAAATGGAAACAAAGTCTTCATAAATTGGGAGGGATGGAGGGGTTGAAGGGAGGGGAGGGGAAGGGTGAAAAGTAAGACCCAAGAGAGATTATGTAAAGGTGCAAATTTCCAATGATGATGTCATTATATTGTATACCTAAAATGTGTCAATAAAACAATATTTTAAAAAAGAAGTAATTCTTGCTTGTGTTTAAATGTAAATGTAGGCCATAGAAAAGTGAGAAACACTTCACCCTTAAGGAATTCAGGACCCTAAGCCTGAGGCTACTCCTTGCCCTAACCACCAGGTGCTGAGGGTGGAATAATTAATCTCTATGAGGCTACATCCATCCTTAGCTAAGTTGTTTAGGTCCCTCAAAGAAAATATCCCTTCCAGGAAGTAAATGGCTAATATGGGACTACCTGTGTTCAAGAGTCTTTTTCTCTCAGTGATCTAAGATAGATTAAATGAGACCTAAAAAAAGTTTTCAGATGATCCTGATATGTACATTGAGGTCCTACAAGAACTTACTCAGACCTATGGACTAGATTAGAAAGATGTAACGTTGCTCTTAAATCAAATAGTGATTTCTAATGAGAGACCACCAGTTGCTACTACATAGAGACAAATGTTATTTTAATTTTGGAAGCTCAAAAGACAGGCAGCCAAGTGAATAACTGGTTCCTACTGGAACACAAGCAATTCCTGTACAAGACCCCCACTGGCCTGTCAATCAGATAGGAGATTAAATAGAAGACATTTTCAGGCACATATTCTTAGAGGTCTAAAAAACATGAGAACTAAGCCCTTCAGTTAATTTAAATTGTCAACTATTTATCAGGGAAAAAAGATGAGAACATCCCTAGATCCTGATTTGATAGAAGGAAATACTATATATAGTTTTTTCCAAATTATTCTTGTAATATGTAGATGGTATGCCGTTATGTGCCCACTCAGAAGAGCTTTCTAGCCAAGACAACTATGCTTTGCTGAATTTTCTAACAGACAGGGGTAATAATATTTCTAGATCTAAGGCAAAACTTTGCAGCCTTGACATAAAATATTTAGGCCTTATTATATCTAAGGGAACCCAAAGACTGGGGGAAGAATGAATTAAACCAATTATTTTCTTTCCACAGCCCAAGACTCTAAAACAGCTAAGGATATTCCTAGAAATTACAGGCTTTTGTAGCCTTCAGGTAGCATGACAGAGTGAGATTGCATGACCCCTCTATCAGCTTATAGAGAAACCCAAAAGAAAGATGCCTACATTTTAGCCTGGAAACCTGGTTCCCAGACCACACCACATTCCAGAAGCTGAAACAAGCACTTCTAATTGCCTGCCACAGGACACCATTTCAGTTTGTATGTTAACAAAAGGTGAGACATGGCTTTGGGAGTGTTTCTACAAGATCAAGGACCTGCTCAACAGCCTGTAGGGTATTTAAATCATAAATTAGATATTATAGATTTGGAGTAATTCATTAAAAGAGTAAGCCATAAACAATATAGTTAGAACACTTTCATTTTCTTTCAAGAGGCAAAAAGCAACCATTCAGGTTCTTTGATTATTGGTTTGATTTTCTATTTGGCAATGCAGATGGAGTCAATCATAGCTTTTGTCTCTAGGGACATGGTTTGCTAAGGATTGCAGATCCACTCTGTAAAAGCTCCTGATCTTATTTGTCCTTCTACACCTGAGATGG
Source organism: Heterocephalus glaber (assembly GCF_000247695.1). The sequence goes on along the minus strand of NW_004624789.1, from coordinate 12,322,326 downwards.
TTATGATTTAGTTCTTTTGCCATACTTAAAGGAACTCTTCTGTCCCTTCTCCACTGCCCTGCCCCTGAGAAATAACACAGTTCTCAACAGTGTTTAATTTGAAGCACTTCCCTCCTCTGTGGCTGCTGGGTTTCAAGACAAAGCTTCCAGAATGGTGAGTTTCCCTTGCCTGGAACCCTTCCAGAGTAAAGCTGACCTTCATTTATCTCTGGGCCATATAGAAAACTGGTCTAGGTTTAATCCTGAAACTCTCAAAAAATAAATGTAAAAGTTTTACTTCAGATTTATCTGTCTTTCAGCCCTCAGGTAAAATTAGAGAATGGTAAGAACAGCTAACCTGGCTCTGGCCACTTCCTTGCACCTCTAGTCAGCCGCCACTGGCACTGGATAAGATAAAGTCTAAGGGACACCTTATATTGGGCACAGAACAATAGAGATAGAGGGGAATGCCTTCTTTTCCTTTGTTTTGTTTTGTTTTTTAATGGAAAAAACTGTCATAGGTAGACATCTGCAGCACAGCAGGCTGGAGCCTTGACAGGCCAGGTTGGAGACTTCCCTCACTGTTTGAAATTCATACTTAGCTCCAAAGAATGTCACCTAGTCTCTTTCTATACCCAACCCTGGCCTGAGCACACACCCCCCCCCGGGAGATAGTTAAAATTACTTGTAACAGTCTGTCCCTATAGAGGAAACAGTTATATGCAACTAAAAGCAACCATGAGAAGCCTGTGTAGCTGGGTCTTCCAATCAGGTAAACTGTCAGCTTATGGCCCATCTTAAAACTGTTTTTGCTTTCACAGGTGTAGAAGATTTTTATTCCTTTTATTCTTATTACAAGAGATCTCTGTCAATTGATCTGTAAAGTTCTGACTAGTCTTTTTTATAATTATAAACCTAAAAATTATAAAAGTTATTATAATTCAACTTGGCCAAATACATCTGAATGCATTCTGGTTTATAAACAAGTTGTCTTATGTGTGTGTGTGTCAGTCTGTTCAATTTGTTACAACACATACAGCTGTTGTGTTTGAGCATTTTTTCTTTTGGTATTTTGGATTTTTTAAGATGTTTACCAGTAACGCAAGTTGGCTTATAGATAAATATAATTAAAGACATGCTTCCCCCAGATTGCCAGATTAGCCAAATAATGTCAACTGGTTTTACAAATACAGTACATATTGTTGTCTATATATAATATTGGGAATCTTTCATTGGTCAAAAATAATGTGTTAATTGTTATGATCTGGCTCTAATAGGTTATCTAAAAATTTGTTAAGATAATTAAATAAAGACTCTTGGGCTAAGGAAAACTATGGGACAGGACTCCTCTTGGTAAATAAAGGAGTGTCTGCCTGGAAAACTTTTTTCCACCCTTTTTTCACAAAGGGGACCCCAATAATTTCAAAGCCTTATGGGAAATACATTGCTAAACATATTAATGTGATATGTATATATTGGTCATAGTATAAGTTTTCTGTGCAAAAAACAAGGTTTTATTTAAAATGCTCTTGGAACAAAACAAAATTAAGGGACAAAGGGTTTCATGTAACTGACACTCATTGTTATTTCATGGTATATATATTCATGCCTTCCAAGTGTACCAGTCTTGTAGGATATTGTTTATGGTAATGATATTTTTTGACTCAAATATCTGCTTTTCTCTTGCACTCCAGCTATTTGTGATAAGAGGTACATGTCAAGCCATTATGAGAAAACCAATCAAATAAAAGTTTTCTTAAAAATTATGTGATAGATATGTTATGAGTCACCACACTTAGGGATGCTCAGAGTTCAAATAGTCCAAACAATGTCACACACTAAAACTTAAGAGCTATGGGCCAGCAAATTTCCAATGATGAATGTCATTGTATTGTATACATAAAATATACCAATTATTAGAATGAATAATCAATAATGTAAAATAGGAATAAAAGGTCCAAAGGGGTAGGGGTAGTTGGAGGGACAGGGGAAAGGAAAGAAGGGAAAGGAAAAA
>NW_004624789.1:12305699-12319646 GCF_000247695.1 Heterocephalus glaber | reverse complement strand
AAAAAAAAAAAAAAAGAGTTACATTCAAAAATACTATGTGTGGGGCTGGGGATTTAGCTCAGTGGTTCCACCACCTGCCTCACAAGGGCAAAGTCCCGAGTTTGATCTCTGGTATCAAAAATAAATAAATAAAAATACTATGTATGGCTCTTGATGTTGTTTCTCTATAATATATAACTGTTGTCTGTTAACATTCTACAGGGATGCAACTATTAGAACAACCATGGTTGATAAGAAATAACAGCCCTGTAACTGTCCTTTATATTTCAAAAGTGCTCAATGTCCAGTTGAAATTATAATAGTTAAGCTCACTCACTGATCCTACTGAAATACTTGTCACTGATCTTCTCTTCTGGGTGTTCAACAATTAAAGTTTGGAGACCAAAACTAGAAAGGTATCTGGGCTATGAGGACAGCCAATATTTTGGCTCTGGCCTCTAAAGGTCAACAAAGATCCAGGACACAAAGGAATCTTTCCTATAGGATCCTACATCTTTGGTAAGTCACTCAACCTCCTGAGCAGGGAGATTGCTGAGCACCAAAGGACAAATGTATCATGTGCTAAAGGAGGGTCACAAAGAGAAAAATCTCCCACTGAAAGCAATATGGTCATGAGGCCTTGAACCATCCTGATAGCTGACACTGACAGAGGAGCTGAGAGGCTCTATGCATGGTTCCAAAATAATGTCTGAGGAGACTTAACTGGCTCTGATAGATAGCAAGAGGTTCATATTGATTGACACAGGTCTCACTTTAACTTGATCTTAAACACCCAGCAGAAAAGAATAACCAAAAGAGGTATAAAATAATGCTATAGTAAAAAAGTAGATATAAAAGGGGCTCCAATTGCTGACTCCTTCTGGCAATTTATAGCTACACCAATAGCTAACCACAGTTATGGATCATTAGGAAAAATACTATGGTAAAATCTGTCAGGTAAAAGGGCTGAAAACCAAGACCAAACCAGGCCACAATGAGCCTTTATTAGGGGAATAGATCTGCTGGGCTGTCTCTAAACAAAGGAGACAAAAAGAAATATGGCCGGGGCAGGCAGAGTCTTTTATAGAGACTGGGGTGGGGTTTGTAGGGGCTGAGGCAGGGTTGAGTGAAGTAGTGACTAGGGAATGGAGAAGCCGGTGATGTCACTAGATGGTAGGAGGTGAGCAAGTATTAGGTTACTTTCTAGGTGGGAATGGGGCATGCTGGGAAGAAGGGTTTATTCTTTGGTGGGAGCAACCATCTTGGCATGATGTCACACAGGGGAGGGGGCAAGGCACAATAGGAAGAGGGCAGCTACTATACATAATAGCTGCTGAGGTAGTAGGAGACCTATCAAAATCTATAAGAGCTCAGCTAGAGTTTTAAATTTCTTAATTGAGATTTGTTCTTCAAATTGTCTCTTCTTAAAGTATCAGCCTTATAGATAACCTCTATCAATGAAAGAATCTAAGAGCCAGCAGGTTACAATCACTCACTATTTCAATTTCTAAGTGTGACTTTTTCCCCAGCCTGCCCTTCCATTCTAGTGTGCTCATGCTTAGATTATGCATGCTCTAATTTCTTTAAAGTTTTGTTTATCCTTGCCTAGAGGCTGCCAAACTCCAAACAGTCATCCAAGTGGAATCAATGACAAATGTGTTAGACTTCTTTTACTGGAATCTACCAGATTGACCTTGTAAACAGCTTATAACTGCTAAACTGTACAATACAACTTCTATGTTGGGATTCTAAAGTCCCCTGGACCTTCTCCTTATCCTCTTTGTGTGAGGCTATTACTAGTTTCTCCTGGTAGAAACCCTTGTTGGCTATATTCATAGCAATTCTGCTGACCTTATAATTTAGCCCACATATTCTTAACTATTTCTTTGGCTTTGTCTCCTCCAGACTTAAAGCTATAAGGCTACCCAAGATGACAATGCCTGGTGCCTATTGAAGGCCTTTAGGTAGACCCTCTGTAGAATAACTGACTGCTGATCACAACTACAACCCTCTTCAGCCAGAAGTAGCCAGACTGGTCTTTGCCCTTTGCCCCCTCACAGCAGTTAGGGTTACTTCTTCAGAGGGGTGAATATTGCAGATAGGTAAGTTAATTAGATATCTTGTAGGCAGTTAGACAAGGCTAGCCCACAAGGAGCCAACATGGAGGACACTGAAGACACATTCAAGGAAGGCCAACATTGTAAAAGGAGAAAAACTACCACACCCATGTAGGATGAATAGCAGTGATTGATATTCTAAACAGGTATCAGTTACCTGGGTAGGGAGCCAGGGTCTTAACCCAGCCTCTCTGGGAAATATCCCTGACCCACCCTTAATGAAAATCCTTGTATGCTTGCTACATGACTTGCTCCCCCATTTGACCTCCATTTAATCAATACTACCTTGGTGACTGTACTTGTAATCTTATTGGTTGGTCATGGTTTTGCCCCACCTCATGCCCACCTTGTAAATTTCCATTGTGTCTTATATTTGTCCACTTTGTACCTGCCTCACCACATGGCTTTGCTGTATAAAACATCTTCAAAAAGTGGGGTGGGTGGGCAACCCACTTTCCAGTCCCCCTTCTGTCTCTCTTAGAAGTTTTCATTCTCAATAGATTTTTCCTACTCTTAAAATTTGAAAAATTTTGTTTGAGAAAAATATATGAAAATAATCTTTATAATACTGTAGTAAAAGGTTACTTAATCAAAATGCATGAAGCAAAAACATAAAGATAATCAATTATTTGTGCATTTGACTTCCAAATTTAATTTTTCACTTGACAGAAACACCCAAAAGCAAATATCAAAACACAGATTGTGATAAAATACTAATAATGGCTAGCACCAAAAATGAATTGCTATATAAAATATAAAATATAGAGAGAGTTCTTATAAATAAGTAAGAAAAGTAAAACTACCCAATAGAAGAATGGATGAAGGCTATGAACAGGTATGACACTGAATAATCCTGAATTAAACAATTCATATTTATTAGAAAATGAAAAATGAGACATATTTTATAGATTTTTTGTCTTTTCAATTAAATATAGAAAGTGTACAGCAGGGCAATATGTATGCATTGTTAATCTATTGTTAACTTTCAGATTATTACTTTGAATCAGTAATTTGGACCATGGCATCATCTACCTATGCAATTTTGATTTAGAAGCATACTTGGGGTTAATATAGAGTCAGGCTGCTCTAACTGCCACTTAGTCCTAAAATAATGTTTATTGTTTACTGATTTAGTAGCTTAATTTCTATAGAATTCACAGAAATTAGAAAGTTTCTTTACTCATTCTACATCAGCAGTTATGCATGGAGAGAAATCAGAAAGTTTTCTAAAAATTATCTTCTTGTGCATCTTATGATTAAGAATTATTCCCTGGAAACATTAAAAAACCTCTGGTGTAGAAAAAAATATGTAAATATTTATCTCAAAAAGTTAAAGTACTGAATTTGGAAGCACTGTAAATTACGATATTAGGTTATATCTGAGGAAAGTATTCTATAGTGGCCAAGATCAAATCTGAAAATTAAGTGGAGGTTGATAACAGCTAGGTTTAGGAAAGCAACTCACAGAAACTTGGCATTAAGAAAAAAACAACAGAGTGGGGAAAATTTTTTGCCAGCTGTTCCTTAGACAAAAAACTGATGTCTAGAATGTATAAAGAACTGAAGAAATCAACCTCTCCAAATTTAAAGACCCAATCCAAAAATGGGCATCTGAGGTGAATACACATACTACAAATGACAAATAAATATATGAAAAAGTGTTCAACAGCACTGGTCATTCAAGAGATCTAAATGAAAACAATGCTGAGATCCCACCTTACTCCAGAAAGAATGGGTGCTATCAAGAAATTAACCAATAACAAATGCTGGTAGGGTTGTGGAGTAAAAGGAACACTTGTCTACTGTTGGAGGGAGTGTAAACTGGTGCAACCACTGTGGAAATCAGTATGGAGATACCTCAAAGAACTATGATTAGAGGTCTCATCTGACCCAGCTATTCCTCTGTTGAGTATCTTCCCAAAAGAATTAAAAGCATCATACCACAGTGATAAACACTCATGTTTATAGTAGCACAGTTTGTAATAGCTAAATCTTGAAACAACTCAAATGCCCATCTACCAAGGAATGGATTTTTTTAAAAGGATGTGGTTCTTTTTATATAATAGAGTACCACCCAGCCAAAAAGAAACATAAACTTGAGACATTTCTAGGTAAATGGATGCACCTAGGGACCATACTCTTAAATGAAATTTTTCAGACACACATGTGTAAATATCACATTGTTTTTCTGGTGTGAGAAATTGAAGGTGTAAATAAGGACCAAAATATATAATACATATTGTGAAATAGGAAGAAAATGTTCAAAAGGGAAGAGGCACAAGGGAGGAGGGAAAAGGAAAGAAAAAAACAAACAAAAAAGAGAAAGGTAAAATGGAAACAAAGTTCTTATAAATAAGAAGGAAAAGAAGGGTAGAAGGGAGGGGAGGAGAATGGAAAAAATTAGTATCAAGATATATCATATACAGTTACAAATTCAATATAATGAATGTGATCATGTATATCTGAATTGTACCAATAAACAATAATTTTTAAAAGGAAACAAAATCTTCAGGATTCATTTACTTATTTTTGAAGTATAGCAATTTAATAAATTTTTTCTTAAAGTCATTGAGTTGAAGTTATCAATATTTTTTTTCAGAGAAAAAATTGGTTGATTTTTGGATCTGATTATATTGGTTCAGATGCTGGGTTTGCTGTATGCTTTTGAGAAAGTCACATGGTTTTTCTGTCTCAGTTCCTTTATCTGTAACATGGAGTGGTCAGTATCACTTACTTTCTAGGGTTATTATATGGATTAAAGGAGATAATACAGATAAACATCTTTACACAGTCTGAAATGTGTAATGAACTTAAAGGTGTAATTCAATACAAAACTGAATAAAATTTAGCTATAAATATCATACTAGATCTAAAAGAAGTACTTGTTATGATCTGCAGTATATAATAGATGTACTATAGTTCATCAGCTATAAATATGTGCCCATAAAGTACTAAATGCTCTGCTTTTTTTTTTTTTTTTTTTTTTTTGGTACTAGGGTTTGAACTCAGGACCTTGCAAATGCAAGGCAGGCATGGCACCACTGAGCTAAATCCCCAGCCCTCTCAGTGCTCTACTTTTAAAGGCTGGAATTTAAGGGCTGGAAAATTAAAGTTAAGAGAATGATAGGAGACAAGATAACATGTACTATCAAACAATTTTGTAACTAATGTGGCTCAACACTGAGCATATGTGTATTTCTGAGGGACTATACCTATCAAATTAGATTTGACCACAGACACTGAACATACCCTGTGAGCACACACACAAACATATACACCTCAAATATGTAGGTCATCCACACCTGAGTACACATTATTTGCATTCCTAAATATTATAAAATAAAATGACTATGCTGAAATTGAAATTCTAAATCTTCTTTGGTGTTAACTAGAAATTAAAATATTTTCCACCATAATTAAAATATTATTGGAACTACAAAATGTGGAGTATTCATTTTAAAACAATTTAAAACCCAAGCCATTAAAAATTTTTAAATCCAAGCTTTTAAATTTACAGATGTGAGTATGGAGTAAACAGGTGTTAGTAACAAAAGGGGGCTAGAACATAGGTCTCTAAACTCTACATCCAATATTTTCCCCAGCCCAAAATTCAGTGATGACTATTTTTCTTGTATATGTTCTAGGAAACACATTCACCTGGCTGCTTGTAAGGAAATACTCTTTAATTATGAACAAATTCTTTAAGGTATGTACTGAACATAAGCTTTGTGCCCTGTACTTGGCTAGACATTATGAAATAGGTAGTATTTACATGTGGCAATTTTAATAAAGAGAGCTGGAGATTGTTTTGCAAAATATGGCTGATTTAAAATTATATGTGTTGTTTTCACTCTCAAATACAGCATATAGTTAAAAGTAAAGGATCAGAACTCAATCTGACTACCAATATAGGTTTTACTAACCCTTAGTTATGAGACATTAGTTAAGTTATTTCACTATTCTAAGCCTGAACTTTTTCATCTTGTAAAACAAGATTTGCACCTTCCTTAGAGCTGTGAGGATAACATCACATAAAGTAGACTAAGCAGTATTTAGGCCATGGCTTAATATAAAGTGAATGGTCAATAAATACTAACAATATAATCATCATCATCATCATCATCATCATCATCATCATCATCATCATCATCATTATCAGCTGACTGTTATTAAAGTTCAGTTCTTCCTAAAGAGTAGGGAACAAGATTCTTTCTACTTTGTTATTAGTCTATGATCACAAATTTAGCTTGTTTTTAGTTTGTTCATAAGAAAAAATACCTCAAGATTATCATTAGGCTTAACAGAATAACCTATGTAAAGTATCTGCAAAGAACTTTATGTTTGATAAATCTTAGACTCCTGTTCTTGTGTTCCTTAAAGAATAGGTCCTAGGGCCAGGGATTTAGCTTAGTGGCACCACGCCCACCTCACAAACTCAAGGTCCTGAGTTCAATCCCCAGTATCAAAAAAAAAAAAAAAAGAATAGGTCCTAGATATTTCTGTGAATAGACAAATACAAGGATATTTTGCCCTAATGAAATACTTAAAACAGATCCTGTAATTCTTCCTATGTATGGCGGAGAAGTGAGAGAAATCAAAGAAACAAATACAGTGACTGCTGACACATGAGATGTTGAAGACTAAGGGAGAAAAGATGCAAAGTTTCCTTCGACTACTAAAAAATAACAAGTCACAAACATGAGGAACTTGCTAAAATACTTTGTTGCTAAAGAAGGTAAAGAATTTGGTTTACCATAAAATACAGGAGCCAACACTGATGACAGCTTGGTTTCAGATTTCTGTCCTCCAAAACATTAAGACAATAAATTTTCATTGTCTTAGACACTCAGTTTAGTGGTACTTTGCTGTGGTAATTTTAGCAAAGTAATATAAATTATCCTAGAGGGGTTACTTACCACAGAGAACTTGTGTTTTATTAAAAAGACAATTCTGTGATGTAACCAAAAGAATTCAGAGTGCTTAAAAACATACACATTCTGGGTTTAAGGGAGGCCTAATAAACCTCCCTTAGAAGAGAAGCAACTAATGCTTAAGGCATTACTTAAATCTAGTGAGCGTGGATTAAAAGAACAAGAAAAATCAAGAGATGTTTGGCTCATTAATTTAATACAAGTAGAAAATGATCTCTTTCTGTACATCCTAATAAAAATTAATGCATGTGATTAATTTTGCAAAGAATATACATTTAGAAAATAAATACCTTTTTTTCTATCCTGAGACCAAAATATACTGTCTGTTTTAATAGCCCATTGACTATCAGAACAGTAAATGGCTTTAGACATCACCTCATTTTATAAATGGGAACTGAGTTATAAATTTTGCCAAACTTAGATATCTTGTGTAATGGAGACTGAGAAAAGTTTGAAGTCCTTGAATTAAGTCAGAATCTCTGTCCCTAGACATTGATTGGTGTAAAAAACAAAACAAAAGCTTGCTTGTGTAAAGTGCATGGGCCTATAATCCTGTGAGTTTATGCCATTCCTTTTGGTTCCTGACCTTGCTGAGCTTGGAGTACTGGGCTTGGGCAAAGAAAGATGCTATAGCTGACTAAAAAGGCTTCCCAGATATGGCATTTTGGAAGAAGCAAATTCTGGAAAGTTACATATTTGTTAATTGTATTTCCCCACTTTCCATTTTCTTTTCATCATCTTCTGCAAATTAAGAATTACAGAATGAAATATATTTTAGAATGAATCAAATTCTATTAATTTGAAAATGAGACAGAGACTCACATTAATTATGGCTTGCTTGTGGTTATTGAATGAGTTTGCAGAACTGAGTAGACCAAGTTTCCCTCATCCTTAGTTCTGCTTTCTTTATGTAGCACTACACTGTCATCACAAGAAAGATTCTATCATATATACTATGACAGTAGACAGGCAGACAGACAGACAGAATTTGGTGTGAAATTGACCAAGCATTGGTGTCTCACTACTGTTTGGCTTAAAAATAGATAACTCTTACATATGAAATAGATAAAAAATGCACAAGTCATTCTACAAGTTTAGCCATGCCTTGACCCTTTTATGCATTTCATTATCACACTCCCAGTATACAAAGGAAATTGACTTTCTTCCAAAATTTCCATTCAAGGATATTGTATTTCTGTATAAAAGCTTAGACATACTGATAGATTCCATGAAAATATACAAATGAGGGCTGGGGATTTAGCTCAGTGGTTTTGCTGCCTGCTGCGCAAGCACAAGGACCTGAGTTCAATCCCCAGTACCAAAGAAAGAAAGAAAGTAAGAAGAAAGAAAGAAAGAAAGAAAGAAAGAAAGAAAGAAAGAAAGAAAGAAAGAAAGAAAGAAAGAAAGGAAGGAAGGAAGGAAGGAAGGAAGAGGGAGGGGGAGAGGCAGAGAAGAAAGAGAGAAAGAAAAAATATACAAATGAATACAGTAGATAAACCTGAGCCAAACACAAATTTGGCCTTGTGATATGACTGTGTTTTCAAAGTTTTCTAAAAGTAACTCTAATGGGACTAGCCAAAGCATATTTTTAAACACTCAATGCCAAGATCTCTGCAATTTAGCTACTGACAATGGTTGGCAGCCTGTAATTCATTCAGTCCAAGTGCACAGGGGCCCCACTTTCAATATAATGGCTGGCTCAATCCTAGAGCACAGTGCTAGCAAGAATTCCTCTGAAGTTAATGGGTCATGCATGCTCCTCCCAGTGTTGTGAGGAACAAGAAAAACCAACAACCAGAGTCTACCGAAGTCATAAACTGCTCCTAATTTATTTTTCAGATGATTCTAGTCTAGATTATTCAATGTGTAGATCATAAATTTTTAGTCATAAGGAACATTCCTGGAGTTTTTTAAAAATCTCTTTTATTCTAATTGCTCTTCTGCCACAAGTCTGTTCTTCAATTAGATTGCAAGAGATTAACTGTAGCCTTACAAAATACAGACAGCAAGAGAAAAAAGCAAGACCAAATCCTGCATGGCTGTTCAGGTTGAAATGTAACCAAATCAGTAGGATAGAATGTAACCAAATCAGCAATTTTATTATATAAAATTGTATAAAATCTGACCCTAGTTTAAATTTTAAAATATCCATTTTCTGTAAGAACTCCTATTTAGCATATTCTAGCTCCTATACACCTATACAGGAAAACATTAATTTCATTTGGCACAAGGGATTTGTTGCTCTTTAGGGTTAGTCCTATTTCTGTTTCATTTTAAGATTTCTCCATCAACTTTCAGATACTAAAAATTCTTAGAGGAACAAAACTTTTCTTTCCATAAGTAAGGTCTAAAGATTTCAAATACACATGAGCATGCCAGACAATTCAAATGTTAATTGAATGACACCTCTAAAAGAAATACTTTCAACCTAAATGACTTGTAACTTATTCGCTAAACTATTCAATGCTTTGAATTTGAATTTAAATGAAATCACTTGAATATTTTGCAGGAAAAATCTGAAAATGTATATTGTCACTATTTTAAGGATACTTTGTAGGGTTACTGAGTGAAGCCCTATCCTGTGGGAATAGAGTATAACATTGTGGAACTCTCCCTCCATACAGGAAACCCTCCTACTACAGTGGAAACAGAACATGCAGAATCCTGTTCAGAAATCCACCTGACAACCAGCATAAGATCAAGAGAGTCACACCTGCCAAAAAGAGTAATTATTATTTCCAATTTTTTTTGTACCAGAGATCAAATTCAGGACCTTGCACTTATGCGGCAGGCACAGCAACCCTGAACTAAATCCCCAGCTCTGTTTCCAATATTAACAACACATTTTTTAATTTTTTATTTTCATGTAATAAATAGATATTAATAAAGAAAATAGAAAAACATTTCTATGAAAAAATAAAATTTCATAACAAAATAATTAGAGAGTAACAATGGTAAATACACTATCATTATACCTTTTTTTGCATAAAACATTTTAATTATTAACAAAGTATCTGACACTGGCCTTATTTTGAACAATTTCTTCCTATTTCACACTATCTATTATACATTCTGCTTCTTAATTACACTTTCAATTTCTCACACTAGAAAGATAATGTGATATATAAACATGTGTGTTTGATTTATTTCACTTAAGAGAATTGTGTAAATGCATTTATCTAGAAATGTCTCCAGTTTATGCTTCTTTATGGCAGAATATACTCCATTTATTCTTCTTTGTGACTGAATAGTACTACATTATATTTTAAAACCCACTTATTTTATTCATTCCTTGTTTGATGGACATTTGGGTTATTTCCAAGACATAGCTATTAGGAAAAGTGCTGCTGTAAACATGAGTGTGCATATATACTGTGGTATGATGATTTTAGTTCTTTTGGGAAGATACTCAGAAGGGGAATAGCTGGGTCAAATGGGACCTCTAATCCTAGTTTTCTGAGGAATCTCCACACAGATTTCCACCATGGTTGCACCAGTCTACACTTCCAACAACAGTGAAGTGTCCATTTTTCTTCACATCTCCACCAGCACTTGCTGTTGGTTCATTTTTAAATAGCCATTCTTTCTGCAGTGAGATGGAATGTCTGAATTGTTTTAATTTGCATCTCTTGAGTGACTAACACTGTTGAACATTTTTTCATATATTAATTTGTCATTTGTATCTCTTTATCTGATAACTGTTTATTCATTTCAGATGCACATTTTTGGATTGGGTTTTTTAATTTAGGGAGGTCTAATTTTTTCATTTATTTATATTTTCTTTCTCTGAATAGCAACTGGCTAAAAATTTTTCCCACTTTGTGCATTGTCCTTCACTCTGTTGGTGATTTATTTTGCTAAGCAAAAGCTTTTTAATAGAATGAGACCCAGTTGTTGGTTCTTTGTATAATTGTCAATGCAATCGAGGTTTTGTTCATGAAATCTTTGCCTACTCATATGTCTGCAAGCATTCTACCTATTCTCTATTCCAGAAGATTTAGTATTTCTGTTTTACTATTTAGATCTTTGATCCACTTTGACTTTAGGGCCTGGTGAGATACATGTTTTAGTCTAGTTTTAATCTTTGGCATATAGAAAGCCAGCTTTTGCAGCACTAGTTAATAAAGAGGCTATTTTTCTTCCAGTGAAAATGCTTGGCCTCTTTGTTAAAGATAAGGTGGCGAGTGTGTTTGGGGTTGTTGATGCATCTTCTAATCTGTTCCATCAATCCTCAGGCCTTTTTTTGCCAATACTCTGTTTTTAATCACAGTAGCTCTGTAGTATAATTTTAACTCAGGGATTATGATGCCCGCTGCCTTGCCCTTGTTGTTTGGAATTGTTTTCCCTATTTTTTAAGTCTCTTCTGGTTAAAAATGAATTTTAGGAGGGCTGGGGATTTAACTCAGTGGTACCATGCCTGCTTTGCAAGCACAAGGTCCTGAGTTCAATCCCCAGTAACAAAAAAAAGAATTTTAGGAATGTCTTCTCTAGTTCTGTGAGGTATGCTAATGGTATTTTGATTGGAATTGTATTAAATTCGAATAGCAGTTTTGGGACTATGGCCAGTTTTACTATGTTGGTTCTTCCTACACACAAGCAAGAGGTATCTTTCCATTTTCTGATATCTTGTTTGATCTCCTTTTTCAGAGTACTGTAATTTTCAATATATAGATCTTATACTTCTTTTGTTAGATTGATTCCTATGTATTTCATTTTTTTAATGTTATTGTGAAAGACTTTGTTTCCATTTTTTTCCTTTTCTCATATTTTTTTCCTTTCCCTTCTTACCTTGCCCCTAACCTCCCCACTTCCCCTTCTCCTTTGGAACTTTTCTTCCTATTTCACATTATCTATTATACATTTTGATCCTCATTTACACTTTCAGTGCTCACACCAGAGAAACTATTTGGTATTTACATGTTTGTGTGTCCTATTTATTTCACTTAAGTGTACGGCCTCAATGTGCACCCATTTAGCTATAAATGTCTGTAGTTTCTAATTCTTTATGGCTGAGAAGTACTCCATTTTATATTTTTAAAAAAACACACATCTTCTTTATCCAGTCGCCAGTTGATGGGCAATTGGGCTGTTTCCAAGATTTAGCTATTACAAACTTGCTGCTATAAACATTGGTGTGCATATATAGCTGTGCTATGATGCTTTCAATTCTTTTGCAAAGATACCCAGCAAGGGAATAGTTGGGTCAAATGGGACCTTTATGCGTTAGTTTTTCAAAGTATCTCCATAGTGATTTCCACAGTGGTTGCACCTGTATACACTCCCACCAACAGTGTAAAAGGGTTGCTTTTTTTCTCACAGTCCCACCAGCATTTGTTATTGGTTGAATGCTTGTTAATAGCCATTCATCTGGAGTGAGGTGGAATCTCAGCATTGTGACTCTCAGATGACCAGTGATGTTGAACATTTCATGTTTATTTATTATTTCTACTTCTTTGTCTGAGAAATCTCTGTTCATTTCAGACCCCCATTTTTGGATTGGGTCTTCAAATTTGGGAGGTCTGATTTTTTAAAGTTCTTTATATATTCTAGATAGCAGACCTTTGTCTGAGGAAAAGGTGATAAAAAATTTTTTCCCACACTGTGGGTTGTCTCTTCACTGTGTGGGTGGTTTCTCTTGCTCTGAAGAAGCTTTTTAGTAAAGTGAAATCACAGTTGTTGATTCTTTGTGCTAGTACACATGTGACTGAACTTTGCTTTATGAAGTCTTTTCCTATGCCAATATCTTACAAGATGTCTACCTAACCTCTCTTCCAACAGGTTTAGTGTTTCTGTTTCAATATTTAGATCTTTGATCCAATTTGATTTTAATTTAGTGCATGGTGAGAGATACAGGTGTAGTTTTAATTTTTGGCAAGTTGAAACCCAATATTTCCAGCACCATTTATTAAAGAGGCTATCTTTCCTCCAGTGAGGATGTTTGGCTCCTTTGTCAAAGATGAGGTGGTTGAGTATGTCTGGAGTTGTTCCTGCATCTTCTAATCTGTTTCATTGATCCCCAGGACTATTTCTTTTCTAGTACCATGCTGTTTTATCACAGTAGTTTTGTAGTGTGGTTTCAAGTTGGGGATTACAATATCCCTACCTTGTCTTTGTTGCCTAGAACGGCCTTTGCTATTTTAGGTCTCTTCTGGTTTCAAATGCATTTTTGAATTGTTTTCTCTAGTTCTGTGAAATATGCTGCAGAAATTTCAATTGGGATTGCATTGAATCTATATAGAAGTTTTGAAAGTATGGCCATTTTTCACTATAGAGCAAGGGATGTCTTTCCATTTTCTTATATCCTCTTCAATCTCTTGTTGCACACTGCTGTATTTTCAAAGTAGAAGTTATTTCTTTGATTAGATTGATTCCTACCAATTGCATTTTTTGGATGCTACTGTGCAATGAGTTGTTTCTTCAGCTCCTCTCTCAGTGAGTATGTTTTTGTGCACAGGAAGGCTATTGATTTTTGTGTATTGACTTCATGCCCAACTACTCTACTGAATTTGGTTATTAAGTCTAGAAGACTTTTGGTGGAGTTCTTTGGGTCTTGAATATGAGGATCACATTATCTGCAAATAATGACAGTTTAAATTCTTCATTTCCTATCTTTATTCCTTTTATTTCTTTCTCTTGTCTAATTACTATGGCTAATATATCCAGAACTATATTGAACAGGAGTTGTTATAGTGGACTTATTTGTCTTGTTTCTGATTTTAGCATGAAGGATTTCAGTTTTTGACCATTTAGTATGATGTTTGCTGTTGGTTTTTCATAGATGGCTTTTATCAGGTTGAGACAAAGACTATCTATTCTGATTTTCTGTAGTATTTTTATCATGAATGGGTGCTGGATTTTGTCAAATGCTTTTTCTGCATCTATGGAGATAATCATATGGTTTTTGTCCTTGGCTCTGTTAA
>NW_004624789.1:12213524-12228720 GCF_000247695.1 Heterocephalus glaber | reverse complement strand
TCATGCAGTCATAGGTGGGGCTTTTCAGAAGTGGCTGGATCAGGAGTGTGTGAACCGGGATCAAGGATGTGTGATTACTAAATTAGTCCACTGATCAGTTTGGCTTAGATCTGGGCAGGATTAGGGGTAGCCCAACCTGGGTGTGAGTCCTATCCACCCTAAAGGTGGGTAGGCTGGATAAGATATAGGGGACAGAAAGAGAGTCACTAGTTGCTTGTTGCTTGCTATTTGCTGCCATGCTGCCTTTTGCTTGCCATGAACTATTTCTACTCTAGCATGCCACCCTGACTTGGAGCCTACCAACTATGAACTGAAACTTCTACAAACTGTGAGCCAAATAAACCTGTCCTTTTTAGCTTTGAGTGTCAGCTATTTTGTTTCAGCAATGAAAAAAGTAACTAAGACATACTCATTCAACAAAAAATTTTTAGAATGTGCTATGTACTACTAGTCATCATGCTGAATACTGAGAAGTAGTGACCACAAAATAAATCAGACATACTCCCTGCCTCTGATGCATTCACAGTTTAAAGGAGGAGACAAACATGAAAATACAATTCACAATGCATGGTGGAGGTGGGAGTAGTGTGGCTTTAAAAGACAAAAAGACAAGTTAAAGTGCTCCAAAAATCTTAAGTTGGAAGTTGGGCAAAACTACCTACAAACAAGATCTGAACCTGCCTTTGAAAGATGCATGGAATTTCAGCAGTTTAGAGGTGGGAGTGTTCCAGACCCAGGAAACAGTAAGCCCCAAAGAATGGAGGCATGGAAGAGCATGGAATTAAAGAGAATGTTTCCTGTGATTATTGAAAATGGTAGTAGGTGAGGTAGCTGGAGAAAAAAACTTGAAAAATTAAATAGGGTCAAGTGCCTTATTACACCCTTAGGTTTAGAGAATTAACTCCATGACAATGGATCACATTGAAGGATTTTAAGCAGTGATATTAAGAATGATGTTATTAGATTTTTACTTTAGGGAGATTATTGTAGAAACAAGATGCCTGGGTAAAGGACCATTATGATAAACTGACAAGAAAAGATGAGGATATGAACAAGGCAAAGGACAGTATATTAACTCCTGCCATTTTAGTTCCACCAAATTTATCAAGCCAACCATTAGCCATCTGCATATTAACTGGCATGGACCAACAGGAATGCATGGACCGATCATACTAGATTGACCCCCTACAGTCTAGCATGGTACCAAAATATAATTCCGTATTAAGTAGCAGCTCTTGAAATAGTCTTGGCTACTATCACTTAGGTAAATTTAGTTTGGTTATCAGGTGGCAGGCATTGTGAACATCTCTGTGGCAATGATAAGCCCCTTACTTGCTGTCTACTTTACTCACATACTTGGGTTTTCTCTATACTGGCATTGCCCTACAAAGACCAGCAGCATCCAAGAATTCTACTCTGTACTCTTACCTGATAAGATGGAGCTTTTCTCCTACCTTCTGTTTGCTCATCACACTTCTGTATTGTCCTTCATGGACATGTGTCACTCAGAATAATGTTGTCATCATTTTGGTATCTGGTTTCTGATGCTACACATGACTTATCCTGTGTTTCTAGAACAGAGTTCTAGTCAAATCCTGATGACTGTGTGTTTTTGATCAGAGATAATATTTTTGTTATGAGCAGCATCTCTCTGGAGGTGCTGTTTCTACTTCTTTCCCATTATCACCATCTCTCTTTCTTGCCCATATGTACCCTTCCAGTACTGGATGGAGACGTGTTAATTCCTTCTGTAAAATGACAAATAAAAGTATATCAGAAGCATAATGCAGATGAGTTAATGACAAATAATAAGTCAAATTGTAGCAAAAGCACAAAAGGATTCATTTTTCCTTAATCCACAACAAACAAGTCATATTTTCTTCTGATATTTCTTTGAAATTGCAAAGGGAAGACAGAAAATGCAATGTTACAGTTATTTATCTTTTTCCCTGCATCATACTAGCAGGAACTCTTTAAATTAAATTTAGAATTTGTTCATCATTTTTGTAGTATAGCATTATTTTATTGCAATGGTTTAATAATGTCTAAATTCACACACCAATTGCATACACCCATGCATAAATATACATGGTCATATTCAAATTCAGACCTTCTAAAAAATATAAGTGGGAGACTCCAAAGAAAATCTTATTATTTTCCAAGAATGTCACTGTGCTCTAACTTTAAATATTGACCTTTTTTTCTGGAAATCTACCATTGTTTAAATTGTCTGTGCACCAAGCTGTGTGCTCTGCTGAAACACTCAAAATCAGAGACATGTTTCTGTACATATTTTAAAGGCTTATTCACATTTTGTTTGAAAGTTGCAATAAATCAACTTAATTTGAATCACTCCATAAGCACATATGCTCCTATAAAATTTCCCTTGAATATAAACCATAAGAATACACTTTCCCTTTAATCTTTTTCTGATTCAGTGCTGTTTCAAGAACTCAGTTTGTGTTTATTTGTTTTGTACATGTATTCATTCATTTACTTTTTGGCAAAAATATATTGCATATCTACTATGCGACAAATCCTAAGCTGGAAAGAGTAGAGAAATAAAGATAAATAAGACATGAGCTATATGATCAAAGGACTCTCAGTCTGGTAGGAGAGTGAATTTTATTTTGCATTTTTAATGGACTGAATAGTTTACAAAACATTTTCAAATGAATTCTTACATTCATATGTCTTCATAACAACCTGATGAGTTGTACAAGGTAGATATTATAGCAATATTTTACAGATGAAAAATTTTACCTTTTGTTAAATCTCATTTCACTTTACTTTTTGTTAAATCATTATTTCATAATGGCCATTATGGTGGGTTTCAACTGGAATGCTATGAGAATTACCGAGGAAGCTATTAAAAATTACCAATACATAGTACCATGTCCAGAAATTCATGATTTTTTTGTCTTGAGTGGGGTCTGCAAATGAGCATACTTTTAAAGTTCATAAGATGATCCCACTGTGGAGCCAAGGTTGAGATTCACAGCTCTATCATTATTGAACTGTTAGTGGTTCTCCTTTGGACCATGCTCCTTCCTGCCTCTGAGTCTCTACTCCTCTGTCCTTGTACTTGTTACTTTACATTTGTTATGATTTGGACCTGGAACAGCCTCCTTCTAGGTACATTCCTGAAAAAGTTAAAGACATCATATAACAGTGATATATGCATACCCATGTTTATAGCAGCACAATTCAAAACATCTAAATCTTGGAAATGGCCTATATGTCCATTAACAGATGAATGGACAAAGAAAGGATGGTATTTATATATATAGTGAAGAACTACTCGGCCATAAAGAAGAATAAATGTGAATCACTTATAAATAAATGGATGCAGCTAGAGACCATAATATTAAGTGAAATAATCTAGACACACAAGCTTAAATACCACATACTTTCTACTAAATGAAAAACTCAACCTATAAAAAGGGCAAAAATAGGGATTCAACATGGTGGAATAAATGAAGAGTCAGGATAGATCTACTCAGACAAAAATCAACTAAAAACATGGGTAATTGGAAGAAAGGCAGGGACATACATCCTCATGCCAAAATCAATCTGAAATGAGACTAGTAGATCAAATAAAAGATAGGCATAGGATTTCATAAAACATATAAGCC
This sequence comes from Heterocephalus glaber, assembly GCF_000247695.1. The sequence continues at coordinate 12,225,085 of NW_004624789.1, read as the reverse complement.
CATAGAGCTACCAGCAGCATGGGAAGCACCAAGCAAGAATCTCCATACTAGGAAGTCTCCAAGAAACTGATGAACTGAAAAAGTGCAGTTAACTCAAGCCACACGGGGTAGATTTGAGGGAAAAGGTCCTTTACCTGTGTTGGCTTCCTCCACTCAGAGGACACTGCAGCCTGGCAGCAAATTTCACTGGTACACACAGAGGTGAATGACCAGAAATCTGCTCCCTCCTTGATGGATGAGTCACTAGGTCCCCCATTTTTTTGTCTGTGGTGCACCCCAGAAGCTAACTGGAAAACCTAGTGATAGCAAATGTAGGGACCACAGCCCAGCAGAGGTGGGGAAAGGAATGGTGACCAGTGGCTTAAGAGAAAGATGCAGACATTCATGGGATAACTTGGGAGGTTGGCACTTAATCTGCTGAAGAGAAGATTGAAGGGAACCAAGCAGCCTTGGGCTGTAGTCACAGTGCAGACAGCACCCCCAGCCCTACCCATTGCCCTACAACAAGCAGCAGGACAGCACAGAGAAATGTTGGTGGGGGTGAAACAGAGAAGGCCTTGCAAAGACTGAGTGGAGCCAACTGTATAGGAGACTGGCAGCAGTCCCAGGGTGTCCCTGCCTGAAGGCACCACAGCAACAGTATGGAGACTTGGGTAGGCTGGTGAGAGACATATAAAAAATGCTAGCTGAAGACTGGCCCCAGCCCCCAACTCCCACAAGATCAGTCCCATACTCAGCACTAGTCCTACTGCAGAATTTGCAGGGTTACACAACACAGTTTGGGTACACTACTTGCTTTGGACACTATCAAAGAACTGTGGACTCCAGAGGAATTTTATTTTATTTTTTTCGTTGGTTTTCATTCACTTTTAGCCTGGTTTGGTTGTGTTTTTTCTTCATTATGTGGGTTTTAATCTTTATTTTTATCATGTTCTGTTCATCTTTCTCTTTTCCCTCAACTATCTCTCTTGATTTGATGATATTTTCATGTGAGTGAAAATCACCCCTTGTCTTTCAGATTCAATTCCATATTCTTTTCCTTTATCCTTCATGCTTTCTGTCTTTCCTTCTTCTCCAGTTTCCCATGGTTTGGGTGAACATCTGTTGTCCTCCAGCCTTGCATCTACTACATTGTCCTTTATTTATCTCTTTATTTTGTCCCTTATCCCTCTTAAGATATCCCTGCAGAGAGTAAAATCACTTCACTAAGGGGAAATTCATTGTATACAAGTTCCTGGTTTATGTTGGTTCGTGTTATATAACTGTAGATCTTGCTCCTGTGGTTAAATGTATTAAATTAATACTTTCCAGTTTCTCAGTTTCTAGGGTATGCTTGATGCTATTGACATTGATAGTTGTACTACTTTAGCCAGGATGTCATGCCTGTTGTAATCAGTTGTTTTTCCTTGTATAAAAACACTGAGATTGTCTGGAGCTATAACCTTCACCATAGTCCAGTACCAAAGGAATGGGTGCTGAGCCAAACAGATAGCAACTTCTGATCCCTAATAAAGTCAGAGGGTAGGATCTTGGGACAGATACAAAAACCAAGAACCACATATGCCCAGAAGATATCTTCCCTAGGAAATATCTATTACTAATGATAAAGCTAACTGCCATAAATTTACAAGCATCAACACAGAAAATAAAATAAAACAAACAAACAAAAATAGAAATGACAAGACACAGAAGCAAAATGCAACTTCAGACATCCTTCCCACCTAGAATAAGTTCAAGGGACAATGAGATAGAGGAAATTGGAAGCCACCCATATGAATTTTCTGAAATGATAGCAGCAGAATTTTAAAAATAGATGCATGTTGTAATAGAGAAAATAATCTCTCAAGTTAAAAAAAAAGAAATTACAATCAAAATGAAAGACATGCTCAATGAATCTAGAGTAAACACACATAAAATATAGAGGAGCTTAGGAAAAGAATGGAAACCATGAATGCCCAACATAGGAAAGAAATGGAAACCATGAACGACTAATATAGGAAAGAAATGGAAACCATGAATGCCCAACATAGGAAAGAAATGGAATCCATGAAACAAATTCCATTGAAAATATACACACAAGACTAAACAAAAGTGAGGACAGAATTTTTGATCTAAAAGACAGGATTGTGGTTGATGACCATGAAAAGAAAGATACCTTAAAAACAGCAAGGGACCATGAAAAATCAATCAAACAGCTGCAAGATAATGCAAGGAAAAACAATATAAGATGGACTAGAGTCAATGAGAAAGCTGGAGAGTAGCACAAATGCCATGAAAAACCTGTTCACAGTAGTAATGGCAGAAAACTTACCAAACCTGGAAAAAGAATCAGACATATACCTAAGTGAGGCATATAGAACTTCAAATACCTATGATCAAAATAAATCTACACTAAGGCATATAATTATCAAGATCCCTTAAATTCAGCACTAGAACAGAATATTAAAAGCTGTTAGAGAAAAGAAACAAATCACCTATAAAGGAAAGCTCATCAGAATCACAGCAAGCTTAATGCAAACCCTTAAGTCAAGGAGGGCTTAGACTGAAGTATTTCAGCTTCTTTTTTTGGGGGGGGGACCAGGGATCGAACTCAGGTCCTTGTGCTTGTGCAGCAGGCGGTGAAACCACTGAGCTAAATCCCCGGCCCAATATAATTGCTTTTCTTTTTTTTTTTTTTTTTTTTTTTTTTTTTTGGTACCGGGGATCGACCTCAGATCCTTGCGCTTGCAAAGCAGGTGACAGAACCACTGAGCTAAATCTCCAGCCCATATTTCAGCTTCTTAAAGAAAAGAATCTCCAACCTAGATTGATGTACCCTGAAAAACTATATTCAAGAGCAATGAAGAAATAAGATACTTCCAATGCAAAGAACAACAGAAGAAATTCATAACCGTTAAACCTGCTCTACAAAATGCCTTGAAGGATATTTTAGAAAGAGATACTGAAAACCACAATTCATAGAACATCAATAGAAAGAAGCCCCCAAACAGGGAAAGCAATTAAAGAGAGGGAAAAAACAGAGAACCAACAGTATGAAAATAATATAACAAGGATAAGGCAATATATATTAGTTATGACCATCAGTGTATATGGTCTTATCTCATCAATCCAAAAAAAACCAGACTGGCAGAAAAGATCAAGAAACAAGACCCAACAATATGCTGCATACAAGAAACACACTTAACTCAAAAAGGAAGTAATAGTGCAGCTTCCATTCCCAGACCTCGTGAGACATGGGGCCTTCATTTCCCAGACCCCAGGAGACATGCAGAATATCTGCACCTGTGAGACTGTCTCCCCATGTGCATGAAGGGTCTCTCACTGCACTCTTGAGGATGTCATTGCATGGATCCAAATCCGTGTAGCAGAGGGGCCTGGGGTCAGAAAGCCATTTCTATGAGCTTGGAAAGATGGCACAGTAGTTAGCAGCAGAGAATGCCCTTCCAAAGCTTGTTGTTGTTGAAAATTGAGGGCCACCATCACAGCAAAGACACAGTGGACTACAGCAATTGTTGAGTTGCTGGGACCATCACCCCCTACTGATAGTGGACCAGCTATGGGGGAAGGGTGGCTCAAACCTACAGTAGAACCTTGTAGAATTCTAACATGCAGGTGGTTAGGGAGCTCAATTCTGGCATCTGAGCCAGAAACCAGACTGAATCTCACTGGACTACAGCTGTTCCACTGAAATTAATCAACACAGCTCTGCATGCTGCTGCCCAAATTGTATACCAGCAATAGCAAAGTCATGCCTTGAAGGAGACCTTTTTTTCTTCCTTTTTCTCTTTCTTTTTTCTTTTCTCTTCTCTTTTATTCTTCATTTCTCTTCTTTCTTATTCTTTTTTTTGTCCTATTCTGTTATTTTCTTGATTGTTCGTATGGTTAAAAAACTGTGAATACAGTTTCTGTTTTCCTGTTACTGTTGGTTGGTTATATTCTTGTTCTGTTTCTTCCTTCTCTATTTTCCTCCTGTCTTCACCAGCTTCCCAAAATTTGTGTGATTCCTCCTTTGTGCTCTAGCCCCTCTTCTAACTTCTTCTTCTAGCTCTCCATCCCCCCACAACTCCATCATAGTAGTGAATACCCATATTAGGAAAACAGAGCAAGCTCAAATAAACAACCTAATGCTCAAACTCAAGCTTCTAGAAAAATAAGAGCAAGACAAACCCAAAGGTCATACAAGGGAGGAAATTGTAAGGATCAGAGCACAAATTAATGCAATGGAGACTAAGAGAATGATACCAAAAATCAATGAAGCAAAAAGTTGATTCTTTGAAAGAAGGAAGAAAATTAACAAACCCTGAGACAACCATATCAAAAAAAGGAAAGAAAAGGCCCAAATCCATGGAATTAGGAATAAAAAGGGTGAAATTACAATGAACCCAGCAGAAATCCAGAGGATCATCAATACCTACTTTGGGAACCTATATGCAAATAATATGGAAAACACAGAAGAAATGGACAGATTCCTACATATATATGAATTATCAAAATAGAATGAAAAAGATCTAAAAATTCTAAACCACCCAATATCAATCAAAAAATTGAAAACATAATTAAAATTTACCAACTAAGAAAAGTCCAGGTCCTGATGGCTTCACTGATAAATTCTATAAGACATTTAGAGAGGAATTACTGCCACTACCATTTAAACTCTTCAATAAAATTGAAAGATAAGCAATACTCATGAATTCATTCCTGGAATAAAGCATCACATTAATCCCAAAAGCAGAGAGAGACCCAACTGAGAAAGAGAACAATAGGTCAATCTTCATAATGAATACAGACACAAAAATCCTCAATAAGATACCAGCAAAGAGAATGAAGAAAATCATGAAGAGGATCACACACTCTGATGAAGTGGGATTCATCCCAGGGATGTAGGGATGCAGGAATGTTTCAACATACACAAACCAATAAATACAATACAGTATATTAACAGAGCCAAGGACAAAAACCATATGATCATCTCAATAGATGCAGAAAAAGATTTCAAAATAATCCAACATGCAGCAGAGGAGGTGAGCTGCTCCCAGTATCCAAGAGAGGCTTCTGGGCTGCCATAGCACTGCTCCCAGCACAGAGGAGGTGAGCTGCATGAACACCAACAGCATAGCCTGACCCTCAGCCCGGTCAAAATTAGAAGACACCTAAACAAGCCTCAAAACCAGACTTCCAGATCACCTACAGCAACCCCAAAGGGAAATGAGATAGAACACTCTGATACTCAGGCACCTGGACTCCCTGAACTGGCAATGAAAGGGGACCTGGAAAAAATGAAATCAGAAATAATTTCTCAGATAGTAGCACAGATTCTGCCCATAGTTCATGACATGATTAATAAATCTAGAGAGGGCACAGATAAAAAAATAGAGGAGCTGAGGAACATGATGGAATCCCAACATAGGAAACAAATGGAATCCATAAAACAGATGCAAATAGATTTCCAGGACATGAAAAACTCCATTGAAAGTCTACACAGCAGAATGAGCCAATGTGAGGACAGAATTTCAGATATAGAAGATAAGATTGCAATTAGTGACCAGGAAAAGAAAAATTGCTTCAAAATTATAAGGGTACATGAGAAATCAATCCAAAAATTCATTTGGAACAAGAGGAGACCCAGAATAGCAAAATCAATTCTAGGTAGGACATGGCAGGGGGTAACACAATCCCCAACCTGCAACTATACTACAAAGCTATTGTAATAAAAACAGCATGGTACTGGCAAAGAAACAGACCTGAGGATCAATGGAACAGATTAGTAGATGCAGAAACAAGTCCAGACATACTCACCCACCTTACCATTGACAATGGAACCAAACACCCTCACTGGAGAAAAGATAGCCTCTTTAATTAATTGTGCTGGAAAAATTGTGTTTCAACTTTTCCAACATTTAAACTAGACCTATATCTCTCCCCATGCACTAAAATAGCATCAAAATGGATCAAAGATCTAAATATCAAAACAGAAACACTAAACCAGCTGGAAGAGACATTAAGTAGAACTCTTGAAGACATTGGCATACGGAAAGAATTCATGAACAAAACCTCAGCTGCACATGAACTAGCACAAAGAATCAACAACTGGGATCTCATCTTATTAAAAAGCTTCTGTACAGCAAGAGAAACCACCAGCAGAACTAATAGACAACCTACAATGTGGGAAAAAATTTTTACCAGTTATTCATCAGAAAAAGGTCTACTATCTAGAACATATAAGGAACTTTTTAAAAAAAAAATCAGACCTCCCAAATTTAAAGACCCAATCCAAAAATGGGCATCTAAAATGAACAGACATTTCTGAGACAAAGAATAAGAAACGGTAAGTGTAAAGCAAATGCATGAAAACAATGTTCAACATCACTGGTCATTTGAGAGATGCAAATGAAAAAAATGCTGAGATTCCACCTCACTCCAGAAAGAATGGCTGCTATCAGGAAATCAATAACAACAGGGCTGTGGGGAAAAAGGAACCCTGCTCCACTGTTGGTGGGAATGTAGACTGGTGCAACCACTGTGGAAATCAGTATGGAAATATCTCAAAAAACGAAGATTAGAGGTCCCATTTGACCCACCTATTTCCTTGGTGGGTATCTTTCCCAAAGAATTAAAAGAATCACATCACAGTGATATATGTGCACCCATGTTCATAGCAGCACATTTAGTGATAGCTAAAACTTGGAAGCAACCTAACTGTCCATCAACTGGAGACTGGATAAAGAAGATGTGGGTTTTTCCTAAAATTGAGTACTACTCAGCTATAAAGAAAGAGAAACTAAAGACATTTATACCTAAATGGATACACAGAGAGGCCATACTTTTAAGTGAAATAAATAGGACACACATGTGTAAATACCAAATAGTTTCTCTGGTGTGAGAAACTTAAAGTGTAAATAAGGATCAAAATGTATAATAGATAATGTGAAATAGGAATAAAAAGTCCAAAGGGAAAGGGGAATTGGGAGGGATATAGGCTAGGAAAGAATGGAAAGGAATAAATATTAGATAAGGAAAAAACTTGGTAAGTAGGGAGGGGTGGAGGGGTTGAAGGGAAGGCAGGAGAATGGGGGGAAATATAGTAGTCAAGATATATCATGTAAAGGTACAAATTCCCAATGATTAATGCCATGATACTATATACCTAAAATGTACTTAATGAACTTAATGAATCCCCCTAAAAAAGAAATCAGCCAATAAAAAATGCTGGCAGGTGTGGGAGAAAAGAAAGCCTTATCCACTTTTGGTGGAAGTGTAGACTGGTACAACCACTGTGGAAATCAGTATGGAGATACCTCAGAAAACTAGGATTAGAGGTCCCATTTGACACAGCTATTCCTCTGATGGGTGTCTTCCCAAAAGAATTAAAAGCATCATACCACAGCAATATATGTGCAACCACGTTTATAGTGGCACAGTTTGTAGTTTCTCAATCTTGGAAATAGCCCATATGCCCACCAACTAGTGACTAGGTGAAGAAGATGTGCATTTTAAAAAAATAAAATGGAGTACTACTCAGCCATTAAAAGTGATAAACTAGACATTTATAGCTAAATGGGTACACATTGACACCATACTCTTAAGTGAAATAAATAAGACACACATGTGTAAATACCTAATTGTTTCTCTGGTGTGAGAACTGTAAGTGTAAATGAGGACCAAAGTGTAAAATAGACAATGTGAAATAGGAAGAAAAGTTCCAAAGGGGAAGGGGAAGTTTGGTAGGGGGAGGGGAAAGGAAAAAAATGAAAGGAAAAAAATATGAAAAAAGGGAAAAACAGAAACAAAGTCATTGTAAATGGGGATGGGTGGAGGGGTAGAAGGGAGGGCAGGGGAATGGGGGAAAATAACAATCAAGATATATCATATACAGGTACAAATTCCCAATGATGATGTCATAATATTATATACCTAAAATGTACCAAAAAACTTAATGAATAAAAAAAGGAATTCATAGACTGAAATCCAAAAGATAGAAAACAATACTCCATGCAACAGGAACCCAGAAAAAACAAGGGTGGCTATTTGATTTGCAGACAAACTAGATTTTAAGCCAAGATTGATCAAGGGACACAGAACATCAGTATATCCTAGTAAAGGGAGCAATCAAACCAGAAGAGATAACAATCACAAATATATATGCACCAAATACTGGTGTGCCAAACTGTAAAAGAAATACTGATGAACATGAATAATCTAATAACCACTAACACAATTATAACTGAGGACCTTGATACCCCACTGTCACAAATAGACAGATCAACTAGACAAAAAATCAACAAACAAATATGAGAACTGAAGGAAACCACAAAGGTCCCTTGTGAACAAAGGGATTTAGTTGATGTCTACAGAGTTTCCACAGCACAGCACCAGAATACACATTCTTCTGAGCTCTACATAGAATGTTCTCCAAAATAGACCACATACTAGCCCATAAAACATACTTAAATAAATGCAAAGGAAGTGAAATTATCCCATGCATATTATCTGACCATGGTGCAATGAAATTGGAAGTCAATGGCAAAAGAAACCACAAAGCTTGCATAAACACATGGATATTAAACAACACTCTCATGAACAACCAAGGAGTCATAGATGAAATTGAAGAAGTAATTTAACAGTATCTACAATTAAATGATAATGCTGATAGAACATATCAGAATTTATAGGATACAAGGACAGCAATTCTAGGATGTAAAGTTATAGCAGTGAACGCACACATCAAGAAAACAGAATGAACTCAAATAATCTAATGTTGAACTTCAAACGTCTAGGAAAATAAAAGAAAAAGGAAAGCCCAAAGTTTGTACAAGGGTGGAAATAATAAAAATCTGAGCAGAAATTAATGCAATTGAGTCTAAGAAAACAATACAAAGAATCAATGAATAGAAAAATTGGTTCTTTGAAAGATTAAATAAAATTGATATGTCCTTAGCCAACCTTATCAATAAAAAAGGAAAAAAACCTCAAATCCATTCAATAAGGAATGAAAAGCATGGAATCACAATGGATCCTATACAAATCTAGAAGATCATCAATACCTACTTTAAAAATCAGCACTCTAAGGATGGAAAACAGAAGAAATGGACAGATTTCTAGATACATATGAGTTACCAAAGCTGAACCAAAAAGATATAAAAATTCTAAAAACCCAATACCAGTGAAGGAAATTGAAAATGTAATTAAAAGCTTACCAACAATAAAAATTCCAGGTCCTGATGGTTTTACTGCTGAATTCTACAGGAAATTTAGAGACGATCTACTGCCAGTTCTCTTCAAATTCTTCAGTGAAATTGAAAGGGAAGCAATACTCCTGAATTCATTCCTGGAAGCAAGTATTAACCTGTTACCAAAATCAGAGAAGGACCCAACCAAGAAAGAAAACTAGAAGCCAATCTTCTTAATGAACATAGATGCAAAAATCCTCAATAAGATACTGAAAAACAGAATGCAGTAAATCATCAAGAAGACTACACACCATGACCAAGTATGGTTCATCCCAGGGATGCAGGGATAGTTCAACATATGCAAATCAATAATTGTCATACACTATATTACCAGAGCCAAAGACAGAAATCATATGATCATTTCAATAGACATAGAAAAAGAATTTGACTAAGTCCAAAACCCATTCATGATTAAAAGCCTACATAAAATTGGAATAGTTGGTCTTTATCTCAATCTGATAAAAGCTATCTATGACAAACCAGCAGTCAAAAACTGGTCAAAAACTGAAAGCTTTCACTCTAAAATCAGGAACAAGTCAAGGATGCCCACTATTACCACTCCTATTCAATATAGTTGTGGAAACATTAGCCAGAGAAATTAAACAAGAGAAAGAAATAAATAGAATAAAGATAGGAAAAGAAGTTAAATTATCATTATTTGCAGATAACATGATTATCTACATAGATGACCCCATAAACTCCACTAAAAGACTTCTAGATTTAATAGCCAAATTCAGTAGTGTATCTGCATACAACACTGTAAAATCAATAGCATTCCTGCACACAGATAACAAACTCACTGAGAAAGAAATTACGGAAATAACACCTTTTGTAATAGCATTGAAAAAACCAAAATACTTAGGAATCAATCTTTCAAAGGAAGTAAAAGATCTTTACATTAAAAATTACAGTACTCAGAAAAGGAGATTGAAGAAGATATCAGAAAATGGAAAGATACCTCTTGCTCATGTGTAGAAAGAACATAGCAAAAATGGCCATACTCCCAAAGTTGTTATACAAATTCAATGCAACCCCAATCAAAATACCATTAGCATACCTCACAGAACTAGAGAAAACATTCCTAAAATTCTAGAATAGAGAAAAAATTCTGGGCAACAAAGGCAAGGCTGAGGGCATCACAATCCCTGACTTGAAATTATCCTTCAGAGCTATTATGATAAAAACAGCAGGGTTCTGGAAAAAAAACAAAAGAGCCAGACCTGAGGATCAATTGAACAAATTAGTAGATGCAGAAACAACCCCACACACTCTCATCCACCTTATCTTTGACAAAGGGGCCAAACATGTTCACTGGAAGAAAGATAGCCTCTTTAATAAATGGTGTTGGAAAAACTGGCTTTCAATATACCAAAGACTAAAACTAGACCTATGTCTCTTACCATGCACTAAACTAAAACCAAAATAGATCAAAGATTTAAATATTAAAACAGAAACACTGAATTTTCTGTAAGAGAGAATAGGTACAATGCTTGAGGACATATGTGTAAGCAAAGTCTTCATGAACAAAACCCTGACCACATGAAAAATACTACAGAGAATTAACAACTGGGATCTCATCTTATTAAAAAGCTTTGCACAGAAAGAGATCACCAGCAGAGTGAAGAGACCACACACAATTGGAAAAAAAATTTAGCCAATGATTCCTCAAAGGACTAATATTTAGAACATATAATTAATTGAAAAAAATCAGATCCCCCAAATTTAAAGAATCAATCCAAAAATGAGCATCTGAGAAGAATACACAGGTATCAGATGAAGAACAAACAGCAAATAGATACATGAAAAAAGTGTTCAACATCACTGGTCATTGGAGAGATGCAAATCAAAACAATGCTGAGATTCCATCTCACTACAGAAAGAATGGCTCTTATCAAGAAATCAACCAACAATAAATGCTGGTGAGGCTGTGGACAAAAAGGATCACTTCTCCATTGTTGTTGGAAGTGTAAACTCGTGCAACCACTGTGGAAATCAGGGTGGAGATTCCTCAAAAAACTAGGATTAGAGGTCCCATTTGACCCAGTTATTTCCTTTGTGGGTATCTTACCAGAATTAAAAGCATCATACCACAGCAATATATGTGCACACATGTTTATAGCAGTTTGTAATAGCTAAATCTTGGCAACAACCCAAATGTCCATCAACTGATGAATGGATTTTAAAAGATTATTTTAAATGATCTATATGTCTTTTCTTACACCAACACCACCTTGATTACTGTAGTTTTAGAAGAAGTCTTAAAATTATGTACTAAACGTCTTCCAACACTGTTTTTGTTTTTAACTTTTCTAGGTCCTTTGTACTCCTACATAA
>NW_004624789.1:12194615-12210458 GCF_000247695.1 Heterocephalus glaber | reverse complement strand
TAAACAAGGGTTAAAATGATTAAAATGAATAATTGATAATTTGAAATAGGAAAAAAGGTCCAAAGACGAAGGAGTGAAGGGAGGGGAAGGGGAAAGGAAGGGAGGGAAAGGAAAAACTATGAGAAAAGAAAAAAAAAATGGAAATGAAATCTATGTAAATAGGGAAAGGTGGAGAGGGTGAAGGGTGCACAGGTAATGGAGAAAAAAATAAGAACCAAGATATATCATGTATAGGTACAAACACCCAGTGATAAATGTAAATGAATTGTACGCCTAAAGTGTACCAATAAAAGAACTAAAAAAAAAAATGAATGAGTGACTGAGTGAATATGTATGTGTTTATTTGACCTTGCAGCTCTGAAAAAATGAAATTTTCAAATTCAGCAAAAAAATATTAATCAAAAATTAAATAAATTTAGAACCAAAAAAATGTGTATCATATTATCTCTCTGGTGTGAGAAACTGAAAGTGTAAATAAGGACCAAAATGTATAATAGGAAACAATTGTTCTAAATTATACTGAGTATGAGATGCTTTGTTTATAATTAAAATGTTTTATTCAAAAAAGAGGTATGGTATTATTAGGAAATGAGTTGAGAGATAGATTTTCAATTGAAAATATATTCTTTTGAAATCATGATGCACATTATAATTAACATTGTTTTTCTTTAATTATGTTTGTTATGGAAAATCAGTTTTTCATAGAAGCGTTTTTATATTTTCTTTATCAATATCTATTTATATTACACTAAAAATTTTTAAATCCCCCAAAAAAGAGAGAAAATTAAAGATAGATAATAGGAAGTAGGGAGACTGTGTCAAATGGAAAATGAAAGAAGAGAAGGAAGGAGAGGGGCAAGAGTGGAGAAGAATGGGATGAAAAAAGAATTGGAAAAAAAATGGAGATAGAGCTTTTGCAAATGGGAGGGGAACCCAGAAATGGAAGGAGCATGGAGGGATAAAGAACTAAAAGGGAACTGGGATGTACTATACACATGTACCAACTCCCCACAATTAGTGTAATCATTATGTAACACAATCATGTATTAATAAAAAGAAAATAATTTAAAAGCCTCATGTGCAGAAGGCTTGGTCTTCAGCGGGTGGTGGTAGTGAGAGGTGGTACAAATTTTAGGAAGTGGGGTTAATTTGAAGGAAGTAGTTCACTGGGGGCACAGCTTTGGAAGGTATATTTTGTTTCCAGACTCTGCCCGTGCACCTGCCCCTCTCCCTGCCCTTCCTCCTCCTTTCCTCCCTATCATTCTCTCTCCTAGCTTCCTGAAGTGAGTAGCTTTGCTCCACCATTCACTGTCTGCCATGATGTTTGTCCTCATTTCAGGCCCAAAGCAATGGGATCACAAGCAACTATGAACTGAAACCTCTGAAACTTTGGTCCAAAATTCATCTTTCATTCTTTAAAGTTGTTTTTCTTAGGTATTTTGTCATGGCAACAGAAAGAAGAGAAAGGCAATATTGAACTCAGTTTTTCTAGAGCTTAACCCCACACACATAGTTTTGAACCATATCTCATTTATCTTTTGAGTCTGAGTATCCAGCATGGTACCTTATATCTAAGTAAGAGTTCAGCATTGTTGAATTAACTTCAACTTGAATGAATAATCAATAATGTAAAATAGGAAGAAAAGGTCCAAAGAGGTAGGGGTAGTGGGAGGGGTAGGGGAAAGGAAAGAAGGGAAAGGAAAAAATGATGAGAAATGGAAATAAAGTCTTTGTAAATAGGGAAGGGTGGAGGACATGAAGAGAGGGCTAGGAATGGGGAAAAAATAAGAAGCAAAATGCATTATATAAAGGTACAATTCCCAACGAGAAATGTAATTGTGTTGTATACCTACAATGTACCAATAAAAGAATTTAATACAAAAAAAAGATCTAACTATAAAACCTGAAACTTTGAAGCTGCTAGAACAAAACATCAGGGAAATACTTCAAGATATGAGCACAGGAGCACAGGCAATGGTTTCCTGAGTAAGACCCTAATTGCTCAGAAAATAATAGCAATGATGGAAAATGAGATTGCATCAAATTAAAAAGCTTCTGCACAGCAAAGAAAACAAGAGAGTGAAAAGCCAGCCCATAGAATTGGAGATCTTTCTTTGTCAGACACTCTTCTGACAGAGGATTAATATCCAGAATATATGAATCACTCAAACACATTAACACCAAAAAAAAAAATCACACAATCAAAAAATGGGCAAATGAACTAAGCAGACTTCTCAAAAGAAGTACAAATGGGCAAAGACCACATTAAAAAAAAATTCAACATCTTCTGCCATCAGAGAGTGTAATCTAAACTACACTGAGATTCCAACTTACACCAGTCAGAATGTCTATCATCCAGAATACAAAAATAATAAATGCTAGCTAGAATGCTGGGAAAAAGAAAAAATATGCACTGTTGGTTGGAAATGTAAATTAGTACAGTTATTATGAAAATCAGTATGGAGATTCCTCAAGAAACTAAAAATAGAACTACCATGTGATACAGCTATGACACTCTGGTATATACCTGAAGATATTAAAGTCTGACTAGTATAAAGATACCATATCCATTCTTACTGCAGCATACTTCACAATAGCCAAATTATGGAATCATCCTAGGTACCCACCCACTGATAACTGGATAAAGAAATTGGACTTATATACCTATATCTGTATATAATATCATTATTATATTATGTAATATATACAGCATAATGTATTATACAAACACAATGGAGTATTATGCAGCCATCAAGAAGAACATAATCATGTTATTTTCAGGAAAACGGATGGAATTGGAGATCATCATATTAAGTCAGACTCATAAAGGCAATGACATGTTTTCTCTCATATATAGAATCAAGGGTGGGGAGACAACATGAATGTAGAAAGAAAGTATTATAGAAGAGCAGGAGGACTGGGCAGGGAGAGGTATGGGCAAAGAGAATAAAGAGGGATAAAAATAATCAAAGAACTTATGTTAATGTATAAATATGCCAAAATGAAATCCATTAATATGCACTAATAAAAAAGAAAGAAAAATACAAAAAAAATAATAGGTCATTACCTGTGTATTTTTTAAACAAGATTAATGTTCAAATGTATAATTACCATCCAAAGAAATGCAATTTCAAGTACTTCTATTCAGCAAACAAATTAAACCATGAGCATCAGTCAAAATAATTTCTAAAAGAAAACAGAACAGTAGAAATAAAATATAACATGCTTTACATTTGCTGTGGGATCAACAATTACTATTTATTTGCTTACATATGTCAACTTTTATAAACATCAGCAGGATAAAGTTGTCAAACACCATTATATTTAATAACTTTATCCTATTGGCATTTATAACAATATATGTATACTACACACATATATGTGCATTACATAGCCATATATTTACAAATATATATGTAGTATTTGTCACCTATATCAACAGGAAATATGAGCTCTCTGAGTCAGAGAATAGACAGATTATTTTCATAGAAGACTTTAGCCCCAGTTGCCCCGCAGTTCTCTTGGATAAGGGCCAGTTGTTTGTCTGGGCATACAGTAGGATTTATTTTACAAGAGTACTCTGAAATTATGACTCTGAACTTATGTAGACTGGCTGGAACACCGGTGTCTTCTCTCCAGAGAGAAACCTTCATCTGGAATGTAGCTACATTGTTTCTGGGGATTGGAGAGGAAGGACTGGACCCTGGAATGTAAGCAAATTGCTCTGGGGAGATAAGCCTCCCTGCAGCAGTGTACAAACTACCTTCCAGTACATGTTTGCCATTTAGTCATAAAGCCTGAATTATGCAAAAATATGAAAATATTTGTAGAGCATTATCTCCTAATAAAGCATACGCAGATATTTTCTTTAAATAATTCAGAAGAGCAGACCAGCATCCTTTCTTTTCTGCGAAAGCTAATATTTCATAAATTTCCACAATTTGAAGAAACTGGAAGTAGATATGTATCCACTGAGTAATGACTCAATATAATCTTCAACAAGCTCAGGTTTCTAACAATTAAGATTCTGCATCAAAGCATTAGGGTGTCCTGTTGTTTCGCTGTCAAATTAATTAATATTTTGGATTCAGTAGGATACAAAAATATTTTTTCAACCTTTTAAAAAATTGCTTTCACTCTATCAGAAAGAATCTCTACTGTATTTTTTTAATTCTGATTCTATGGCTTTACAGTCACATTGAGCTAACAAAAAGTCCAATTAATAATAAATGGATACATCTAGTTGATTATTTCAAACTCTTACCTTAAATCCTCCCTTTCCTTTACTAAGTTAACTGTGGCCAAAAGAATGTGGAATGAGGAAAGGGCTTAGAGTGTTCCATTAAATCTATCCTGTCCCTTTTCTGAGTCCCTTTCTCTTTGAGATCAGAGAGGAGATCTGGAAGAATGTAGGCAAATGTTTCTTGGCTATCTCTTGATAAAGTACTTCTCCCTGTGAAATTATTTTTTCTTACGGCTTTCTCATGGACACATTTTTAAAACTCTTGTGTAGGCTTCTTTTTTAAAAAAATTATTTTATTAGCATATGTTTGCAGTACATGATGATTAATTATGTTCATCATGAGAGTTTGTACACATACATAAACATACCCCCTCCCCTTCCTCTCCTCCTCTCTCCCTCCATCTCATGATCCCCTTCCCTTTTGCAAAAGATCTATCTTCTTGTTTCCTATTATCTTTTATTTTGCTCTTTAATGTATTCATATTTTGGTTTTCTCATATAAGAAAAATAATGGAATTTAAACTTGTGCTTCATTTATTTCACTTAAAATTATGATCTCAAGATGCATCCATTTTTCTACCAGTGACTCACATTTAACCTTCTTTATAGCAGAGTAGTACTCCAGATTCTGCACAGATTCTATCCTGGGAAGTTTGTTTTATTTTGCTGTTTTCAATCCCATAAGCTCCTTCCCTTATAGTTTCTTGCTTCTGGGTTACCTTTGCCTGGAAGAAGGTTTTTCATCCATCCTGCAACACACAATTGGAGTGAGGTGCACTCCTACTCCCTTCCTGTCCCTTCTCTCAGTCTTTCCCTAACTTTTCAATTCCTTTCCTTCTGCTCAATTCAACACAGGGGCAGTATAGCAAGTCAGTCCCCCAGATAACAAGATGTCAGATTCCATGTGTGGCTGACTTCTCCACTCTCTAAGAGTGAGTCTTTTGGGTTCCTTGACTGAAGAAGAAAGTGTTTACATGAATAAGCACTATCTACCTCCTCCATGGAAGGGAAGCAGAAGTTCTACCTCTCTCTGCTTAGACTCTAAACATTGTCAATCTTCTCCATTCTTCTGCCTGTTGAAACAGGTGGTCACAGTGATGTTTAGAGTAAGAACCAGTTTTGTCACCTTTGACAAGACCTGAGGTCTGGCCTCAATAGGACACATAAAATGACCTTATTAGCACACGGGTATTCTAAGTGTCCTCTTGGTTCCAGCTCTCAATATTTGTTTCCAATTCTGGAACAACAACAAAAGTCCTACTCAAAGACAAATTGAAATGTTCTTTATACTGGAACTTCTAATCTTAGACTTTGCTTTAATGCATATAAATGTTCTCGTCCTACTTAAATCACCATGTAATCTGCTTTCTACCATTCAAAACTTTCTCAATACACCTTGCCCATCCTAGACTAAGTGATTAATCAATTTTGTTATTTAATTCTAAAAGTGATTAGCACTAAAGAATGTTCTTCTGGAAAAATCATCATGAACTTAGTCCAATTCTCTTCAATTACTGGTAAGAATATAAGATTTCAAGTGGCCAAGATGTATCTAGAATCTTGTCCTCCTGACTTCTGAGAAAGGAACTTTCCCCAGTGTTTTATGATGTTTCTCATGCATAGACAAACATAACAAAATGCATATGCACTGAAAACATCCAGCTATTTAAACTTGTTTGATACTCTATTTATAGGGAGCCATGATATTAAAGTGGCATGAAAGGATCAAGACATACCATAAATGATCAAATAGTCCCTTTCTATATTTTAGACCATTATAATACAGGGTCTTGTGTTCTGTGAAGTCAGGCAAGTTTAATACTCAAGCTAGGCCATACTTAAAAATGTATTTGGGTTACTTGGAGAAGATATTGTTGCACAAAATTGAGTATTCAGAAGAGAAAGCAATTTTGGTGTAAAACCATAGAGAACAAGTTTCTGGACAAAGTGTGTCATCTTGCAGCTGCTTCCTCCATCTGTAACAACTTTATAACAATGAACCACATTATCTTGGAGGTGACAGGATATATAACCCAGGAGCAGACCTCTTGATGAGTCCTCTAGGATTTGGGGGATTTTAGTACAAGCAATTACCAAAATATCTATAACAAGCTATTGTAAGATGTCCTAAGATAAGTGAACGAGAAAAACTAAATTACCTTTTCCACAAACTTAAAGAAGTGGAACTAACCTTGCCAAAACATTTCTGAGAAACATACTTTTCTTGGGAAAACTGAACTATACATATCTTTCAGGAATGTCTTTGGAAATATTTATGAGAAAATAAGCATGACACCAGGAGTGAGGAATACAGCCCAAGAAAACTAATTTAGTTTCATACAGTGGACATTCTGAAGTCCAAAAGCAGGAAGACATAGGAGAAGCAAGGGAACTTTATATATGGACTAGGAGATTTATAGAGTGTTTATATATGTAGTGGTATAGTTGCTAAGCCCACTTCTCTATTTGGTCTCCTCCATATAACTAATCTTTATGGTACTCATAAAGGGAATGTGAATGGGAATGTGAAGATATTATATAAGACATGGTTTCTACCATTCTGGAATTTATTCTCTTTGAGAAATGAGTGATTATACCAATGACTTCAATGGAAATGACATTAATGGTAGCACTTCCTCCTTCTGGCTGTGCATCTTTCTTAGGCCTTGATTTAAGGTTCCTTGGGTAACTAGTATTTCTCCTGTTATAAGCTAAGTTCTCAGAGAAGAGTGATTATTATATCTTATTGATTTTAAGACACCTATAGTGCTTGAAAAAGGCAAATATTTCATTTAAAAAAAGGGATTATTTTTCCATAAATGAAGCTTTAAAATTCATGAAAAACTTCTATACTAATGAAGCCACTTGCCTGGGAGGCATTATACCCCTGGGAGATGGGAAGGACCTATATCATTTCCCCATCACCCTCAATGAAAATGAACTTTGGAGAGCTTAAATTGGTTTCCCAATATAAGTTGTAGAAGTTGTGCTAGGCTCTGTCTTCACAATTCTCTGTTCTTCCTATGAGTCTGTACTATCTATCTGCTTATGATATGATAAATGATCTGTAAGTGCTATTGATGTCAGAAAAGAGAAATTATAAACTTTATTTTTAAAAATGTAACTGAGTCTTAGGAAGTATATTATAAAGAATATAGCTAGAATGTCAATCTCTTAAAGCTATTTTAGAAGAATCCTACATTGAGTTTTGAAAATACAAAAGGAAAAACTGCTCAGCTTAACTGAGAAAGAAATGTTCATTGTTTTCAAAGCTTGAAATGGTATTTGAGGATTATTAGGAAAATTAAAGTATATATTAATTTAATGCCTATATCTATAGTCAATTTTTTTTAACTCTAGTTAAATTATTATCAGTCCTTGTCACTTAACAAGCCTTATCCTTTTAAACTACCCAGATGTATGGGCTGAGGATTTAGCTCAGTGGTTTCACTGCCTGCTGTGCAAGCACAAGGACCAGAGTTCAATTCCTGGTACCAAAAAAACCAAAACAAAACTACCCAGATGTATTAAATATGACCCCTACAACACCAATTTCTGGAGACTTACCATGGGAAGATGACAGGTGCCCACATGGCATTTGGGCAACCTCATAGTGCTAGTCACAACCAAAAAATGGACAGTTTGTTCTTGGCATTCTAAGCACTTTTTTCTCAAGTTAAAAATACAGGGTGCTCTGAGTTTATTTTTCAAGATTTCTTACTGCTAATTCCACCTCCTTCTCTGTGTTCCAGTAAAAATTCTTTTCCCCCAATATAATAGCTGTAGATTATTTGAGATGAGGTATACCCAAACGTATGGCTAGGAGTCCCATTCTAGCACTCCCTAGCTATGTGAATGGCCTGGAATAAAGTAGGTAATCTTAGTAAGACTCATTTTTCTCATGGGTAGGATGATTGATCTACATTGTAAGGTTGTTTTGAGGGCTGGATGAGATACCACAAGGAAGATCCAAGGAAGGCAAATAAAACTTGCCCAAAAAACTTAAATACACTGTTTAAAAATAATTCAATTGAATCTTAAGAAGGACTGATCAACTTTAAAACTTTAGGACATATTTGCACTTAAAATTTGGAGTCTATAATTAGTTTATTATTAATGGGATAAATATTAACAGATCTCTATGTACCATATCATTTCTTACTTGTAATGTCTCATTTAATCCTCAGACATTTTAGTGCCGGAAGTTATAACATCAGGCCAGTTTCACAGATAAGGAAATTGAAGCAAAAACAGGTGAATAATTTGCCTGAAGTCACACATCTATCCAGAGTTCAAATTCATAGTCAAGCCACGTGGCTCCAATTTAAATTGAGAAATTTTCCATCTCCCATTATCTTTGTCTTAGTCTTCACTGAGACACAATACCTGACACCCACTACTTAAAGGAAGATAAGTTTATTTTACCTCACAGTTTAGCCCATTTTTGGCTCCAAGGCAAAACAGTATGGCAAAGGGACATAGTGGAGGACAGTTACTTACAGCATGGGGACCAAAAAGCAGAGAGGGAAGGGAAGGGCTGCGGAGCAAGATGTACCCTTCCAAGTCAGGCCCCCAGTGACTCGCCTCTTCCAACTATGTTCTGCCTCTTAACAGCCCACTCACCTGCTGAACTCACCAGTGGATGAATCCACCAGTGAATACAGTGCCGCCATGTTGCAGCCACCTCCCACAAGCCCCACCTCTGAATACATGAGGCTTTGGGAGAACAATCTGGATCTAAACTGTAACAATCTCCTTTCTATGTTATCCCCCAAATGGTAGGGAGAGGTGCAATTTTCCACCCTAGAATCAATAAGTGTTGATGACAAAAAGAATGTCAGAGAGGAAGGACTAATATTAAGAGAGGAAGACTAAGGGAGATTGACAGTCAAAAAAAATGAAGAAGAAAGTAGGGATGGATAAAAAATATTTCCAATTATAGCCAAATTCTTATTTTGGAAGTTCTTCCTTGTATTCAGGAAGGCAATAGAAACTAAAGGCAGTGAAAAATTAGTGGCTTTGAGGGAAAGGAGGAAATGGGAGAAGAAAGAGATCAGGTAGTAAAAATAATTAAGACCCAGTATGTATGTATAGCAATTCCTCTAGATGAGTATAATTATTTTTTCATATTTCCATATCCTTTACTTTTTAAACCAATTTTGTCACTCACCATTGTGTATTGAATGTTTGTGTGAGTGTGAGCGTATGTGTACACAGTGCTTCCAACATACTCCCCAAAAGAGGTGAAAAATGTCTGTTTTCCTTTTCTGCATTGCTTGTGAGGATAGGGTAAGAGTTAATGTATTGCAACCATATATTATAAGAAAAAAGAATAAAATTGAAAACAAAACAAGCAACAGAAACAATCTTACATGACTTTTTTTTTTTTTTTTTTTGGTACCAAGAATTGAACTCAGGTCCTTGCACTTGCAAGGCAGACGGCGGAACCACTGAACTACATCCCTAACCCTTACCTAGACTTTTAAAAATTGCTTTGCTGACTATATAAAACAACCTCAGAGTAATATTTCTAGTTTTTCCCACAAACCTTCATTGCTGACTTAGATCACTTAGCATATGATCCTTGCTTCTGCTATGTGACAGTAACTTGTACAAGGAAGTATCTTTGTTTCATGCATCAGGGAGGTAAAAAATACCTAAGGGAGAGGCATGCTAGTTGAAAAGTCATAAATGTAAGGACTCCCAAGGCCTATGATCTGGGATTTCTGACACCCAACTTGTCTTAGAGCAATGTTTACCAGACACATCAGCAGTCTGTTGTGTGGGTGTCAGAGTGAATGGGTAGTCAAAGACTATCACCTGGTGTCTTTTTTGGCTTGAGGGAGTACTAACTTCCCCAGCTCTACTTGTTTTAGTCTACAGATATAATCATTTCAAAAGAAAAAAGGAAAAATATGCTTTTAAAATTTTTCCTTAGCACTCTGAAACTCACGTTTTATTTATAATGTAAGCAGATTACTTAAGATAATTCCTAAGGTTTTTCATGATTTTATTGTTTGATAACAACTTCAAGAATCAGTAAAATTCTGGATATTCCTTCTAAAAGAAAAAAAGATAATACTTTTGGGAAATACATTTATATATAACAATGCATATAATTTGTAATATTGTTAACATTTGAAATATTCAAAAAATGTTTAATAGTCTATAATATATCTATATTATACAGTACTCGGTAGCCATTATTCAAAATTTCAATTATGACTATGAAGAGATTATGCAAAATGGACCAACTCTTAAATTATGATGCTAAAAAAGAAAAAATATATGGATATATATATATATCACATATTTTTTTCCCTGTGGGTTCCGTTTTTCTGAAGAACTGTAAGTTATACAAATGTCACACATTATTCATTCCACTACAGAGCTCTGAGGTAATTTCCTGTTTTGTGGGCTATGTCCTGATCCTTAGCCAATAACAAAATCCAAATTCATCAGTGCCATACCATGTCTCTAGTAAGAAAATATACAAATTAAAGTTTTTTCATCTTCCTATAAACTTGTTCGTTTATTAAAAATGTGCTTCTAGCCGCATGAGAAAAAAATATAACCATCAGAAACTAAACTTCGTCACCATTTAAACCTTTGAAAAACTTTCAAACCATCTACCTGAAAATCTTGAAAAATACTGACATATTTCAAAAAGGAAAAATATTATCAATCATTACTTTATTTAATTCTATTAGCCAACTCTAGAGAGCAGGAGAGTGACTCCAAGAGGAACAGAGATGTGAATGTATAACCTCAGTCTCAAAACCACATTCCCTGGCAGCCATTGTGAGGTTTGTTTTAAACCTTATGCACCAGCAATCTCTATCTTGGAAAATCCTGCTTGAGTATCAGTCAAGCAGCAGGAGATGATCTCTTTTTGCTCTCAAGTCTTGAGAGAAAAAATCAGAGGTAACCTGGAATGAAGGATCTGAACAGCGCACAGCTTCTGCCCACATGCAGGGGCCTTCCCAGACTTAGTGAGGGCAGAAATTAGGTGCCAAGAAAAGCCTTCAGGGTTCAATTAAGAGCAATGGGATGTTGGAAAATACTTTGTAAAAAAAGCAATCTCCCAAACCAGCATAGAATGTGAAAATCCTGAACAATGTGGGCAATATACTCTGCCAGATCATTCTGATTATGTTTGGGCTATAATTGAGGCTTCTTCACCAGGAAAGTGTGGCCCTTTCTAGAAACAGAAAGCACAAGACTCTTAATTTTTACCCTAAAGAACCCAGGTTAGAAGAGAACAGAAATTATTTTTCAAAAGAAAGACCTACTGACTTGAAAGAACAAATATCCCAAACCACTGGCTTCAAGATACTATTTCAGAAATAAGTACATTTGGGATTTTTTTTAGAACAAACTTGAATTAACTGAAAAAGTAAATGTCTTGAAATCACAGAATTTTATCACCATAAGCAGCCTTCAAGGTAATTTAACCCAACTTCCTCGTTTTCTTATGAAGCCACTGAGATCTTATAAGGTCTGATGATTTCCCTAAGGTGAAGCAACTCATCAAGATCAGAGTCACTGAAATAATCATTTACTTTCAAATAGAATTTTGGAATTCTCCAACACTTTTTCATCTAATAGCTTATTTGATCTTCCACAAGCTCAGAGAGGCATGGTGCTAGAGACTAATCAATTGGTTGGCTGTATTTCTGATATGTTTTCAAGAAAAGCACCACTTAGGAGGAAATGAGAATTTAAAAACTAAAAAGTGGTCTTCTCAATTCAATTTTGTCAGTTCATTTATAATAATGTCCAGAGAATCTAAGTTCTTATTTGTGTTCTGTCTCCAAATTACCTAGGATGGATGACCAGCTAACTACGAACTCTGCTAAAGTAGGAGAGATTTGAGATTTGAAAGGAAAAAACCCTTAAAATGGTATTTTTATTCATTGAAGAATAAAATAGAATTATTTTCTCTAAAGATATTTTAGATTGGGTAAATATTCACCTGTGGGTAAGAGCTGAGACACTGTCTTTTCTAAAATTGGGGATGAACTGTCTTCAGTTGGAATGTCCCTTTCATTCAAGCTAGGAAGTTAGGATTCTCTGACTTTATTTTCTTCAGTTGAACAGCATGGTCTTATTTTCAGTCTTAATACTTCTCAGAAATCTTTTTGATTCTGAAATTTATTAAACTCTGTACTCACCTAAAAAATGCCTAGTTTCGCCATGATATTATCTGTCAAGCACACAATTTAAATTGGGCCTGCCAGGCACTCTCACTGGAGGCATGATTAATGTGACTTCCACTCTTTTCCCACTTCCTCTCCAAGGACTAATGTGGAAAGCAAGACTACCCTAATGCCTAAATAAACAGAAACTTTCTTCTTTCATTCCCCTTTCAAACATCGTAATTTTTATAATGTATTGATTAAAAACAAACTTTAAGCATACTTAAAGTGATGTCTTTAATTTTTCCCAAATAAAACAATAACATTCTCCAGTTTCTGGTTAAGCTCTTTTCTTCCAAAAGCTACTAACAAGTCAGTTTGGAGTAAACCACCAACTCTGTACTTTGCTTGGAAGAACTAGAATTTACACTGAGTCAGATTGTGGAATATACAGAGAAAGTTAATAAAATTGAGTGCAGATATGTGATTATAATACCTATTTCTCAGACCTGCCACATTATGATATATTTCTTTAATCTTCCCTAATTTGAGAGTTTCTGCTGGTGTCCTTCACTGTTAAATCATATGAATGTACATGGGTCCATAGCTCATACTCCCATAATTGTTCTTGTTGGTGTATGTGTCTTCAAATATATGTCATAAGAGATGAGGATAAAAGGTTTGTAGGCTGAAGGATACTAAAGAGAAGCTTTACATTTCACATCAGACCACCTTTCATGAAAAGCTTTTCAATCTGATTTTATTGTCTCATAAATAAACCAAGTGGGTTCTTTTTAGGCAAAAAATGTACCTTTGTCATTCTTCTGTGCTTCTATGGAGGAAAGATAAGTCTTTCCAAGGCCAAGAAAAATTATTAACCCATACAAAAATACCAAAATCAATTTTCTTCCTCTCAAATTTATACCTGGATTAAACTGTAAATACTGAACCCAGAGGCAATTTATCTGGAAAGGATAACTCCTTTCCCATGTCATTTTCCAGTTAACTTGACCTAGGCATTTTTGACAATCCAGTTGATTATTGTTTCCACATGGTAGATGCGTTATCATTCCCTTCATTTCTCCTTCCTACATTTCATAGTCTATGACTATTCTGAAAATATGTTTAATGTATAGTATTGTTGAAAAAAATATAGAAGAGTGGTACAAGGAGTCTAATGATTCCAAGTATCTGTTCACTGTCTCTTACCTGTTCTTTGCTTTTACACAGAAGAATTCCACTGTGCTGCAATTACAATTAGCTTGAAATATTCTGAATTCTTTATTAACAACATATTATACAGCCTAAAGTTGGAAATATTTATAATTGCAAAATCTAATATTTGATAAAAGCTAATGAAAATATAATTAAATCTACTGTTACATTAACAGGGATTGGCAATAGTCCCAATTTCAAAATCTAATATTGAAGAAAAACTAATGAAAAAATGTTTTAAAACTTCTGAATATGAAACTAGGATTTTAGGTGAACTGTGCTGTTTAGCACAAGGACAAGTCCAAACAGATGTCACATTTTAATCCACAGAGTGCTTGAGCATGCCTTCTTCAAGAGTTTAAGCTTTATAAATGAAAAGGAATTTAAAAGTAATTTAAATCTTTACTTATGCTTTCCAAAGCATTTCCAAAGAGAATTTTACTTTTTATATAAAGCAAAATGCCTCTAAAAATCTTCATTCATCTTCCTCCCAATGATTCACATTGTATAAATTCACCTGTCCCAATTTTCTGTATTCATTCTATAAAATACCCCCAAACTCTTCTTCAAAGTACAACAACCCAAGTTTTCTTATTCTTTTGGCCTTCACACATGCATTTCTGTAGTAAAGAGGGTACTTTGCACAGTGAAATGCCACTGCAAGTTTAACCTTAAACATTTTATAAAGCTATGTGTAAATCCCTTGACAAACCTACATGAAGAAGATACCAGTGGCTGAGACAAACTCTAATTCAACCTTTCTTTTTGGGTCCCCACAATCCTATGGAAATTCAAACCAAGAATTTTCAACTCACGCTATTGGCACTGATTTTCTGAGGCTTGAATTTCAGGGTTTCAAAACAAGACGTTGGTGCCAGCTTGTCCCATGGCGGGAAGAAAAGCAAATGAAACCACAGAGACATGCCAGTTTTAATTTGATTTCCGGCTCAGCAACCCAACCCTAGTATGAAAATAAAATCCAAAACCCAAATCCCTTCTGTAGTAACCAACAAAAAATCCCTCCCTCCCCAAAGAAATCATCAAAATTCTTCCAAATGCAACCAATGAATGTAATAAGCTTCTCAGAAGGAGAGCTGCAAATCGCTATGTGTTTTTTGGGCTAGACAACATGGCTGGGACAAGTAACCTCAGTGGCAGAATGCTTGTGTGAATATAAAGAAAGACAAAGGGAATTGAGATTTGACTTTCAAACATAAAATTCTAATACTGAAGACAGAATTTGTATTTAATTGAATGCAACAGCTTTAGCAGGGCCTTTGGGTAGAAATGCTTTCACTTCTACCCTGTGCTTCCATAACTGATTTATCATGCACTGGGATGGGTGCTAAAAGTTCTGAATCCTGAACACAGTCTGGTTAACCAAAACAGAAACACCAACACAGGACACAATGCAATACTGTCAGGTCCAAAATACACTGAACATAGGAAAAATTAAGGAAACAATAAAGGATTTATCCTGCCTGGGGCAGGATAAAAGATGTGTGCTTATTTCCAAATAACAGATTCTTTTCATTTTTATGTGCAAATATTTTCTAAACAAAAATTCCAAGAACCAAACTAACTAATATTATAGCAACTTCTTATATGACAGGAGTTTACAAGAAGAAACAAGGAAATAGCAAATAGATGAAAAAGAATGATTTTTTTGGATAAGCTCTGATAAATTAGTTTGAACTATATATTAATCACAGACATTGATGTGGTAAATAAATGGTCACCAGTACCAAGACTCTGATCTGCTGAGAATATCCCCATATTCTCAGAATTTCAAATATGCCTGTCAAAATTTTCCCTCACTTAACCACCATCACTGATACTCTTATTTGTTCTTTCTCATAGAACAGGTGACTCATGGTCAGTCTTCATTTGGAGGGAAGAGGCTGAAATGTAGGGTTGAGGGAATGACTCAAGCAATTGTTGAAGAATTATACAGTAAACCAGTGGAAATTACACAAGCAAAGAGCTGAAAATTTCCAGGAGGATCATTTGTCAGTACTTTTATTATGTGATCTTCAAAAATAGGCTAACTAAACTTTTTGAACATTTGATATAAGCAAAATAAATGAACCTTTTAGAAACCTAGAATCAGTGTGAAAAAATACATTATTCTCCTTAATCTATCATTGTTTCCTTTTTATGCTTACATAAACATCCTTGTCCCAACAGAGTGAAGATAGTGTATCATTTGTGATTTTAAAATATTTATATGCATTTTAATTTATCATC
>NW_004624789.1:12125539-12146897 GCF_000247695.1 Heterocephalus glaber | reverse complement strand
AACCACTGTGGAAATCAGTATGGAGATATCTCAAAGAACTAGGGCTAGAAGTCCCATTTGACCCAGCTATTCCCCTGCTGGGTATCTTTCCAAAAGAATTAAAAGAATCATACCACAGTGATATATGTGCACCCATGTTTATAGCGGAACAGTTTGTAATAGCTAAAACTTGGAAACAGCCCAAGTACCCATCAAAACTGGATAAAGATGTGGGATTTTTTTATAAAATGGAGTACTACTCAGTCATAAAGAATGAGAAACTAGAGACATTTATAGCTAAATGTATGCATGTTGGGGCCATTCTCTTATGTGAAATAAATAGGATGCATATGTGTAAATACCAAATAGTTTCTCTAGTGTGAGAAACTGAAAGTGTAAATAAGGATTAAAATGATTAAAATGAATAATTGATACTTTGAAATAAGAAAAGGTCCAAAGGAATAGGGGTGGTGGGAGGGGAAGGGGAAAGGAAAGAAGGAAAAGGAAAAATTATGAGAAAAGAAAAAAATAGAAACTAAATCTACGTAAATAGGGGAGGGTGAAGGGGATGAAAAGCACATAGGTAATGGGGGAAAAAGTAAGATCCAAGATACATCACGTACAGGTACAAGCACCCAGTGATAAATGTAAACATATTGTATACCTAAAATGTACCAATAAAAGAATTTTTTGAAATAAATAAATAAAAGAAAAGGAGTGGGTAGGGCCACGCACAAGGCCCTTGACTCCATCCTCAGCATAGGGGAAAAAAAGACATATATAAACTCCAACTAGTTTTTTTTTCTTTTGATGATTTCATGGCTGGCATTAAAACAATGCAGCTGTATAATTTTTTTTTAAATGCTGTGGATTTTGAAGGTGAATTAAAGAGCTGTATAGACATGCCGAGAGTTATGATTACAGATTTGGGGGGCAAACAGCTAGGAATTCCCTAGGATTGTTGTGCAAGTTGAAGAGCAGAAGAAACCAACTTCATGTGAACCTTAGTGCTCTTTTACCTGAAATCCAAGGATGAGAAATAAATAATATAGCTCCTTTTCTCTCTCTTAGAAGAGTCTTAACTCTGAACTTTAAAAATCTTGCTGTATTCCAGCAATATTATTTTCTTCTTTGCCCTATACATTGTACACTGTGTAGAGAAACTATCTTGGTAAAACATGATATTGAGAAAATATAAACCACGTAATATAAAAAATATGGAAAAAGGGATTGATTTGGAGCTGAGAAATAATAAATTAATAACCAACACACCTAAGGAATACCAAGAGAGAGAAAAAAGTGCTGCCAATATAGAAACTACTAGGGTATTACAAATACTCAATTTATTTCTCATTTCATTTCCATGAAGAAATGGAAATTTAGTTGGGGCCTACCATAGCCTTCAAACAACATGCACCTATAAAACATTTTAGTGGGCAATAAGTCACAGCTTTCTTTATGATTTCAAAGAAATATATATTTCCATAGATCTTAGGAAAGACTGGAGTATTGGGCAAACACCTAGGTAAGTGGGTAAACAACATTTTTTTCTATATCAATTACTCAGAACTCTCTAGAGCAGGCCTAGAAAAATAATCCTTAACCAAATTTTAAAAAATGCCCTCCAAGAAAAGTTTGGAGAAAACATATGTCTCTAACAAAATTTAGAAGAAATAAAATTAAAGTTCAGATTCTACAGACAAAACATCAGGCTGAGTGCTGTCCCCACTGCTCTGGACTTCCAGCTGGTTTGGGATACCTATCCAGGGCTTTGGATAATTTTTTCCAATGGAATAATTCTACAAGTACAAAATTAGAACTGTATTTCTTATTTTCCTTGGAAGATTTTTTAACATATAATAAAAGTGAGCCAATTTTAAGACCAGCAAGTACCACAAGCAAAAATCTTAGACCACAAGACTATTTAGAAAGGATTTATTTGTTTAATTATTTTAATTATTCTCAAATGAGGAGAATACCTTTCTTTTGTATGACATGTTGCTACTTCAGCCAAATCTCTGGAGAAGTCTGGAAAGTTCAGAAGATCCTTTCTACTCTAACGCTGAATACATTTCATTGTAGATTACACAGATCAGGGAAGAACAAGGGCTATTTTACAGTTTGGAGGGCCAGCCCATATGAGATTCTATAGAAGAATTGGGGAAATTTTAGGAAACCATCTACTTCCATGGTCAAGAAAGGGGTATGTATATTATATTATCTTTTATTTATCAAATAAAATGCAAAGACAGATTGGCTACTTGTTAGACCCATCAAATATAGGATCCTGTTTATTTTCCTTTTGTCCTGTAAAATAGGGGATAGAACTCAGATTTTATTTCATAGTTTTTATAGGAGGACTCCACTTTCCCATATAACTCAGTCCTGAAAACAGTCTGAAACACATATATCAGAAATCTGGTCAACAAATATACATAGTACAGCATTGGATCTATTTCTATGGAATAAAATATTTAGAAACCTCTAAGTTATATTTTTATAGTCAATAGTGGCCTCTAATGCAGTCAGTCCAGTAGATGGGTATGGAACTTCTAAACCCAGTTATGCTTCTTAGAGCAGCTGTGAGTGGAGATGAGTCCTGGAGTAGAGATAGAGTAGGAATGAAAGGGTAGGGATTCTCTGTCATCTCAGAGTGTACAGATTTTGAGCTAGGCATTTCTCTTTTCACAGAACACCAACTCATCCCTCTGCAGAGTCCATGACAGGTAGTGGATCAGACCTTAATTTTGAAAACTCAGTCTTGTAAATTTCCTAGGAAAAGGGGAAGGATGTTTTTCTTTCTCTGATATGGAAGATAAAATATTAACAAGTTGAATACCCAGGTAGATCTTCCTATCTAGCTTGAATGCTTGATCCAGCATGATCTGATACTTTATACTTCTGTCTTCATTGTTATATGAATAGAAAATAAGGAAAGCTGGGAGAGTGGTATGCCCAGAGTAGGCAGAGGACTAGGGAAGGGACACTAGTTTAAGTTAGCAGCTTGTTAGTCAGGTTTCCCCAGAGAAAGGGAATTAATAGGATAGATGGATGGATGATAGATAGATAGATAGATAGATTCATTATGAGAATTGCCTCATATGATTATGAAATTCAAAAAGCCTCATGATATAACATCTGTAAGCTGGAGAACCAGAAAGTAGATGGTGCAATTCAGTCCAAATCAAATGGCCTGAGAACCAAGGAAGTTAAGGATGTAAGTCCTAGTTTAAGGTCAAAAGTCCAAGAACATGGAGCTTCAATGCCTCATGACTGAAAATGGGAGTTTCAGCTCAAGCAAAAAGAATAAATTTTCCCTTCCTCTGGGTGTCTGATTTTAAAGCTTGGTTTATACACATAGCAACCTCAGGGCTCATCTCAGCTTTAGAGTCTTTATAAAGCAACATTCACATATATTTCCACTCCCTAACAGTCTAATCAAGGAAATACTTTTTTAAAGCTTTAGCTTTCTAAACTATTACATGGTAAACAGAGTTTTATTAGGAAAATGAAATATGCAAAAATGTTGTCTACACATATTTATCTGGGGGGAAAAACTCCTGTTCTAATTGTTTTTTCTAGTTTATACTACTGATTCAGTGACTGGGTATAGCAAAGGTATTAAACCTATTAAACATGCTTTCTCATGCTTTATGTCACTATTATTACATTCATAGCTGTTGAAGAAAGGTTGTGCAAAAGAAGCCCCAAAGAAACATAATAACTGTCTCCAAATGTATGAAGTATTTTCCTATTAATTCATTTGTTTATTCATTTTTATGAATTCATTCAACAAATTCAGTGCTACCTGTGCCTGAGTTGTGTGCCAAGATCAGTATCATCACTTGCTTGGACTACCTTAACTTCCACACTGGATTGCTAGCTTACATGTTTGTACTTCTATGATCTACTTTCTACCCAGAAACCACTGTGCTTCCTAAGATACAGATCAGTTCATGTAAGTCCATGCATAACTCTCTAATGTCTTTTCATCATCATTAAAAATAAAAATTAACACACTTATGTGACCTACAAGTTTTATATGATCAAATCTCAAATTCCCTTCCAACATCATCAACCTCCCATTCTCCTCTTGACAACTGCTTCATATATGCTTATCTTTTACTGTACTTCAAACATGTTAAGTTTATACAAGTCTGTATTGCTCAGTTTTCAGAAAAAGCAATACAAATAGGATAGACATACAGACAGACAGACAAGATAGGTGAGTAAAGATTTATTGGAAGAATTGGTTCACATGATTATGGAAGCTAAGAAGACCCATTATTGACTATCTGCAAGATGGAGACCCAAGGGAAAGTGGTAGCAGGACTCCATCCAAATTCCAGAGCACAGAACCAGGAAAGCTGATGATGTGTATCTCAGTTCAAGGTCAAAGGCCTGAGAACCCAGTGAGTGGAGGTAAGAGAAGGCACTGGTGCAAGTCCCAGAGTCCAACGGCCAGAGAAACTGGAGTTCTGATGTCCGTGGGAAGGACAAGGTTATTCTCAACTTAGAAAGAGAGAGGGAGAGAGAAAGGGATAGGGGGAGAAAGAAGGAAAGGGAGAGAGGGAGAAAGGGGGGAGAGAGGAGGGAAGAAGAGGAAAAGGAGGAAAGAAGAAGAGGAAGAGGAAGAAGAAAACAGAAGAGAAGGAAAGAGAGAAAGAGACAGAGAAACAGATTGCCTTTCCTCTGCCTCTTGTACTATCGGGCCTCCAGTCAACTGTACAGTGCCTGCCCACTTGAAAGCCGGTGAGCCTCAGTTGATTGAAAGACTCACATGCCAACCTTCTTAAATATCCTCAAAACATACACATAAAAATACTTTACCAGGTATCTAAGCATCCCTAATCCAATTAGACTGACACCTAATAATAACTGTTACACCACTTATGACCTTCTCAACCCAAAATACTATTTCCCCTGATTCAAATCTAAGTTTGAACATCATTTCTATAGAGAAGTCTATTTTAACTATCCAATCTAATGTAGCCCCCTATTTACTCTCCTTCATATCAAATTGCTTTATGTTTCACTAAATGTTAATATTTGCTTATGTATTCATTTATTTTAAAAAGCAGATGTTTTTCAAATTTTACTATTAAAGTCAAGTCACAGACTCAGACAAAATATTTGTAAGACACATATCTTATGAATAATTTGTATTCAGAATGTACACCTAAGAACATCATACAATGAATAACTAAATAAAAAATGGAAAAGTATTTGAACATATACATCACCAAAAAGGTATTCAGATGGCCAGTAAGAACATGAGAAGTTGTATAATACAATACAGTCGTTATGGACATGCATTAAAATTTTGAGCTAGCACAATATATTTACAAAAAATGACTGTTAAGTAAATTAATATGAAGTGCTGTTAAAGATAGGGAGCTACTGGACCTCTCAGATAGTACTAGTAAAAATTCAAAATTGTAGAGTACTTTGGAAAACAATTCTGTAATTTCTCATAAAACTGGCCATATGAACCTAAAGTTGGGACTAAAAGGTATAATAGATAATGTGAAATAGGAAGAAAAGGGGCAAAGGGGAAGGGGAAATGAGAGGGGTAGGGGAAAGGAAAGAAGGGAATGGAATTAATATGAGAAAATGAAAAAAATGGAAACCAAGTCTTTGTAAATGGGGAGGGATGGAGGAGTTGAAGGGAGGGCAGGGGAATGGGGAAAAAATAAGAACCAAGAGAGATTATGTAAAGGTGCAAATTTCCAATGATGAATGTCATTATATTGTATACCTAAAATGTACCAATAAAATTAATTTTTTTTAAATTGGCCATATGATCCAATAGTCTCACTCAAATGTAATTAAGAAAAAGAAATTAAAACATAATTCCATCTACAAACTAACACTTGAATGTTCACAGAAGCTCTATTCATAATTCTCACAAACTAGGAACAACACCAAATGTTCACGAACTGATTAATAAATAAACTGTAATAGAATTAAACAATAGAATACTTGTCAGTTGGGCCAGGATTTAGCTCAGTGGGCCGCAGCCTGCCTTGCAAGCGCAAAGTACTGAGTTTAATCCCCGGGACCAAAAGAAAAAAAAAAAAGAACACTTGTCAGTAATCAAAAAACAAACTACTAGGGAAAAGAAACTGAAATAAGCCAGTTATTTCAGGGCAAAGAATACAGGAAGAAATTGATCACAAATAGGCATGAGGAATTTTGAGAGATGATGCAAATTTTTTAAATCTTGATTGTGATGGTGGTTACATGACTATATATATTTTCCAAAACTCATCATATTATACATTTTAAGTAGTGAATTGTATTATATGCAAATTATACATCAATAAGCAACTACACAAAATATCATACTAAAAGTGACCTTGAACACTTACAAAAAATTACTAAATATTAAGCAGACTAACAGTACAATGGCCACTAAGAAACTATTGAAAATATAAGATATGAAGTATACATTTTGTAGAATTTTTATCAAAAAAAAATATCTTTACTAACAATATAGTATTTTGTAGATAATGACCTAATTTTACAAAAGAAAAATGTGGTTACATTAAACATTTTTTCCAACACTGTCAGGTAAATGCATTGTATGTATGTACATAGAAATATGACTACAAAAGAAGGAAAATAACTTTCATATGTAACACATGGAAGACAATTTCATCGCATACCTCCCATCCACTATGCTCCTATTCCCAACATTGTTCAGCTTTTCACAATTTCTCACCTTGGTACTGGAACAGTTTCAATATCTCTGATTTCAGTCTAGCTTCACCTTTCAAATTATTCGATAAATACTTTATTATCAACTTTTTTCTCCAAAATAAATATCTCTTATACTCTGCAAACCTCTGAATAAAATTGAAGCTCTTGGTTCTGAAAAATCAAGACTTTCCTAAATCAGACCTCAAATCTGTCATTAAAAAATCTCTAATTCCTGATCTGTGCAAAATTATGTATCACTTGAGTGATCCTTCAGGAGCACTGCTTCGTATTATTTATTTTTGTTGGAAGTCTTTTCCCCATCTTCTTGAAAATCTATCCTTTCCCACCCAGCTCCTAAAATCTTATGCTTGCTTGTATTTCTTAAATGAATGAATGTGTGAACTAAGTATTACTTCTTTCTTCTATTAGATTCATATTAGTTCCCAAGCCAGATATTTCTCTTTCCTTTAAACAACTATGAGCTTTACTTTATTTCTTGTTATTGCATTTGACATATTTTCTCTAAGATTACAGTTAAAACCATACTTGTCTCAATCCTCTCCCTAAAAATCTATATTATTAAATATGTGTGCTGAGGATTGCATTTCACTCATTTTTATCTCCACAAACCATCTAGAGTTACATGTAGTAACCCTCAGAACAGTTTTTAGAAGGTTGTGTAGCTGTTTGGCTAAAATTTATGAAGAACATAAAGACGAAGTTCTATAGCAGACTGGTAGGCACTTGTTTAAAATATGAAGCTACCCCTCTTGTGTAACTTTAAGGAGAGTCACACTATGAAATTTTGGGGAAGCATAGTTTTTTAATAATTTGTGTATTTAACATTCAAAATAATATTTTAGCTTAATTATATTGATCATGTGATCTATCATATCTTTTTAAATGTAAAACGATAACTCGGACAACTGAATAGAAAAGACATGATAAAAAATGACTAGTGTGGATCCAGAGATTTAGCTCAGTGGCACTGCACCTGCCTTGCAAGCTCAGGTCCTGAGTTCGATCCCCAGCACCCCTCAAAAAAAAATGACTAGTGTATTATATGCACTGTGTAGTAACTCATAGCTTTTGTTTCATTTCTGGTTTTGCAATATACAATCATCCTATGCTAATGAGTAAAGATATAAATTCACAAAGTAAAATAATCTTTTAGTTTTTTTATATGAAAATATAACAGGTAACACTAACTCCTTGTTTTAAACTCTTATATTTATCTTCATTGCATTTGTAATTTCAATGGTACCTTCTTATACTATGTTATATCTTCCTGAACATAAACTTGGCTTCTGAAAGTACTGAACAATATTCCATTACCAATGTGAACATTTACTAATTGTTAATGATACAATAACATGGAAAATTCTTGACATGTTATGTTCTTTGCCAATTATATTGGAGTTAATTACATAAGAGTTAATTATATTAACTCTTATAAACATCTAATTAATTTCTAGATTATATCAATGAATGAATTATTAAATAATGTAAGTATGTCTCAAGAACAGACAAAGAAATTTTGGTGTTATCAGAAGATATTTTTATATATGGGCATATTAGGAAATTTTCATTTTGATACAAAAAGCTTTTTATTAAAAAAATGGAAGTCATTTACATTGGGCTTTGTAAAAACCATTTGGTAGTTGAGTATATTTTTAAATACTTAGAGTATGTGCTTAATTATGGTAACCTAGTAAAGAAAAACTTTTGTAATTAAGCCTTTAAGCAGGAAGAAGGGTGTATATACACCCCATATGATAGATCTGATTAACGAGAGAGCCAACACACAGAAATGCACAGTAAATACCAGAAGAAAGGGGAAAAGAACTGAGAGGGGTATTCAAAAAAAGACAGTTTTCCATAAGAGCAGAAACAATGACTCGTTTTACCAAGGTCAAAAGCTATATAACTTTTCTTTGTGGTTTTCTGCATTCTCCAACTGAAATCAGATAGGGACAAAGTGCTAAGATACTGAAAATCCAAACAAATTCCTTTTTTATAAAAGTATTATATGGTTGTTAGGATAATTAAAACTTGAATAAAACATCAGGATTCTTGACATGTAGTGGAGCTCTCAAAATTTGAAAAACATCTGAGATTGGTAAATAACTCACTTTGAGTAAGACAAGTGAGGTAATTCTGCATGAGCATGAGAAAACCATGACTATATTAACCAAACTTTAACAATAATTCAGGGTTAATGAATACAGCATCAAAATATATCTAGGTTTTTCTTTACAACTTTATTAACTCTTGTTCTAGTATTGTATACAATTTACTTTGAGTATATACACTCACTAGTCCCAGAAGAAGGGGCCATACTATTGGGAATCACACAGGAAATCACCAGAGATAATCAGGAGGTAGAGGAACATGGGGGTACTGGGGGCAAAAGCCATTGTCATGGTTCTGCAGAAAGAAACAAGTGAGATGGTGAAAACAGGTTAAGGATTGGCTAGTTTAGGTAACTTCAGAAGTCTCTGGGTTACAGGGGCTGTCCCAGTTTTCAGTTACCTGACCCTGGAGTAATTATGGCAAATGGATAGTGACCTGAAGTGTAAGAGACTTATAAAAGAGGCAGTTGGGGTTTGGCCTCTGGATTGTTTGGTTCCCATATAAAAGGCATGCTAGGAAGGAGAGTTGTTTGCTATCTCTAGCAATTCACTACCCCTGGGAAAAGCAGTTCCTCCAAGGTAGGCAAGGTCTCAAGATGTCACAACATCAGAATGTAAAAGGCACAGTTAATATACTAATAAGCCTATCCCAAATTGCTAGTAATTTCTGAAGTGGCCACAGAATTCTATTTGGATTGTGACTCCAGAAACTAAATGAGGCAATGAGAACTGGAAAACTAACTTGGAGTGAAAACAAGTCAGTTGTCAATTTCAGACTAGCTTGAAGACCCAGCATACATCATTGTTATTTTTAAAGGTGAAAATGAACCTGAGCTGGAAATAAATATATAGAATATGGATATACAGTAAAATAACCTTCCCACCATGTTTGGCATTAGTCAGACCCTCATTAGAATGTTGCTTGTGCTTGGTTCACAACTTTCCCCAACCCCAACCCAGGAAATGGAAAAATCTGTCAATTGCCAAAGAGCAACTAAGTGAAGATGAGGTGGAAATAGTGATCAACTCTCTCCTCTATGTAATGGGGGGGATGTTTGACAAAAAATGTTATCATTTCACAAAAGAGAAATAAAGCACATTTTTGTTTGAGAATGTTTGGAGTGCCTGTCTTTTCTTTTCTGAGACCATAATCCCTTTTCCTTCTGTCCATTATTTTCAACTAAGGGTTTGGCCATATAAGTTTGGAGGAAAGGTGTAACTCCTTTCTGTGAACATAGAAGTAAAATCTGTTTACTGATAATTAAAATTTTGCTCACTCTGAAATGTTCCTTGTTCACAATTTAAACTTTTAACCACAAACCTGGGGTAAATTTTTTTTGAATAATACTCATCTCCTACTGACACGTTTCACTCTCATGTTGGACCCACTGTCCTTACAGTTTTCCTTGGTGGTTTGGCTGGGCCCTGTTCTTCCCAGAATTCCTGACCACTCCACCCATGAAAAGTGGTTCTTGCCTGCCTGCTGCTAAATCTAAAGACTTGACATTTTCAACCTGTGTCAACCCCAGAGTTATCTGTCAAAGACAATATATTCTCTTAAGATGAGCAAAATAGTGAATGCAAGGCAGACTCATAACCTGAGTTCACATACCACATAATATTCCTCTGTATCTGTTCTGGAAAAGTAATATGTATCTAAGCAATGCATTAAACAGTTAGGTGACTTTTTGTGGTGAATCCATTTTAGGTCTGGCCAAGCCCTTAAGTATTTAAAACTTATCACCTTATCACATTATACTCTGGCTGCTGGATATGGAGATACAGGACTTAATGTTTCCCCTGCTAGATTTCAGTCTTGCTCTGATCCTCTTCTTTTATATTCCTATTCCATTTTAGAATGAGAATATTTACCTTCTGTAATTGTATCATGGGATTAGACAACTTGATTGTTTAATTTTACAGAGGTTCACAGGTTCTGGCCATCATAAACCAACCAACTTTGCTCTTCCACTTTGGAGCCAGCTGACCATGGACTGAATCTCTGAAACTATGATCCAAATAAACCTCTATTCTTTAAAGTTGTGAGGATTGGGTATTTTCTCCAGCAACAGGAAAGCTGACTAATAAAGGAAACTTGGCAAGATTTATTTCATGATACCAAAATCTCTAGGTTTTTTGTTATATCCAAATGCCCATTATTCCAGCACACACACACACACACACACACACACACACACACACATACACACACACAGAGTCTTAGAGCTGTTCATTATGCACCATATTCCTAAACTTTTCTTATTCATTGCCCATGTACACACATTTAAACTGGACAAGGCCATCATCTCTATAATAATCTGTACCTCTTCTCTCTCTAGCCCCAGATTCCAGTCATATTTTTTTTTACTTCAACAGCAACTCCTGATGAGTTTCCTGGGAGGAAAACACTCTGTGTCCTTGCACTCGATAATAGAGCCTTTGTCTTTGCTTGTCTTCTGGAACACAGATCTTCTGTAGCCCTCTCCAGTGGACACTGTACATTACTAACAGCCCAACACACACATATCTAGGGCTTCAAGGTTAACAGGAGAAGTTAGTAACATTGTACAAAGGGCTTCTATGGCCATTGCTTTTACAAAACTGACTCTTTGGTGAAAATATACAGGTAATATATTTGTATACACATACCCACACATGCATACCTTGCTTCTGAGGCTTATGCCATTAACCAAATAGCTGTATCCCAACTACATCTCTCACTGTAGTTATCAACAGATCTGCCAAGTTCTACTCTCATTCATTAAAAATGTTATGATTGGCTCAGTCTTCTGCATCTTAATTCCTGTCATTATCTTGTTTGAATTTAGTATCTTCTCATTTTCCTACTAAAAATGATGCTATGTTTCCCACTGTTCTTGGTTTTGAGCATAGTCTACTACTCCAGTAGAATAGTCATGCCCCTCAAACTCTCTGAGCACACTTTATGTACTAGTTAATACTGGCTTTCAGTTCCTGGACTATTCCAGGTTCATTTCCACCTCAGGGTCTTGCAGGTATGGGGATTCCTTCTAGAACACCGAGGCCCCTCCCATCTCCAAAACTTCCTACCCTGTTTCTTCCCCAACACTAATTTCTACTAATTCTAATTCATCCCTCATCTCTCAATCCAACTGGCATATTCACAGGTAAATGTTTCCACAATAAATTTACCCATCCCATCCAGACTAGTGTTGAGGAAGGAGTCTCAAGTAAAGGACAATTTTGTATCACATGGAATATCTGGCAATGTCTGGAATATCTGGCAATGTTTATCATAAGAGAGTATGCCAGGAGCACATAATGAGTGAGCAGAGGCCAGAAATGCTGCTAAACATCCTACAGCACACAAGACAGTCTCCCACAATACAGAATTATCTGGTACAAAATGTAAACAATGCTGAGGTTCAGAAACCCTACATTAGATCACAGTCATGCCCTGTACATTTATATTGCTTCATTCAATATATTCATAGTATTGTTTATTTAATGTCTGTTGTCATTTAAATCATGAGTTCACAATGGAACTGAAACACAATGGTGACAAATGCCTGTTTATAGATAGGAAGAAACAAGAACCATCAAGAAAAGAGGTTGGAAAGAGGAGCATCAGTTGAGGAATTTTCAGTAATTTAGCAATAAAGAAAGTTTAAAATGCCATAAGTGCAAATGCTGAGGGTACAATGAGGGTATACAACAAATATTTAAAGAAATAAAAGAATATACAAATTATTAAATATGAGTAATGAAAGAGAAATGTCAGAAAAAACTTAGAGACTTGAGCAGTCTTTAATGGAACAAAAAGAAGTCGCTTTATTTTTAATTGTTACTTATGGTCCTTTTAAAATCAAAGACATATGAAACAACAAATCAAAGCTTAAAATCAAAAACATATGAAACAACATTATAAGGCAAAAGATTTATACGATCTGACGAGAAACACAAGTATGAAACAACATTATATTAAGAACAAAAGATTAAGTGTCCAGTAATGGGAATGATTGAAAGATAGATCATTCTTACCAGCAACATGAGAGAAAGATAAGTGCTGTAGTTTAACAGAAATATAAATCTGAGTTTACAAGAGCCAAAGTACAATGAAAAATATAAACATGATGGTTTACATCTTTGATGAGATTTCCACCACTTCTTCTGCAGTTTCTTTAGAGTTATTTTGATATTAATAGTCTTAATTTTGTTTTTTTTAAAATTAGGAAAGACAAATTTTCCTGGAACTGAAACCTAAGAAGAATGTATCCAAATGATTCTTAAGAAGCACTAAGTTACAGTGCAAAATATTTTCAGTAATAATTTTATGGAACTCCTTATATCTCTTATGTGATCCTTTTTTATATGGACTCATGATTAATTAAGAAATCATAATTCTATGAAGATGTCTATGCAACAGTGATTATCAGACATATGAGGGGTGTTGGGAACAGGGAATTGACTTTCAATACATGTGTCTGCCCTCCTACAGCAGTCTCTCAGTCTTCTTGATTATACAAAACTCAAAGAGCCAGTGGGACAGTTGTTTTTCAGTGGTTAAGTACACTGTCACTAGTTTCTGTTGGAAAAATATGAGAAAGGTTTTTGGTGGGGTAGGGAGGAAGTGAGTTAACAGTACATAGATAGGGTGGTAGTACAGAGAATTCTCCTTCCACCAGTTAGTACAGTTCAAAAGAGATTTTTTCTTAATAAATTCAGTTGTTACTTTTGTAATTTGTCTCTGAGTTTTAAAAAGCATTGACTGTTGTCTAATGGGTGATGCTACTGATAAATATTTGTCCTTTTTTCCTAATTCTCTGAAGGTTGCTTTATAAGAGTCCCTAATCTGTAGAAGGTATTAAAACAATTAGGTAGAATCATTATTAAAATGAAGTTGCAGATCAAGCTATGATGTAACAGAAAACACATACCACAGATATTTCTAGGCAGGCGGCCACACCACTGAGCTAAATCCCTGGCTCGACAGATATTTCTAAACCCATGACAATCTGTGGGACAATCAGATCAGTATTTTCAAAGGATCATCAACAATATGTTGAGCTAGCTTTCATCATTAATCAGTCCATCTGAGCACTGCAATAATCCCTTGAAAATAACCTAAAATCATTGTTCACCATAGATTATTTGGGTTTGTGACAAAG
Source organism: Heterocephalus glaber (assembly GCF_000247695.1). The sequence continues at coordinate 12,132,937 of NW_004624789.1, read as the reverse complement.
ATTTTTTGTCCCTTACAAAGGGTCTAAAATTAGAGTACTCCATTTCTATAATCTGAGTATTGGCAGGTACATTGCTGACATTTAAAAAGAACTCAACTGCTAAAAATGGTGTGCAAGTTCTCAAATCACCAATCTGAGAGATGGCTTGCATCATGTCCTAAGAAGGATATCTATGGGAAAACAAAGCATTTTTTCTTTATAATTATAGCAACTAATAAAATTCTAGGCTAGTAGAGATGGTTGCCTTCCATTGGTTAAATGCATTGTTACTAGAGTTCTTGTTAGAGAATTAAGAGAAAAGGTGTTAAGAGCAGATAAGTTGGGAACATGGGAAGAGGGTGATGGTATAGAGAATTCTCTTTCTGCCAGTTTATGCAGTTCTTGGCAGATATTTTGTTATTAAATTAAAATGTTATTTTTCTAATTTGCCTCTGGATTTTCAATGACATTTACTTCAAACATGACATTTAATAGCTCTGTGAAAATATTAAAATTGAACAGAAGGGAAGTGTTTAGCAAAAAAGATCTTTCTGTTTCGCCTTTTGTGTTTTGCCATTGACAATAATTCCAGTGTCTTAACAGTGAGAGCCCTGGGGATGAATCAAAACATAAATGCTTTGTATTTATTTGAGTAACTGCTGGAGGAAAGACAACATCCCTTTTGAAGTTCATTATTAATTGAGATTAAATCTAAACCTCACCAGTTAAAACTGATTTATGTGGACTATTCTGGCTTCCAAAATCAGCTTGGCAAATTTATGATACTATATTTTGAAAGTAGAGACAAAATTTATGAAAATATTTTATTTTAATCCTGGGTTCAAATCACATAGTGTTGTATGCTAATGGCTCATTGGTAGGTACAAAGACACTAAGTTCAAGAATTAGGCATTGTGGCATATTGCTATCTTTCTGGTACCCAAAGTTATAGTGTTCCAGACAGACCTAGTAGCCTCTGTGCCTCCAATATTTTACCTTATGACCGCTACCCTATGACAGCTGGAGTTACCTGCTAGGCTCCTCCTCTCAAACCACCTTTCTTTAACTAGTGCTGCATATTCCAAATGACACTGTCCTTCTTTCCTACCCTCTAGTACAACTCCTGAGTTTGAGTGTACTGACTAATAAACCTCAGCCATCCATTAATTTTGTTAATTTGTCATTGGGATAATATTTTTGTGTCCTTTACGTTACGGTGTACTTGAGGAGTCATATTCATCCTTGTATTCCTGGCTTTATATCGTACTAGGAACCATAAGGTCTTATAGTTTGTGGAAGAAAAGAAGATAGGAAAGAAGGAAAAGAAAAGGAAAAGGAAGAGGAGAAGAGAGAAAAGGAGGGAGAGAGAAAGGAAAGATGGGAAAAAAGAACTAAAGGAAGAAAACATTCTTTTAAAAACACAATAAATATTTATTAAAACAAAACAACTTGCAGCCAAACTTAAAAGATCAACTCTTTTAAAATGTCAACTCCATAGGACTTTTGTATTTTTATAAGACACTTGATAAAACCAAAGATAAATTCTTAAAGGTGAAAGTTTGATTCTCTCTTACAATTCCCAATTCCCTTTAACTCACTCCATATTTATGATCCTACAGTAAATTGGTCTAAGCACCCTGCCTGTGCTCCTCAATCAAAGCTGTTTGCAATGTTATTTTCAGAAATTTGTAAAAAGGGATAATATGGGTATTTATCATCACTTAGATGATGAACTAGCAAAGTTAGGATGGAGCTAACAAGGAGATATTGCAAAGTCAATCTTCAAATCAGGGGAACTATTCTTCAAGGGTTTTCTGAATTATAGGTTCTCTGATATTATCTTGCTTAATTATCCTTGATTTCTTGTTTATCTTTCTCACTCAGTCTCTGAGAAAAAGGCTTCTCTTCCTCTATCCTAAAAATAAGATTTCCTCTTGTCCCTTCAATTCCAACTTTTTCATTTCCAGGCCTTTGTACCTCTGAAATTAAATCTAGAGGAAAACTCTAGCATTTTCAGGCTAACCAAACCTCTTCTTTCCTTTGATTTTCATATCTGTACCATGTCCAAATATCAACAATTTAATGCAGTCGTTCCTCCTATCAGTCCACTCATTTCTAATCCACTTAATTATCACAAACCATTTCTTGTAATGTTATTCATCCCCTCAAATCTGTTACAATCAATCTATAAAGTTTTCAATAATTTCATTGTAAACAAATCCAAATCCAAACACTTCATTTTTTGGTACCAGGGATCAAACTCAGGGCCTTGGGCTTGCAAGGCAGGTGTGGGGCCACTGAGCTAAATCCCCAGCCCTGAACATCATCTTCTATTGAAAAACACTGTCTTGGCTTTCTTTGCATTGTATTCCTCACTGACCAATTAATCTTTATTTCCTTCTTCCTGGAGCCTCTTAGCTAGACAGATAATCTTTGGGCCACTGTTTTCCTTCCTATATGCTCCAATTTCCTCTACATCTCTAACCTCTTCTTACCCTGCCTTCAATTAGCACATTATTTTTTAGCTATAGACTGACTAACTTTGGTTATTTGCAGAGCCAATGATAAGGGGAAAGAAGGGAGGCTAAGGGGAGGTTGATGAAGTAATATACTAGAAATGAAAGAATAGTTTCTAACATATTTATTCTTTGAAGAGAAATTGACATTGCAAATAATGTCTCTTGTTCTACATTAAGTGCTACATGAGATAATATATTATCAAAATTTTAATGGAAATTACTCAAATTATTTCTTTTTATAAACTGTGCATATTAGATGGCCTTCCAAAGATTTTTATTTTGAATTATCTTGTATTCTTTATCAAAGTGAAAAAATGATGAGCTTTTTCCTTTCGGCAGGCATAATTTCTTCCACTCTTGTATTTTTGCTCTGCATAACTTAGTGGAAGAATTAAGTGTTGCCTATTACTTTGATTGTGTCAGAGGCTTCCTCTCTAGAATCCATTCTCTGGTATACAGTCTGATTTGTCTTTCTTAGAGAGGGGCTTACCATGTTTTCTCCTAAGTTACCTGGGCTGACCTCACATTTGTGATCCTTCTTAGCCTCCTGAGAAGAGGTATGTGCTACAATGCCCAGATTGTACCATTTTAGTAACTAAATAACCTTTCCCCAGTTTTAATCTAAAATTACTCCAAGTTAATTTCAATTATAATTTTGAGAAATAAAACTTTTAGATTAAAGAGAATGTCTCAAAGGATTTGACAACATCTTTGAAAAAAGCTTATAGATAAAATGAAGAAATGTAAGCTAGGTGTTGGCAGAGTTAGGGGGATTTGTGCCTGACTGCAAAGATAATGTGCTTCAGAGCTTGTGTTTGGTCTTGCCCTAGTCCACATGTTTACCAGTGATTCATATGAAGACAAAAGTATGCTTATAAAATCTTCAGAAGACCAATATTTTGGAGATCTAGATCAACAAGACAGGAATTCAAAACATTCTTTCTGGGATTGAAGTTATGACATGAAGTTTTATAAAGATAAAGGAAACAGTACTTAGGATAAAAATAAAATCAATTGTACAAGTTCAAGAAAAAAAAGAATGTGGCTTAATGTCAGCTCTTATAGGAATATAAAAGATTTTAGCTGACAATGAATTTAATTAATAAATAACATGACCTAAATAATGAAATAAGGGCTACCCTGATAGGGTATTAAATTTTTATGCATTGAAGACATAAAACAAACAGTCCATAAGTTAAGAGATGCCGACTAGCCTATTGTTACTATAAGTTTGCTCTGCATCTAGTAACAAAGACAAAATGCCACAATCTCCAGTGTCATTTTTCTTATTATCCTCATTCCAGTTTCTGGTCCTCATCAGAGGTTCAATGCACATTGCTTAAAAAAATTAACAAGGACACAGCAATTCAGGGGCAGACATAGATCAATGAGAACATTATATGCATATATCACAGAAGAAGTAATTATTTAAGTATTTCGTGTATGTATATACATGATGAATATTTGTACAGAATAAAGACATAATGACCATCTTCTTTAAAAGATTACAAAATTAGGCCAATAGCCATTGATATGTTTAAGAAAAATTTTCTAAAGAAGTTGAGGGAATGTAGAATACAAGAAATCTGTTTTGGCCAAAGTTATAAATTTTATACTGAAAGAGAGATTTCAATGTAATTGAAACTCATAAGAGATATTTTTCCAAGTTCTTAAAAACCTGGCCTTGGACTGGGGATTTAGCTCACTGATTCCACTGCCTCCCTCGCAAGCGAAACGTCCTCAGTTTGATCCCTTGTAGCAAAAAAAAAAATTGACCAGAAAAACCTGGCTTTTCTAAACCCAAAAATGATCAAGTAATATATTATGATAGACCAACTCCAAAACTGCAAAAGGATAATTGTGTAAGAGCCTTTAGGCCCACCGTACCACTGCCCCCAGCTCAGAGGAGCACAGGCCCCCAGCGCTAAGCAGCTGAGCATTTTGGGCTCCGTACCACCAGCCCCAACCCAGAAGAGCAGAGCCCTACCCAGCACTGAGGAGGTGAGCTTTGCAGGTACTAGCAACACATACCCCACCCCACCCCCAACCCCACTGAAATGAGAAGACACATAAACAATTCACAAAACTAGACTTTCAGATCACCTAAAGCAACCCCAAAGGGAAAGGAGATGGAACAATCTGATACTCAACAACCTGGACTCCCTAAACTGGAAACAAAAGAGGGTTTGGAAAAAGTGAAATCAGACATAATTTCTCACATAACATCAGATATTGTGCCCATAGTGCAAGACATGATTAATAAATCCAGAGTGGACACAAATTTATAAAAAAGAGAAGAGCTGAGGAACATGATGGAATCCTAACGCAGGAAACAAATGGAATCCAAAAAGGAGATACAAACAGATTTTCAGGAGATTAAAAACTCCATTGAAAGTTTACACAGCACAATGAGCCAATGTGAGGACAGAATTTCAGACAGAGAAGATAAGATTGCAATGAGTGATCAGGAAAAGAAAATATTTTTTAAAATAGTAAGGGACCATGAGAAATGGATCAGGCAGCTCCTAGATAATGCAAAGAAGAATAACATGAATAAAAAGAATAACATAAGACTGATCAGAGTCAATGAAAAAACAGGAGAGAGACCAGATGACATAAAAAATCTGTTCACAGAAATGATGCCAGAAAACTTCCCAAGCAGAGGAAAAGAACTTGACATACAGATAAGTGAGGCATATAGGACTCCACATAGCCTTCATCAAAAAAATCTACACATGAGAATATAATAGTTAAGATTCCAGAAACCCAACAGAAGAAAAAAACTCTGCAAGCAGTTAGAGAAAAGAAACAAATCACATAAAAAGGAAAGCCCATCAGAATTATAGCAGACTTCTCAATGCAAACCATTAAGGCAGGACAAGCTTGGAATGATGTATTTCAAGCCACAAAGAAAAACAGCCTGCAACCCAGACTGATGTACTCTATAAAATTATCTTTCAAAATTGATGGAGAAATAAGATACTTTCATGACAAAGAGCACCTTAGGAACTTCATGAATACCAAACCAGCAGTCCAAAAAAATTTTAGACAATATCCTAGAAAAACACAACAAGGATCACAAACCCACAAAGCCCAGCAGAATGAACCTATCAGGCATGACAAGGAATTAAATGCAAAGGGGGAGAATCCAACAGAAAGAAAAGGTCATGACAATGATAAGTCAATACATATCAGTTATAACCATCAATGTTAATGATCTCAATTCACCAGTCAAGAGAAATAGACTGAAAAAAAAAGTAGACTGGCAGAATGGGTCAAGAAGCAAGATCCAACAATATGCTGCATACAAGAAACACATTTAATTCAAAAAGAAATTCATAGACTAGAAGCTAAAGGGTGGAAAATAATACTCCATGCAACAGGAACCCGAAAAAAATCAGGAGTAGCTACCCTCTTTACAGATCAAGTGGATCTCAAACCAACACTAAGACAGACAAAGAAGGACACTACATCCTTGTAAAGGGAACAATCCAAGAGGAAGAGATGACAATCATAAATATATATGCACTAAACACTAGAGCACCCAACTATATAAAACAAATATTAACAGGCATGGAAAATCCAATAAGCAATAATATAATAGTAGTAGGGGACCTTAATACCCCACTGTAACAAATAGATAGATAAACTAGACAAAAAATAAACAACAAAATACTAGAACTCAATCAAACACTTGAACAAATGAACTTAACACAGGTTTACAGAGTGTTCCACCCTAAAAAATTAGAATACACATTCTTGTCAGCTGCACATGGGTCCTTCTCCAAAATAGACCACATACTTGCTCATAGAACATGTTTAAGTAAGTGCAAAGGGATTGAAGTCATTCCCTGAATATTATCAGACCATAGTGCAATGAAATTGGACATCAATACCAAAAGAAACTGCAAGAAGTTCATAAACACATGGAAATTGAAAAATACACTTCTGAATAACTAATGGATCACAGAGGAAATTAAAGAAGAAATCAGACAGTTCCTTCAATTAAATGACAATGACAATACAACACATCGGAATCTATGGGATGCAATGAAAACAGTCTGATGAGGGAAGGTCATAGCAGTGAATAATCATATTAGGAAAACGGAATGAGCCCAATTAAACAACCTGATGCTGAGCCTCAAGCTTCTAGAAAGAGAAGAGCAAGACAAACCCAAAGCTCATACAAGGGAGGAAAGTATAAAGATCAGAGCTGAAATAAAGGCAATGAACACTAAAAAAACAGTACAAAAACTCAGTGAAGCCAAGAGTTGGTTCTTCAAAAGAATAAATGAAATTGACAAAACCTTAGCTAACCTTATCAGAAAAAAGAAAGAAAAGGCCCAAACCCATACAATTAGGAAAGAAAAGGATGAAATTACAACGGACCCAGCAGAAATCTAGAGGATCAACAATACCTGCTTTGAGAACCTGTACACCAATAAGATGGAAAACACAGAAGAAATGGTCAGATTCACAGATACGTATGAATCACCAAGGTAGAATGAAGAAAACCTAAAAATTCTAACCAACCCAATATAAATCAATGAAATTAAAAACATAATTAAAAACTTACCAACAAGGAAAAGCTCATGTCCTGATGGCTTCACTGCTGAATTCTACAAGATATTTAGAAAAGAACTACTGTTTAAACTCTTCAATGAAATTGAAAAGGAGGCAATACTCCCAAGTTGAATCCTGGAAGCAAGCATCACATTGATCCCCAAAGCAGAAAAAGACCCAACCAAAAAAGAGAACTTTAGGCCATTACCACTAATGAACATAGATGCAAAAATCCTCAATAAGATACTGGCAAATAGAATGCAGAAGATCATCAAGAAGACCATACACCCTGATCAAATGAGATTCATCCCAGGGAAGCAGTGATAGTTCAACATAT
>NW_004624789.1:12100925-12122690 GCF_000247695.1 Heterocephalus glaber | reverse complement strand
GTGTGAGAAACTAAAAGTGTAAATAAGGACTAAAAAGTATAATAGATAATGTGTAATAGGAAGAAAAGGGGCAAAAGGGAAAGGGAAGTGGGAGGGGTAGGGGAAAGGAAAGGAGGAAATGTAATCAATGTGAGAAAATGTAAAAATGGAAACAAAGTCTTTGTAAATAGGGAGGGATGGAGGGGTTGAAGGAAGGGCAAGGGAATGAGGAAAAAATAAGAACCAAGAGAGATTATGTAAAGGTACAAATTTCCAATAGAAAAAAGAATAATTGTGTGGCACTGTATTCTACATGAAAGATGACTTTTTGTCCACCCATTCAGGAGAAAATAGTAGAACATCTCATTAAAGTGAGGATTGAGTTGTAGAGAGCTGTACTTTCTGAATATTATTTATCACCAGTGATGATGTAAGAAATTGGATCAATTTACATGAACAAGTATTTATTGAGTGCATAAAGTTCTTCATATTCAAATAAAAGATGTGAGATTTTAAAATACTGTGAAAGAAATGACATGAAGCATTATACCAGGGAAATTATTCCAAATTGGTTAATCTCCAGCAAAGTGTACTCTAAAGTATGTGCCAAACAATGGCACTAACAAAGAAAAGCATCTGGCTTTAACAGAAATTTTTTAATAGTAAATACCAGAAACTTATTAGGTAATAACTTAACCATAATAGTAGGTATATATCTTGGCCTCCAATCACCAGAGATAATAAGTGAGCTTTGTAAACTCATGTGCTAACCTGGTCATTTGGTAGCAGCTCCTAAAAGTGCTCTGATGAGGAGGTTTCTAAAGCCAAGTCTAAGCTTTTTATTTTACCATAATAATTATTCATGGCTGGTATAGACAATAATGCAAGCACACATTTCTGTGACAGTTCTAACCTGTAACGCTGCATAATGGTGAAATTAACAAACTTCCAAACATCCAAAAACATCTGCCAACGAGGCTCACCCTAATTTACCAATCAGGCTCACCCTAATTTAAAAGTGAAAAATCAAGAGGAAAGATTTGACCTGCGTCTGTTTATAATACTTCTTGTTGAAGTGTTCCCTCCCTTTTCATCTCTACTACCCATGTAAGCTGGTTGACATATCTGATTTCCTGTCACCCATCTAGTGGCTTTAGGCTCCTGGGATTTTCCCAGAAATCTTTGCTCAAATGGTCTAGTGTGCACGCTCCATCACCCACTTAAATATGTTCCTAAGATGACAGCTGAGTACATAGTCTCCCCTTATTCATCTGGGTGCGTGTTCCAAGATCCTCAGCAGATGCCTGAAACTGCAGATAATGCTGCATCCTGTATATACTACATTCTTTCTTATATGTACACACTCATAATAAAGTTTAATTTATACATCAATCACTATAAATTAAGAACAATAATAGAATGAAAACAACTATAAGAATAAATGACAATAAAAGTTATATGATTGTAGTCTTTCTGTCTCTTTTCAACTATTTTTTTTCATGTCACTACTCTTATGCTTTGGAGCCATTATGAAGTAAAATAAGGATTACTTGAATACAAGCACTGCTATTCCACACCAGTCAATCTTATAACCTAGATGGCTACCAACAATAGTAGGTAAAATACACAGCATGGATAAGTGAAACAAAGGGATGAATCACATCTTGGATGGGATAGAGCTAGATGATGCAAGATTTCATCATGCTACTTAGAACAGTTCATAATTTAAACTTAAAATTTATTTCTTTAATTTTTTGTGAAATAATTTTTGGACCATGATTGAACACAGGTAGCTGGATAACTGAAACTACAGAAAGCAAAACTGTGTATGGGGCGGGTATAGTAATATGATCACCTTAAATCTTGCTTAAGTATAAATAGATACTTACATTTTAGTGGAATCACCGGAACCTTCCTCTTCATAAATAATGAGTCTGTCTTCCAGAGACTGATTTTCATGACCTGCTTCTCTCAATTTCAGTAGTCAAACCAAAGAAAACAATGCAATGATGGACTCTAGAGGATTTCTGTACAAGAAAAGTTTTAGAATGTTTCTTTGCCTCCATCCATCTTTTCAATTACATATATTTATCCTGCCTCGATAAACTTCCCAGATGAAAAGCCCGTACATCTACTGAAATACAATAGTTGTACCATAGCATCAGTTCTCCTGACCAGAATGTAAAATCATGCTACTCTTATAACTAATATGGAAAAAGTATATAGATTATATCAAGGAAGGAGGTCATACAGGGAGAGTTCCATCTGAGAAGACACTGTTACTTTAGCTAACAGGCAAAATTACTATTTTAATATAGGCATTGGAACCATAATGACCAAAAATACTTCAGATACATGTACTGTACTTGTTTATGAATCTGTGCATAAAACATAAACCAAGATGAGATTTTCAGTTTTCTTTGCCACAAAGAGAAATGATATCAACATTATCTGCTGTTTTATCCTTCTGAATAGATATATCTTAACATGTCTACTGAGTTACCTTCCTGGTAACTGGGTTCCCCTCCAAGGACAGACAGCATTTCAAATACTATGGTAGGACTCTAAGTCAGTTCCCTGATATTGCTTCACTGAAAACCAATTCACTGAAAAACAATTGGTTCTTTTTACCAATTTTACTTATTCTCAAAAACATGTAAGGGTATTATTTCTGAATACATGTAAAGAATTTGAGCATAAATTTTTTATGAATGTATACATACTTGAAAATATATTTAATATGTTCAGGAAGAATATTCTCCAACTTTTAATGAATTTAGTAAATATGGTAAATTTTGTGAGTAAGTCATTTGATATTTGATCTTTTAGTAAATGGACTTTTGGTGAAACACTGGCTTACAATTAATTGACTTTGAATGGATCAATTTGTTTCCCCATAGGAAAGAACATTCTCTGCTAAGGAGTGGGGGTGTGGCTCAGTGAAAAAATGCATGTTTACCACATGTGAGGCCCTGGGTTAAATCCCTGGCACTACACACAAACACAGAGGAGGGGGAGGGGGGAGAGAGAGCGAGAGAGAACATTCTCTGCTCTACCAAATGTGACAGAATAGTAGGAAACCAAGATTTCTCCAAGATATGGCAGTGGTCTCAACCAAGGAAGATCATGTTCCCTCATGGACATTTGGCAATGTCTGGGGACAATTTTAGTTGTCATTACTGGAGTGTGAAAAATTCTACTGGCATCTATGGGTAAAGTCCAGGGAAAATGCTAAACCTTTTTCAGTGCATAGGACACAACACACACACACACACACACACACACACACACACACACCCCACCATCATCTTCATCATCATTATCATAATCAAACAATTGTCCAATACAAAATATTAAATGTGCATAGGTTGAAAGTCACAAGATATGAAACATCTTTCTCTAATATCTTCTACATCACTCTATATCACTTTAGTATTGATACCTCTACTACACAACTCTAAAATAAAATGATTTTATTTCACTTAAAAAATTGGCACTAAGCAATGAACAAAGTATATGTGCTGAGCAACTGTTTTGTCTTCTTGAGATGGAGCACTCAGCTTTCAAATACTTTACCTGGCCCCAAGAGAAGAGAAGAAAGCCTAGAGGCAAAGCCATGACTATAAACCCAGGATTTTCTGGGATATATTCCAAGTCTCCTTTGACTATATTTGGTTCTTTGGACTGAAATATTTGTTTTTATTAACTTTGAGAATGAATTAGGCACTTCTTTCCATATTCTCTTCACCAATGTGACAGATACATATCTCCAAAATAGGAAAACGACAACCTGGGAACAAAGTAGAAGTGGGCCATTTCCTCTTCCCTCCTTTCTCTTCCCTTCCCTTCCTCTACAAGGCACATAACTCCTTTCATGAGAAGGAATATCAGGCTCAGAAAGAACATACAGATTGTTCTAGCAAAAACACAGAACCAAAAAGCTTGGAGGAAAAGTCCAAATAAAACATGTAATTACAGTGAACACAATATTGAACTGTTTAAACAAACCCTTCATTCCAATAAAAAGATTTTTACTTAGAAAACAGGAATGTCCGTAGGGCAAGCGTGTGCCCTAACCTGTGATCTCAGTGCAGAGCCCTTGACAGAGTCCCTTCAGTGTGTTCCAGCTGATGGAAGTAGAAAAAGCCGTATATCTCATGTCCTTCAGAAACCAATTTGTCAGTTCCTTTCTGCTCCTTACCAGGAACACACCAGTTGAAAGTGGCCAGAGAAAAGATAGTTTTCTGTTACCTTGGAAACAATCTTCTTTACTGCCTAGTTGTTAAAGCAAAAGTTCTGGAGTGGGAACAAAAAGATGATTTTATGGTGCTGGTGGAACAAACAGCTTGACTCAGTAAAAGACAATCCAATGTCCTCCTTTACAGGGTCCTGCTAGTCCAAGATACCAGCTAGGATTTCCTACAATTAAAAGAGAAATGGCCGAACAAGTGTGAGATAAATAAATCAGTTGAGCAAGAAAGGAGACAGTGACCTCATCCTGACCTGTCTCCAGCCTGTCTGAATGGAGGAAACAGAATCAAGCAAACGTCAGAGTTGGAAAAAACTTCAAAAGTTTTCTAAATCTACGCTCCTCATTTTGGAGATGAGAAAATAGTTATCCAGAGGCTAAAACATTCATGTATTGTCACATGCTAGTAAAAATCATAATCAGGCCTCCACACTTTCAAACTAGTGTCCTTTTGACCCCACCACCATTTTTAGACAAATAATCTACATTCTATGTGCTCTTGACTAAGCCACCTTCCCTATCTCTGTCATGGTTATTTGGTAGAGGTGACAGTATTTGAGACATTATTTTGCATATTCATGCCAATATATAAAGATTAAATATAAAGTAGCAAAATATATGTATGATTTATTAAACATTACTCTGTAAAATAGTATTAAGTATTAACCTTATGGGAAAACTTCTGAAAGTTTAACATAGAAATATTTCTGACAATATATGACCTAGTTTTCAAGTTAGAATACTGGTAGCCTTAGAATGTGATATTGGTCATTTAAAATAACTAAAAGACATTTTTTAAAATGAAAAATGATGACATGAATCCTACAAGACAAAGGTATCCATATGGAATCTAGTGTTTAGTTGGCCCACTGATAGTGTTGCGACATCTAGAATATTGCAAAGATATGCTTATTTTTGGACTAAGCATTGACCAACAGAATTGAATCAAACTCTTCAATGCATAGTCATATAATCTTTTTTTAGTGATGAGATTTCTCCCCAAACTAACATCACATCTTCCCTGGAGCAGAATAAAGAGTCAATTCCTCTCTTTTTACAATTGTATTCATCTCCGCAAACAATGAAATAAAATTAAAACATTGGCTTCTCAAAATTTCAACTGTCTATTAATACTTTCTAATGCCATTTTCTTCTCTTTTCAGGCAGCCAAAAAAATCAGACTACTTTATATCTAAACGTGTTCATCAGATTTATTCACAGTCAAAATTCCTTTGAAAAATCTCATAGAAATAGATGACAGCAATCATCAATATTCTTAAATGTGTTTCTAAATATCAAATAGCTTAGTTCCTTCTTGTTCTGAAAAAATAGTCAATTTATCTGTGGATTTTACTGTATGATAATTTTTAAAAATTATACAAGGAGATTGATTAGGTAGACTTACAGGATCAGAAGTAGGAGGGTCTACAATGGCCCTCTGCATGCTGGAGAGTCCACCAGCTACTCTGCCAAGAAGACAGAAGCTGCAGAATAAGAGGAATCAAGGATGAAGCACCAGTCCAAGATCAAAGGCCTGGAAGCTTACTGGAGAGTTGCCAGAGCAAGTCTGCGCAGGAAGGCTGAAGAAACTAGAAATGTGGAGACTGAGGCCCAAAGATGATGGTGAAGACTACAGCTCTTCAAAAACAGGAACACTTCTTCTTTTTTTCATCTTTATTTTATCTAGAACACAAGCCTATTTGTTGGTGACACCCACAACCAGGGTGGGTCTCTCCTCAGTTTGATGACCTAACATATCAATCATCCACTGAAAGGCCCACAACTATGCTTTACTAATCTACTAGACTTTTTTAATCTATTCAAATTGATATATCATTATTATTTCTCACAATCCACCCCTTGTCAATTTAAGACACATCTCCTTAGGCCATATTTAATCTCCAAATACAATAGCAAGTTCATAATTATACCAAACGTGATTCCACCATCCTGCATACAAATGAAAATGCAATTCCTTTCCTGGAATACAAAGTTTTTCTTTGGTAAGATTTGCTCTTCTCCTGACATTTATCACTTAAATATTATAATGAAGATTTAGCAGTCCTTAAGGACTGATCATAAATCAACCAATGGTAGGCTACAAAGAAAGAAAACAAAGATACAGTATCTGGTAACATTTGTGTATATATGTAAAACAATATTTAACAGCATAAGAAAGAAATACTCATGACAATTATAAATCTCCTTTTTGTAACTAGTCACATGGCCATACCTGGTATTTATAACTATCTTCTTCTACTACTATTCCCTTGGCCTTTAGCAAGCACCGCAGTGGGGCTTTGTTCTGTACCTAGCAGAGTGACTCATACTTTTGTCCCTAAAGCTCCAGACCATATCATGCTGCCTGGATTGAGTTGTTATAGTTGTCCATTGACCTTAATAATAGGAGATGGTATGACCTATGGCAGTGGTGATGAACCTGTGGCACATGTGCCACAGTGGGCTGTTTGTATCATTGAAAGCTCTAAAAGGTTCACCATTACTTCCCTAAGGGATCTTCTGCACTCCAAATGTATTTTTCCTTACTTACATTGTGAAGTGGTATTCCAATTTCTACCTTGGTAGTCTGGATCAATCACCCCCACCAACACTGTTACTCCCTTTTTAGCTTGTTGACTTAGAATATATGATAATTTTTAATTCATCCTGTTATTTCTAATGGTTTGGAAGTCACATTGAAAAAATTAGCATCTTTGTTGCGAATCTCAGAGGTCACAGAAAATCTATCATTTCAAAGGAAGCCATATTACATTGTGAAACTCTAGCAAAAGCACTGATGACATTGCTTTTGTGTAGCAAAGTGTTCTACCTTGATCTCAGACAACAGATGTTGTTTTCCAAGAAATGATCAAAGAGAGTGCCAAAATTTTCTCACCAGCAATAGCCTGCACTTTCTCATCTCCTCTCTACAATAATAAATTGTGAGTTCAAGAGGTTACATGATAAAGCCTTTTACTGGCCAATAAGACATTACTACAATCTTTCATACCTGCTTTATCAAATTTAGAAGGATATTTAAAATTAGGATGATCAGATTTCACACTTGTTACAATGGCTCTAATAAAAAAGACAAAAGATAACTGGTGTTGACAAGGTTGTGGAGACAGGGAACATTTACACATGTTGGTTGGAATGTAAATTACTATAGTCATTGTGTAGGATAATATGAAGGTCTCTCCAGAAAACTAAAAGTAGAATTACCATATGTTCTGGTTTACATATGTATGTCACCTCAAAGCCTTATGAGCTCAGAGGTGGGAGCCTATTGAAGATGATTGGATTACATAGCTGACTTGATGTTGGGAGGTGGGGCCTGGATGGAAGAGGTGGGTCACTGGGGGCATGACCTAGAATGCATATCTTTCTCCCTTCTGCTCCCTTCTCTCTCTGCTTCCTTATTGCCATGAGTTGAGTAGCTTTTTCTCTACCATGCTCCTCTGCCATGCTGTTTCTTCTTTGGAGTCAGCTGACTGAAAAGTGAGTCAAAATAAATCTCTTCTTCTTCAAGTTGTGGATGTCTAGTGCTGTGTCCCAACAATGAGGAAAATGATGAAAGCACCATGTGTTCAACAAGCTCACTTCTAGGGATACACCCAAAAGAATGGAAATAAGTATGTTGAAGAGATATCTGTACTCCTATGTTTATTGCAGCATTATACACAATGACCAAAATATTCAATCAAACTAAAGGTCCATTGGTGAATAAATGAATAATGAAAATATAGTATACAAGAGGTGGGCAAAATATATGGTGAGTGTTTAAACTTTAAAACTTTGATTATAATAAAAGACACTTTGCCATCAATCTTCCTAAAAACATTGTCCCTTATTTTGAAAACAATTATTCCATTTTTCTTGCTACTTTCTGAAGCAGTTCTAGAAGTCTTCTTTTGTGACTGTCTTTATAAGAAGTAAACAAAATGCTGTTGTTCATCCATTTATTCACTGGATCCTCCATCATGTGATACTGGCTCTTCCCCAAACTCAAAATGACCATGAAAGGTCAATGTTTGGAATTAATTAAGAACATCAAGGCAGCTAGAACACAACTAAAGACACTCATGAAAAAGACTTCCAGAATTGCTTCAGAAAAGGGCAGGAATGATGGGACACTTGTGTTAGAAGTGAGAGGAAGTATTTTGAGAAGGATTGATGGTAATGTGTCTTTTACTGCAATAATTTAAACATTCACCGTATTTTTCAATATATATATATAGCCTTAAAAAAGAAGGAAATCTTGCCATATGTCACAACATTGATGAGCTTAGAAGACACTATGTTAGGTCAAATAAGCTAGACACAAAAATGCAAAATACTACATGATTCATTTATGTGTGAAATACTAAAAAAAAGTTGAACTTACAAAAAGAAGAAAGTAGAATAGTAGCTACCCCTGAGCCTGGAGGTGGAGAGATGAATGTTGGGAAGAATGAAGAGATGTTGGTTAAAGGGAATAACATTTCAGTGAGACAGAAGTAATAAGCTTTCAAGATCTAAAGCACAACATGGTAACATAGTTAATAATAACTGATATTTTAGAATTGGTTAATGAATAGCTTTTTTTGTACCAGTAATCTAACTCAGGACCTCTTGCTTGCCAGGCAGGCACTGTGCTGCTGAGCTACACCCCTGGCCCTTAAATGAACAGCTTTTAAAGGTTCTTCACTATAAAAAATATGTGAAGTGACATGTTAATTAGCTTAACATAAAATGTCACCTTGATACATATATTGAAATATCATATACCCCATAAATGTATACAATATTTGTCAATTAAAAATTTTTAAAGACAAAAAAATAGCGTGGTTAGATAGTAATACAGATACCTTAAGCGGTTGTTATTATTCTGATGTCTGGGGGTATATAAAGACTAGACCAGGCAATGAAATAACATGAGCATTACTAGTTTTAATCATCTATGTAGTAACAGGAAGTTTACTTGTCCCCAGGGTGGCTATTAACCAATGGCTAACTAGTGCAGAGTTATGAAACTCCCAAATCCCTTCTTTTTTGTGGAGTAACTATGAAATGTATCTTGTTCCCAGAGTCTCCTATGTGTTCAGGCTATGGGACTTTTGCTTGACATTGTATTCTTTTTGGGTTTCTTCCCATTCCTGGTTCTAATTCTCCCATTCCCTACCCAGGGTGTCTGGAAGGCTTCTTAAATTGGCTACTTGTATAACAGTGTTCAACTTGGGGTCTACTTCTGGGAAACCAGCCTAAGACAAGTTCTCAAATTTTAAAGTCTAGTATATGTCACATAATCCAGATATATAGTTTTTCTTAAAATATGGAAATATCTGGCAACATGAAGCCAGTATGCTCATGTGCCTGTCTTCACCCTGCCTGTCTCCCTCAAGTCACTTGCTTACTGTTTTGACATTTAAGTTTGATATTTATACACTGAACTCCATATAATAGGCAGAATAATGCCCTCAAAAGATGTCTATTCCCTGATTCCAGGAACTCATGTGTGTATTTACAAGGCAAAAGAAACTTAAAATAAGTAATTAAGGGTACAGGCCTTGAGATAGGGTATTAGTTTGGATTATCCACATAGGCCCAATATAATTATAAGAATTCTTAAAAGTAGAGAACAATTTCTATATACAGTACCAGAAAGGTACCTTAAAGGAAAAATGATCAAAGAGACACCACATTATTTACTTTGAAGATAGAGGAAGGGGCCACAATCCAAGCTCCCCAAGTGGTAGAAAAGGTAAGGAAAGGATTTTTCCCTTGAGATTGTAGAAAATAATACAGCTTTTCTAATCAGTTGATTTTTATCCCAGAGACATTTATATTGGACTTCTTAAATGATAACCATTTGATTTTAAGCCACTAAATTTGTGGTAACTTGTTACAGTCATCATGGAAAACTGAAACAGTACACTACCTGCAGCCAGAGAACTCACTGGGCTGTGGGGAAAGAGGAACCCTGCTCCACTGCTGGTGGGAGTGTAGAATGGTGCAAGCACTGTGGAAATCAGTATGGAGATACCTCAAAGAACTAGGACTGGAAGTCCCATTTGACCCCGCTATTCTACTGCTGGGGATCTTCCCCAAAGAATTAAAAGTATCATACCACAGTGATATATGTGTGCCCATGTTCATAGCAGCACAGTTTTTAATAGGTAAAACTTGGAAACAGCCCAAATGCCCATCAACTGGAGACTGGATAAAGAAAATGTGGTTTTTTTAAATAAAATGGAGTACTACTCAGCCATAAAAAATGAGAAATTAGAGACTTTTATAGCTAAGTGGATGCACATTGAGGCAATACTCTTAAGTGAAATAAATAGGACACACATGTAAATACCGAATAGTTTCTCTGGTGTGAGAAACTGAAAGTGTAAATAAGGACTAAATGTATAATAGGTAATGTGAAATAGGAAGAAAAGGGGCAAAGGGGAAGGAAGTGGGAGGGCTAGGGGAAAGGATAGAAGGGAATGGGATTAATATGAGAAAATGGAAAAATAGGAACAAAATCTTTGTAGATAGGGAGGACTGGAGGGGTTGAAGGGAGGGCTGGGCAAGGGTGAAAAATAAGAACCAAGAGAGACTATGTAAAGGTGCAAATTTCCAATGATGAATGTCATTATATTGTATACCTAAAATGTACCAATGATTAGAATGAATAATCGAAAATGTAAAATAGGAAGAAAAGGTCCAAAGGAGTAGGGGTAGTGGGAGGGGCAGGGGAAAAGAAGGGAAAGGAAAAATGATGAAAAATGGAAAAAATGGAAATAAATTCTTTGTAAATAGGGAAGGGTGGAGGGGGTGAAGGTAGAGCTAGGAATGGGGAAAAAATAAGAACCAAGATGCATTACGTAAAGGTACAATTCCCAATGAGAAATGTAATTGTGTTGTATATCTACAATGTACCAATAAAAGAATTTAATTAAAAAATTGACATTTTATGATAGAATAGAATAAAATGTAGAAAGTATCTGAGAGAGGAAGAAAGAGTGTATAGCAATAAAAGCTCTTAGTATAAGAGTTCTTTACATACATGAAGGACTTTTACTAACCTCTATATAAAACCTCCTATTAAGTAGGAATTATTATTAAATCTTTCACTGATTAAATTATTACAAGAGGCCAAAAATCTTCCAGAGTTGCTCAGCTACTATACAGTTCTACATCCAGAACTACACTTAAACTATAGATTCATAACTTTTCTGTAGCTTTCCCAGGAAATTTCAGAGGACACCACAGAGTACCTAACCAGACTGATGCTATGGACAATGGTCATGAAATCTGTTGAATGAGCAATAGATATGGATAAAATCAATAAAATAATCCTAGTCATAGGGTGACCTCTCTTTTTGTCACACTGCTTACCCATATGTAATAAAATTAATTATCCTGGAATCCCATAATTAATGTTCAACAGCTGCAAACTGAGAGGGAAATTTGAATAGAACAGGCAATTGGGCTGCTTTTGATAATTTGAGAAATACAGCCACCTGTTGGACTTATTCTGGTAGCACACTATGTTCGCCATTTATTTTTTAATAGTCTTTGAATGGGAAAGATTGGACTTTTTTAAATAAGTAAAATGTAAAGAATAAATTTAAATGTGATTGCCACTATAAAGATAATAAGGACAGTGGAATCCTGTATTTTGTCTATTAAAAATAGATCTATATATTAATAAAGCACTTTTCTAGTTGAAGTAAACTTACCAGGAACTGCCACCATAAGGAAGAATAAGTAATAAGTAAACTTTTTTCTTCTTTTGCAAAAAAAGAGAAAAAAATAGGAATTTATTACTTGTTCACTCCACTCTGCCATTGGCCTCTAAAGCAGATAGTGGCAAACTATTTTTACAACATTTTTCAGATAATAAATAACTTAGTTTTTGAAGGCTGTGGATATTTTTTCCTTCTTTCTTGGGAAGAAAAATGCTGTTTCTTTATTTTACTTAATAAAATTGTTTGCATTCAAGGTATACAATGTGAAGTTTTCATATGTGTGTACATAATGAACTGATTAGTACAATCAAGCTAATTAACATATCCATTTCTTCATGTATTAACTTTTATTATGGTCATAACCCTTGAGATTACTCTTTCAAGCTGGGCATAGTGGCACATGCCTGTAATCCTAGCATACGGAAGGCTGAGGCAGGAGGAACACCATGAATTTGAGGCTAGCCTGGACTACATAGTGAGTTCAAGGCCAGCCTAAACTACACAGTGAGACCCTGTCTCAAAAAAAAAAAAAATTACTCTCTTAGCAAATTTCAAGTATATAATACAGAATTACTAGGCTTTTATTCCTCATTGCATAAATTAGATCTAAAAAATATATTTGTTCTATATAACAGAAACTTTGTGCCCTTTGGTCAATATTTTCCGATTTCCTACCCCTTTAGTTTTTTTGTTTTGTTTTGTTTTGTTTTGTTTGGTACCGAGGATTGAACTCGGGTCCTTGTGTTTGTGCAGCTGGCAGTGAAACCACTGAGCTAAGTCCCCTAATAACCATCTCTGCTTCTGTGACTTTAACTTTTTAGATTACATATATAAGATCTTGCGATATTTTTCTTTTATCCTGCTATTTCATTTAATATAATATCTTCTAAGTTCACCCATGTTGTCACAAATGGCGGGATTTCTTTATTAAATTTTTATATTTATTGGTACATGTTTTGCAGTACATAATGACTATCTTCCTCATAGGCAGATGGTGCATGTACATAACACATCTTAATTCTTTTTTCATCCCCTTCCTTTCCCCTTCCTCTCCACTCCCTCTATCTTTTGGTCCCTTTCCCTTTTACAAAAGATCTTTTTAAAGGCTGAATAATATTGCATTTCATATATATATATATATCACAATTTTTTAATCTATTCATCTATCAATAGATACTTAGGTTGTTTTCATGTCTTGGCTATTGTAAATATGAGCTGTTATTGCAACTACTCACAAAAGAAATCATTTGAAACATAAAGAAATGATAGACAATTATAGTACAAAAGAAACCATATATCATAAGGAAACAAATGAGCATAGTAGTGTAATGATAAATTTTTATTCATAAAAACAGTTGGTGGGGGCCAAAATACAACTTAATAGGGGAACATTTGCCTAGCAGATGTGAGGCCCTAATTTTGATCCCCAGAGCTGACAAAAAAAAGTTGGTAGGATAGATTGGCCCACAAACTGTAGTTTTCCAATACCTACCTTAAAACATAACAGGTCTGTTTCCACTTCAAGACTTTTGCACAGGCTGTGCCTTCTGCCTGGAGACTATATCTCCAAATAGTCACATGGCTCACTTATTTACTTCAACACCTTGTCTTAATGATCATCTTTGCTTTTTTTTTAGTTTACTAGTACAGCTTTTTAAAGTTTACATTCCTTGTGGGAAATAGGTACATGTATATAACACATCTTAATTCCTTTTTTATCCCCTTTCCCTTTTTTCTCTCCCTCTCCACCCATCTTTTGATCCTCTTCCTTCATATTTTCAATGACATTTACGCTAACTACACTTCCAAATTGCAACTCTTCCTTTCTTCTGCTTTGCTTTGTCCATAGCACTTAGAATATTCAAATGTACTGATTATGTTCATCGCATGTAGCATATATTCTCTACCAGAATTTAAACTCCATAAAAATAAATTTGTATTAGATTGTTAGGAAATATGAAATATTCCCAGCACTAGAACACTGTCTATGCTGAATGAAAAAATGACTCATTCACATTTGCTAAAAACAAACAGAAAATATTCTTAATTCTCATTAAGATAGTGACTCTCAAAGGGAATAAATTGAATTAAGAAACACGTCAGCTTTGCACAATTTCAAAAATTTAAAATTCTCATTTTTCTCACACATGAAAGTAGTTAGAAATACATTTTTTAATATCAGTGAATATCATTATAGTTCCCAAACTATGTTTCTTAACTTAAGCTTTACAGTAACCTTATTATCACATGTCATCCTTGCTTTATCTCCAGCCTGTATGGGTAGAGAAATAGTGTTGCCAGTGCTAAGAGAAAAGGAGTAGTTGGAAAGTGGAATAGATATGGGAATGAAGATGAATTCACTTGATGTGAAGATTATGGTGAAGGAATTAAATAAAATTATATTGTCTTCTATCATTTAGCATTGTTAAATTTCAAACAGTGCTTTTGCATTTACTTAGTGCCACATAAAGCAACCTGAGGCAGATAGATTCAATATCATCAGCCCCCACTGGACAAGTGAAACTGAGGTCCAAAGGGAAAATAGCTAAGATTCCACAGAGCTGGTGCATGAACCCCATTCTCAGGACACCTTATTCAGTCTGCTTTCTATTCAATTGTCTGACCTCTCAGGCCAACTGTAACAATTGATAACTTTATCTGAATGTGATTCTTTCAAAGCCATTCAACTCAGTAGTATAGAGGAAACTGAGCCAAGTGACTTGTTGAGAACAGAACTAATAGTTTATTATAAAAGCTACAAGTTTTTGAAAAGTTTTAAAACTCTGGTATTTTATTTGATAAAAGAAAGAATAAAATAAACCTGAAAAAATATGAAGTAAAAGTACTCCAGAGGTAATTTGGTCAACCTGTTTTTCTCCAACTATCCACAAAATCCTACTTATTTTATTAAATTTCATGACCAAGGAGCCATTCTCTGTATTTTCCCATCACAAATAACCAAAACATTCAATTTTTGCATGATTATTTTATTTCAAATGTCAATGGCATGAATGATTGTCTTTAAAATGGTGCAGGTAGTTACATCTTTAGCCAATATTTGCTGGTTTAATTTCCAAAGCAATGAAAGTATTTTGCCCTTTGGAGTGTTTCTAATAAAGATAATGATATTTTAGAAATAAATCAATAGTTGGTACTTACATAAAAGTTTTCATCCAAAAAGTTCAGCATGTCTTGATTTAAAATTTTTTATTTCACTGACCGCTGCTTATTTTGGCCAATAAAAAATGCTGTTCTCACTGTACCAAAAGAAAAACTAAACTTCAAGACCTGTCTAATGAAACAATGAATTAATGACAGTTCTTGGAAGAAAAATCAGTATGTTTTATTTCCAAAGTTTAAATAGATTTTTGATGCCAAGATATAATCCTTGTCCAACAAGAAAGGTAGCCATTCCCACCCCAAGGGCCAAACACACTGGAGAAGTTAGCATTCTTATGATATTTAGTAAGGAAAATTTCTTCTTCATTACATGATCCCAAGCCTTTACAGTTCAAGACAAATGGTTTTTAAGATACTTAGGATAGTGAAGAAACCCCCATGGCTTAGTGAAATGTTTATAAAATTATTTATAACTAGCATTTAGCAGGTGCTCACTGATACTTTTTTTTCACCAAAGAGTATAAGAGTTGGAGAATATTGCCACAGATAGAAACAGGCTAGCCAGGGGAGAAAATGGTGAATCTTGATTTGAACAAGGTGTCTCTTGACCAACTCCTTTTCAATCTATTTGATCTCTAGAAATCCTTTTCCCTCAGTCTCCTTCCTTTGCCTGCCTGAAAATAACCACTGTACAGGCATTAGATGGACTGTGCAAGGTAGGTATCTATGCCAGAGGACGTGGAGCAGAGTGCCCTAGTCTGAGTGGGCAAAAAGTTCATCTATGCATGTTATCATCCCATCAGTAGTTATCAGAGCCCAAGAAATGTCAGGAGAGCATCTATGAGGGATAGAAGGAGTAGAGTAGAATATGAGGGGTCAGATTCCTAACCAGGGATTAGTAGGGCTGCTTGATGCAGAATATTAGAACTTGAGAGGAATAAAAAGCTTTTCAATGGGCCGGGGATTTAGCTCAGTGGTTTAGCCGCCTGCTGTGGAAGCGCAAGGACCTGAGTTTGATCCCCAGTACCAAAAAGAAAAAAAAAAAAAGAAAAAACTTTTCAATGGAAAGGGCAACCCAGCATGAGATATAAGATCCCAAGCAGAATGAGAAGCACATCCTGGCAGGAGGACTACCCAATACAGATTATCATCAAGCAGGGTGAAGTGGACTTCCAAGTGCTGTTCTCTAGCATGAGATGTAAACCTCAGGGAGGGTGAGAAGGGTCCCCATGCAGCAGTGTAGCCTAGGAAAATTAGAGCCCAGAAGAATGAGGAAGACATGTGTATCAGGGATTGTAAATCAGTGATATTAGTGCCAAATGAAAGACTGTCTCACACACACACACACACACACACACACACACACACACACCATGCAAAAAGACAAAAACCGTATTTCTCATTGCCAAAAAATGGTAACTACAAACAGAAATAGGAATTGAGGTTTCCAGGACTAAGAGAAGGGCCAAATATGTAAGTATTATTTAACAGGTATAGAGTTTCAGATACATAAGTGCAAGTTCTAGAGATCTTTTTCATTTAATGCTACTGAACTATATGCCTAAAAATTACTAAATGGTAAATTTTATGTCATGTGGTTTTTAACACAATAAAAAATTAAAAGGAAAAATAAAACTCAGTACAAATATGGAAAGGTGGAAACCCAGGGAAAACACATGGTGGTAGGAAGGGAAAGAGCTGCCCGAGACTGCAGGAAATCTCAGCTGTAGAGGAGGCAACCCAGGGACCCAGAGACCCTGAAACTGGCCAGAGCCACATTTGCCCCCTGCCAACTCTGTACCCTTAGATTTCACACCCTGGCCATAGCCACCTACCAACCCTGAGCCCACCCTGTATTTTTTTCTTCCTGCCACAGGGCAGCAAGAGATGTCAACCAACCTACTGACCTTATTGTGAAAGAGACCAATACCTAGGGACAGAAGGAAAGCCCAGAGGCTCAGCAGCTCCACAGAGAAACAATGAACTGGACCAGCAATGCTAGCCCCAAGAAAAGCTCATGGCTATTGTATACTGCAAAAACAGCATGGGATTTTACTTTAAAAGTGACTCCTTCCACACAGCAGGCTGAAATTGCATAAGAAATCTGGTGCAGCTCCTGCCATAATTGAGAAGGTATAATCAGAATCCATTTTGAAAAGGGGATAATTGTTTAAAACTGAGCCAAAGTACAACTGCAGAACAATTTCTATTCATGCTTTCCAGTGTTACACTACCACAGTAACTGGGCGACAAACAGGCACAAGACCAGTCCTGGAGAGGGTGAAAGCTAGGCATAGAACCCTGAGAACTCAGGCTGGGAAGGAAACAGGACCTTGCTCTCAATAACAAGAGGCCAGACTCAGCATGTGTGGCTTTCGGAGGCATACGGATCTGAAAGTGCAGAAATAAGCCCAGAGATCCACTTGAACCTCCACCCCACTGCTTATATCTACCACAGAGACCACTGATTTGATTCTTTGCTTCTTTTTCTTGTTTGTTCTTTTTGAGTAATTTTACCTCATTCTATTAATTTCCTTTTACCTTGCTGTCGTTATCTCACTTTCCACCTTGTTGTCTTTCATTGCTTAGTTTTTCTCATTTTCACTTTTTGCATTCTCCTGTTCCCTAGCCCCTCTGTTTGCTAGTATAAACATTAAGCTTTATTAATCTTTAGATAGTAAAAAAAATGCTGTTATTGTTGAATACTTTTTTATTTTTAGTGGAGGTATAGTTGTTGCACTAAGTATATATTTACTATATGTCAATATTTGGTTTGTCTTCATGTTCATACTATAATTATAGAGCTCTTTTCTATGGTCAAGGTGGTACAATATTGCTTCTTACAGTATGTCAATATTCAGGTTGTCTTTGAGGCTATTACTATCGCTGATTTTGTTACTACCAAGTTAGCATAATTGTTGCTATTAACTGGCTTTCCCTCGGTGCCAATATCTGGTTGCCCCTGTGTCCTTAATACTGTGGTCTATTCCTGGAGAACTGGGTGCTGGGCCAATTATACTGCATTGTCCCCTCCAAAATGAATAAAGATGGTTGGATCTTGGGATAAAGACAAAAGCCTATAGTTACCCATCCCAAAAGTGCATCATTGAAAAGCAGAAAGCAACTAAAGAGGTCTCCATACTAGCAACAAAGTCTTCCCACTATAAACCCATGAAACTCAGCATAAAAAAAGAAGAAGAAAAAAGAAAAACATGAGGAGACATGCCTCTGAAAACTCCCAACTCCCCCAAAGCTGACCTATGGGACATCAATGGGCAGGAAATCTAAAGCAACACAGTGGAATTATTAAAATGAGAGATTTAAAAAATTAGATCAATAAAGTGCTTGGTGAGTTCAAAGAAGATATAATTAAATGAGTAATGAGCTTAATAAACAAAAATTCAGCAAGTATACAGAAAACACTAATAAAAAGCTGGCTGAGCTAAATAAAATGAGTTTTAAAAATGAATGACTAGTTTAGCAAAGCATTAGAGTTAATGAAAATGCAACAAACAAAAATCCAGGAGGATTTTTGAAAGTATGGGGAGCAGACATGACCAGGACAAAGTGTCAGAACTAGAAGACAGGTCTGATGTTGGTGACTGACATAACGAGTCAGAGATACCCTTAAAAGCAACATGAAAAATGGATTCAACAGCTGCTGGATGATGCAAACAAGACTAATCTAAGATCAACTGGAATTAGTGAAAAATCAGAAGACAGCACAAATGGCATAAAAAATGTTTACTGAAACAATAAAAGAAAACTTTTTCCAAATATGGGGAAGAATTTAATATATGGGTAAGTAAGGCATATATAACTTCAAATAATCATGAATAGAAAAGAAACTTTCCACAACACATCATAGTCAAAATGCCAGAAGTAAAACACAAGGACAGAATCTTAAAAGATGTTAAAGAAAAGCAATGAATCACTTACAAAGATAAACCCATTAGAATTACAGCAAACTTTTCAAAACAAATTTTAAAGGCCAGGAAAGCTTGGAATGAAGTGTTTCAAGCCCGAAAAGAAAATAACTTCCAACCCAGACTGATACATCCTTCAAAACAGTCTTTCAAAGTTTACTGAGAAATAAGGTCTTTCCATGACAAAAAAGCACCTTAAGAAATTCACAACCACAAAACAAGCAATCCAAACGACTCTTAAGGATATCCTAGAAGAAAATGATGAAGCCAACAATGCCAAAATATCTAATAGAATGAATACACCAGGCAGGGTGAGCAGTTAAGCAGAAGGGAAGAAAAGGAAATCAGCAATGGGAAAATAATGCAATGACAGGAATAAATTGATATCTTTCAGCAAAAAACAATCTCAATTTGAATGGTCTCAATTTTCCAAACAAAATACACAGATTTGCAGAATGGATCAAGAAACAAAATCCAGGGGCCAAGGATTTAGCTCAGTGGCACCATACATGCCTCACAAGTGCAAGGTACTGAGTTAGATTCCCAGTACCAGAAAAAAAAATTAAAAAGAAACAAAATCCAACAGTATTCTGAGTACAAGAAACACATTTAATATAAAAATAAATTCATAGACTAAAAATCAAAGGATAGAAAACAATTCCCTGCAACCAGGTCTTGAAAACAAGGAGCGAATATCCTAGTTTTAGACAAAGTGTACTTCAAGCCAAAACTGATAAGAAGAGGCAAAGAAGGTCAGTACATACTGGTTGAGGGAACAATTTAAAAGGAAGAGACAAAAATTATAAACATATATGTACTGAACACCAGTGCACCCAAGTTCATAAAACAAACACTACTGGACATAAAGACCAGATAAACATAACCACAATTATAGTGGAAAAAGCTCAGTATCCCACTGTCACAAATAGACAAATCAACATACAGAAAGAAATATTAAAGTTAAATTAAATGTTCAAACAAATGAACTTAATAGATATCTACAGGGTGTTCTACCCAACAACAGAATACACATTCTTCTCAGCTGCACATGGGTCATTCTCAAAAATAGACCACTTACTGGCCCATAAAGCATGCTTAAATGCAAAATATTTGAAATTATCCCATGCATACTATCAGATCACGGCACAATGAAACTAGAAATCAATGGCATCAACAATAGCATCAAACACAGCCTAGAAAATGACAAACTGTGGTAACTCTTAATCTACCACCTTTGATTGCATGAACTAGATTCGTAGTTATATATCAAAATCTAGAACCAACCAGAAATATATTTGCACTAAATAATCCCTTCAACATAGCAAATTTGTCCTCTAGAGATTTAGAAGGAGTTGGGGGCGGGGGTAGAGAAATAGAAGGAGAGGGAAAGGTTAGAAGTAAGGCTAAAGGACACAGCAAGATCAAGCAAACTTTGGGAAACTGGTGAAAACGGAAAAGAGAGAAGGAGGGAATAATAACAAGAACAGAACAAACTAACAGCAACAAGAAAACTAGAAACCATATTCATGCTCCTATAAAAATAACAAGAATTGAGAAAAACAGGCCAAAAACAGGAACAAGAAAGGTGAGAAATGAAAGAGAAAAGAAAAGAAGAAAAAAATGTCCCCTTCAAGGCATGTCTCTGTTGTCACCAGTGGAAAACGTGGGTAGCCAGCCATAGTCCACTGAAGTTCAGGATGGTTTCTGGCTGTGAAGCTGGAATTTAGCACCCTCTTCTTAAGGTTTGAAGTCTGCGTGTTTCTACTGCAGGTTTGAACCACCCTTCCCCTGCAACAAATCTGGTTCCCATAGTGGGTGTTGACCCCAACAACTCACAAACTGCTGCAGTCTCCTGCACCTTTATTGAGGTAACTTTCTTTGGTCTCCCAGTGGGCTCCAATTCTCTATAACAAACCTCAGAAAGACCCTCTCTCTGCTGTTCACCACTCAGAATGGGCTCAGAATGATGGCCTTCTGGATTCCTGCACTGTGCTGCTGTCTGGATGGGCCTCTGGCTGGGGGTTGTGTGCCCTTGCTGATGGTGTCCAGGAGGGCCTCTCTCTGGGGCCTGTGCCCCCAACCCACTGGTGTTCCAGTGGGCCTCTATAATAGCAAAACTTTGATGTACCTCAAATCTCCCTCAACAGAAGGCAGCATAAACATGGTTTATGCATATAAATGGTTTATGCATATAAATTTATGCATATAAATTAAATACTACTCAGCAATAAGGAACAAACTACAGATATATGCAATAACATTAATGAATCTCACTGACATTGTGATGAGTAAATAAAGCCAGACATAGGAGTATATGCCCTATAATTTTTTTCTAATAAAATTTTAGAACTGATAAAATCAGCTTAATTATAGAAAGCAATCAGTGACTCTCTTTGATCTGGGGTGAAAAAAATAACTAAAAAGGGGCATTGGGAACTACCTGGGGCAATGGAAATACCTTGACTGGAGAGAAAACTACAAATAGTTTACATTTGTCAAAACTTGTTGAGCTCTATAATTTAAAAGGGTGTTTTATGGTGTGTAAATTATATTTCAATAAAGCTGATTTTAAAGATGCAAAGAAGTAAGCGTATGAAGATTAATACAGTTGACCCTCTATATCCATAAGTCCTACATAGATGGATTCAAACAAATCCAGATCAAAAATATTTAGAAAAAAAATTTGAGGGCAGGGATTTAGCTCAGTGGTTTTGTCATGTGCTGCACAAGCACAAGGACCCAAGTTCGATCCCTGATACAAAAAAAAAAAAAA
>NW_004624789.1:12056737-12078298 GCF_000247695.1 Heterocephalus glaber | reverse complement strand
GGTAATGTCTCCTAGGTCTTGATATTTTAATTTTAAAAATGTATAATTGATATTGTTTAATAGGAAGTAAAGGTCTAAAGGAGCAGGGGAAGTGGGAGGGGTAGGGGAAAAGAAAGAAGGTAAACGAAAAAATATGAGAAAAGGAAAAAAATGGAAACAAAATCTTTGCAAATAGGGATGGGTGGCGGGGGTGAAGGGAGGGCAGGGGAAGGGGAAAAAAATAAGAACCAAGATACTTATGTAATGGTATAAGAGCTCAATGATGTATGTAAATGTATTTTATACCTAAAATGAACCAATAAACTTAATGAGGGGGAAAAAAGAGAGACTATTTGCTACTTTTGTTCAATAGAAGCCTCTTAACATAGGCATTCATAATTCATCCTTCAGGGCCCTTGGATTTTAAAGTGTTTAGCTGTTTTCTACTGCTTATTACCATAACATTGTGGGATTCTTTCCTAGCATTCCCAATACTGCTGCAGAGACTAATTTCATGAAGGGAAGCTGTGCCATGGTGCTGAATAAATGAGAGCACTCATTTTCTTGTGAGACATTAGGCCTGAAGAAGTTCCCTGCCAAGCCAGCTTTAAAGCCTCTCCATCACAGAAAGTAGAATCCACTTTGTCACAGGAAAAGAAAGTGAATCTGAATTCTAGGATAGTCTCCTTGTGTTAAAGAGAGATATGGAAATATGATATTATATCTCCATCTTCAGAGCTGACAGAAGGCAGGGGGAGAAGGAGGAGGAGGAAAGAAAGAGAAAGAAAGAAGGAGAGGGAGGGAGGGAGGGAAGATGCAGAAAGGAGAAGAGAGGTGATGGGAGGAGAGGAGAGGAAAGGGAGGAGAGGGAAGGGGAAGGAAGAGGAGGGGAGGAGATGGGAGGGGAGAAGAGAGGGGAGGGCAGGAGAGGAGAGGAGGGAGAGGGGCGGGGAGGAGAAGCAAAATGATACAGTCACTTGGGAAGGCACTTTGGATTCTGCTGTTGATAGCAGCCTTATTCATAAGTGACAAAATTTGGATGCAACCAAAATATGCTTCAATAAGTGAATGGACAAGGAAACGATGATACATTCAGACAATAATATAATATCCAGTGATAAAAAGAAATGAGTCATGAAGACACAAAAATTCATGGAAGAATCTTAAGTGAATACTACTAAGTAAGACATGCTAATATTTTGTATCAATCCAACTACATGACATCCTGGAAAAGGCAAACTAGGAAGACAGTGCAAACATCATTAGTTTTCAAGGCTTCAAGAGATCAGAGGAAGCACGACTAGATGAGACAAAAGATAATTTTTAGAGCACTGTATGACATTTTAATGGTAGATACATGTCATTATGCATTTGTGACAACACATAGGATATAGAACTCAGAGAGTAAAATAAAACGTGAACTACAGACTTTAATGATAATCTATCATTATTAGCTTATCAATTGTAACAGATGTACCACATTAATGCAAGATGCTAATTATAATATAAGAGAAACTGGAGGGAGGGTCGAAAGGGTTTGGAAATCAGTTTTCAGCTCATTTTTTTGGTAAATTTAATGCTATGGCTTGAATAAGATTTGTCCCCACCAATACTCATGTTGAAGTTTGGTCCCTGCACAGCTCATAGGAAGTGTTGGAGTTGAAACACTAAGCAATATCCTCACTGAAAAGGTGAGATGCTTACAGGAATATCATCCTTTATCACATAGCAGGTACTGGGGAGTAAATTTGAAGTAGAGAAGCAGTAAGTTGCTAACTGGCACATATGAACAAGAAGCAATGTGTAATGAAATATAGAATGTATATGCAAGCCCTTATGAATGGATTAATCCTTTCTCACATGAGTGAGTTCTTTCTCCAGAGACTGGCACAATAACAGTGACAGTGGATTATTATAAACACCCTTGTTTTCTCACTTCTTCCTGTACCTGCCTGTCCTTCCACTTTCCTCCATGGTTGAGGCAGCATGAGGCATTCACCAGATACACCTGCCCAGTCTCAATTTCCTGGACTTCTGAACCATTAGTTGAAATAAACCCCCATTTTGAAGAATTATCCAGCCTCAGGTATTGTTACAGCAACAGAGAGAAGATTAAGTAAAAGTCTATCATGAAAAAAGGAGTAAAGAAAGAAAAAGGGAAGGGAAAGGGGAAGGGAAAGGAAAAGAAAAGAAAGGAAGGGAAACTCTTAGTAAGGAGGAAGCAGTCTGACACCAGAACCTATGATGCAATTGTCCCATGGAGTCCAGTGGTAACTGGTTCTAAGACCTCCCACAATACCAAAGTCTATGGATGCTCAAGTTCCTTATATAAATATTGTGGTATTTGCATAAAACCTCCACACATCCTCCCATAATATATACTTTAAGTAATGTCTAGGCAATTTATGATACCTAATATAATGTAAGTGCTATGTAAACAGTTGTATCATGTATTGCTTGAGGAATAATCACAAGAAAAAATATATATGTTCAGTACAGATACAATTTTTTCCAAATATTTTCCATCCATATTTAGTTGAATCTTGAATGCACAACTCATAGATAAGGAGAAATAAGTGTACTTTTTTTTGTTTTGCTGTATATAAACATCATGCAGAAGTTTAGGTCCAATTAAGAGTCAGAAATCATGTAACACTTTAAATAGGTGAAGCTTAATAGAAGGGATTATCAAAATACAATCAAAGAGTAGATGTAGGATACTTTAACAATTCTAGGGTCCAAAGAAAGAGCACCCAGGAAAGTTCATATTTGGAAAGGGATGCTGCTTCCTAAGACTGACTTCAGACCTCCTTGGAAAAAGTGACTTATAGCCCAACAGATGAAGAGAGGTTAGCTGATTTGCCCGGAGCACATCTTCTCTGAAGTCTCTGGGCAAGCAAGAAGCAACTTTCTGGGACTAGGGCCTGACATAGCCCGTGGCCAGCATGCTGGTAGACAGAAGCAACCTACTAGGCACAGGTAGAGTGTGAATGAGCCAATGGCAAGGGATATGGGCACCCGAAGAGAGAGGCAGGAGGCCTGGAGTGCAGTGTCTGTGTCAAGAAGATGCAAGAAGTTAATTACTAAGCCCAGCTGGAGCTGTGAGGTCATGGTGGAGCCACACATTCTGAGCCTTTGACTGAGGTAGGGTGAGCATAACTTATCCTTACCCCACACCTGCAATCTCTGGAAACAGCAGGAGACCCCACCTTCCTACTGCTGTGTCCTTTTAGCACCTTCTGCTGAAAAGCCCATCAATATCTTCACTGTGAAGGTTAGATGCTTACATAGATGTCTTCCTTTTTTATATAGCAGGAATTGAGTAAATTTGAGATAGAGAAGCAATAAGTTGATAACTGGCCCACATGAACAAGAAGTAATGTGTAATTAAATATAGAATGTATATAGAACAATTCTCAAAAATATGAAATGTGATTGAAAAATATCATGGGTGTTTAAATATGGAAAAATGTATTACAGAAAACACACATTGCCATTAATCCCCCTCAAAATATTCTCCCTCATTCTTAACACACTTATACCACCATTCTTGTCACTTCCTGAAGTAGTTCTGGAAGTCTTGTTTCGTGAGTGTGTTTATGAGGTGTGATAAAAAATATGGTGAATTCTGCTGTCACATGCCATCCAAGGGAAAAGCAAGCTTATAAAAACATTAGTGTGTCCATATCCACCTTAAATACTGTGGCACTGTGTAAATTCTGGCTCAAACTCAAAGTTAAAAGATTATAAAAGGTAAACATTTTGAATCAATTCAGGACATTGAGGCAGTCATGACCACACAACTAAAGACACTCACAAAAAGCACTTCCAGAACTGCTTCAGAAAGTGGCAGGAATAATGGGATGTATTCAAAGTGAATACAGGCATTAGCCAAGAGTGATGGCACACACCTGTAATCCGAGCACTTGGGAGGCTAAGGCAGGAGGATCACCATGAGTTCAGGGCCAGGCTGGGTTACATAGCAAGACCTTATCTCAAAAAAAAGTAATACATCCCTTAACTTTAAACATTCACTGTATCATCTGATTATACTTTATAACATATAAGGGAGTCTTTTGGGATACACGAAAGTTAAGCCCATAGTGATAGGTAGGGCTACAAAATACCTTGTCTCAAAGAAGTTAACAAAGGTTCAACTTTTAGTATATGTTTTTGTTTTGTTATAAGAATTGAAGTCTTTCTACACATGAAGAAATTATATAATCCATGACTAAAAGCCATAATAAAATAAGCTTTCAAGGAAAAGTCTGCTCAGATGAGAGCTGAACAGTCAGTAGTTAACAAGGTTTTGGAGCCATGTTGCTTGGGTTGAAACCAGGACTCTACTGCTTATTTGAAATACAACTTTGAACAAAGGATTTAACCTCTCTCTGACTCAGTTTCCTCATCTTTAAGATGAAGATAATATTCATTAAAGTATCTCTTAGAAATGTGAGGTTGAATAAGTAGATATGTGAAGCATTCAGAACAGTGCCTGGCATAAAATTTGTGCTTTGCAAGTGTAGGTATTTTTATTAAATTTGTACAGCAGGATTGGCAGAGAGGAATCTCAAAAACTGAGAGAGGAATTTTGAAGAATAAAACTAAAATGATACTAAGATATTGTTAAAAAGGAAGGATCATGAAACAAAAGAAACAAATATTTAGAAATGCCACATCTCTAGGCAATGTGAAGCATGAACTTCTTCATTTAAAAGGTAAGTACAGAATTTTTGAAGGGAATCATGACACCTCACCCTTCCCCCCAAATAAGAAAAAGGTTCAACAGCTGTGAAGATTCCTTTATTCCCTCAGGAAGGTAGGTCAAAGGTAGGTAGCAGTTGCCTACTGAAGGGCATAGATACATAAAATGGGATGCAGCCAAGTTTGGATAAGAAACTTTGCAAAGCAGATGCTTTACATTGGAGAGGGATGATATTTGTCCAGTTGGTTGGATAGTTGGTTTGTTTTACTCTCTTGGCTCCTAATGTTTTTGAAAATTTCTAACCTTATTAAAGAGGAATGAAGGAAAATTATCTGAAAAGGTGAATGGGTACAGATTGAGTTCAGGAAAGGGTGGATACAGGAAACTTTCAACCTATCCTTCTCCAGGATTAGGAGTAAAGTGTGATGTTCATTAGGCACCTAGTAGAGTTAGGATCTCTTGTACCCTGAAAATAGTATTTCATGATAAAATGTTATTGTTTTATAAAGCCTACTGGTATTATTTAAAATCCCATGTGTTATTGTTGATACTATTATACAAGGTTTATTGTTAGGCTTGTACTGTTGATTTACAATTTGGAATTTGTTCAAATTTCTCACATACAGGAAAAGTAGTCATGTGTAGTTCATGTCAAATAAATCCACCCCTTTCTCAGTCTCCATGATTATATTGTTCATATTCACTTCTGCTTATTAAATGAATTGTACATGTTCAAGCACTTTGAATCTATAATTCAGATAGATTAAGGTAAATACACTTGTCCCTGAAAATTTCCATTCACTCCAACATTCCACTTATTTTAACTGGAAATTTCTTGATACATCTTCAGCCATAAGATACTTTTCTACTTTGAACGTCTATTGAATAATACAATTGCACATGCTGCATGCAAAAAATAATTGGAGTTGGTCATGCTTTCTTTCATAGGAAGTCTCATTTTCTAGGAAGCAAATGAGTGGAATATAGGTCCTGCCCCAAATTTCTTCAATTCAACATGCTTGAAATGATTTCATAGTCTCATGTTCTACTAGAACATTTCCATTAACTATCTTATTCTTTATTCTCTAAGGATATTTAGATACAGTATTTTTTTCCTGGTGCATGTCTGTACATCTATTATTGTTCATTTCTGTTTTTCAATTTTCCATTAAATTCTATCCTTTTAAGATTTAAAAATTCTGCCCACTTATTTTATATTTTAATAGAATTATATAATTAATATGATAAGTATTACATATATCAAAGCATTTTGATTTCTTTATGCATTGTAAGGAAAATAAGTTGGTATTTTTATGACTGCTTACCCACCCCAGAGAACACCGTATTGCATCATAAATGGATAATATGCATCTAGAGAGTCCCTGATAAATATATTACAAATGCTAACAAGGAGTCCAAATCCAAACCTGTTCTATTCATGGATGCAACTGCTTTTGTTTACCAAAATGATCAATTGCAATAACTGGAACTGTTATTATTGCTCAGGCTCAAATTCTATCCAAACATAGAGTTAGTATAAGTGCTTAGAAGGCAGAAATACACTAAGCACATTCATCATTTTGAACATATTTATAAAGAAGCAACATTAACATGAGAGTTGGTAACACCATAATGAAAAGACATTAGAAAAAACACATGAAAGGAAGATTCCAAATGAGGGAAATCAAAATGTAGGGTAGGTTTTGTAGTTGTTTTTAGAAGCTTCCTGCCCATCCCTTTACCAATAAACCAAGGCTTTGGTTTCCCTCTCATCTATCCTCTTCCACAGCTTAAGCTCCTAGAGAATCACACTATAGCTCTCCCTCCAGTCTTTTTTCCCTAAAGCCTCAGAACTTCTATGTATCAAAACAAGATTGGAATTCATTCCCCTTTGGCTTCAATATTCTCTGAATGGCCTTAAATCTTTCACAAAAATGTCCAGTAGATAATCTAGAAAAGAAAATATAAATCCCACTACAAGCTCTTATCTAGAATTCTAAAATCCAAAGAGTTTTAAAATCTGTAAGTTTTTCATCATAAGTTTACGGTAAACTCATTTGGTAGTAGGCCTGACTGGAAATGACAGGAGGATACTTACAGTCTTTATGTATCCCTCTTGGTATTCATATTCATATACTTCACTAGAGAAATGTTAATGTGCTTGAATTCTGTCTCAGTCCTATAGTGGGTAGATATTGAGATCATGTGTAAGCCAGGCGGTAGCATAGGGTCCCACATTTAGAAAGGCTCTGTGGTTAGACTGAAGCTCTCCTGTTGCCATCTTGAAATCCTTAGAAGTTTTTGTTCAAGAGGACTTGTATTTTTCATTTTGAACAGTGCCCTGTATATTATGTAGCTAGCCCCAAGTATAAGGATGATAATACCTTTTTAAAATGAGGTGCTGAATTTTGAAGCATATCTGACCGTAAAGGATTTGGTGAAGGTACCTATGTTACTGACACCATGTATTGAATGCTTCCTATAGGCAAGTGACCTTATAATGTTGTACATATTACATTCTTAATTTTTTTTAAAATTGAGTAAAGTGAGATTCAGTAAGTTATCCTAAATTTTCAAGGTCACCCAGAAAGAAAATAGCAAAGCTGGAATTTAAGATCTGCTGACATTTTAGGTGAGGTACTTTGAAATTTTTAGGGTGATATAAGATTGCCATATTCAATCATTTTGAATGAGAAGGATGGCGATTTCATAGGGCCTAACTGACTATTAGTCAGCTCTGAATGACTACTTATAAAACGTAAGCTTTCTCTATTCCATTTGTCTTTTTTCAGTTGAAATGATGACCAAACTAATCTTTCTGTTAAATAAAAGATTACAAGTGAAGTCAGAAGAAATATTTATGTAGTTCAATTTAAAACAAGTTGCATGTCTCATCCTATCTTGGCAGAAATGACATCACTGCTCCTAAATGGGGAGGACTGGTCACATGGGAGACCATGTTTTATTGTGATCAGCTGCAGAAGATCAGCAAGGATGACCTCATCTGCAGCTGAGGAGGTTTGACCTTTGTCCTTTTAGGCATGTGAAGCTGAAAAAAAATGCCTGCACAAGCTGAGGAATGTAAAATAGACAAGCATCCTTCAACCTGGCAGCTTTTATCAACATGTATTAAATGCAAATGCTTAAGACTTGAACGTGATGTAAAAGCAGTTAAGGCAATAAGTAGCCTGAGGTTTGGGTGGGTCTTCTGGCATTTCTCAGTGATACCAGAAAAATATTTTTTTCATTTTTCAATTATAAAAGATAAGAAATGAGCCTTTTAGAAAAAATATACTTTTGTTAATTTCCCCATAAAGAGATATGAGAAGTCAAATTCTTACTCTAACCAGTTTCCCCTGAAAATATCTTAGACCTAATCAAATAAGTTAGGTCTACCAGAGGATAGATTAAGTGCCTAGTTTTAAAAAATGCTCTTCAGATAAATTTGTTACTGCTCTGATGATAGTGAAGATTCCACAATAAAGGCCAAGGTTAGACACTCACACACATCTAGGAATGTGGGGAAGCTCAAGGGGAAAGTTGCCTATTACGTATTCTTTCTCTGTCTTGCTTCTGCTGAGCCTCACACAGACTAAAAAGCTACCAGGGTTGCAGATTTCCTTCTGTTTAAAAACTATGCAGAAACCAGACGTTGCTTAATATTTTAGTTTTGACAATTATCTTTTAATGTAACACTTATGGGCACCATGACTAGAAGCTCTTAAAGTCAATTTAAGAAAGGTGAACTAGTAAAAATCAAAGGAGATTGCTCCCATCTCCTGGCTGGTAATTGTTAATCAATAGCTTTCAAATCAAACAGCTTATGGGAAGCAGATTTGTGAGTGTGTGTGTTTTACTAGCAACTAATTAGAAACATGGAAGCCTTCCAAAAGGGTGCTCTAATGCTGAAATCTGAAATGTGAGAAATGTTTCATCCAGGTAAGAAAGGCAGTTCATTATTCTAATTTTGAGCTAGGCAGTTATCCAACTTAAAAAGCCAAGTCCTTTATGCTTCCTGAGTAATTTTTCTCTTTCCTACTGCTTCCCACTCTCCAAGTGGAATGGGATCTAGTTCCCTTAAGCTGAGAATCTGAGAAGACCAGTTGCTTTAAAAGACGTGAGGAAAATGGCTGATGATTTAGGCAGTTGATATTATTACGTGCCCTCTTTTAATTGTTTCTGTGGTGCTAGACATGGTCAATTTTCATGTTTGTTTAGTATCTTTCTATTTGATAAAAACATGTTCAAAGTAAGATGTCAGATTTTAAGAAAAATTTAACTCATATTTCAGCAATATTTTTGATAAGTGGAGATTAGGTTCTTAATGAATTTTCATACATTTGATCCCTGGTACCAAAAAAAAAAAAAATTGGAAAAAAGATGGAGAAATTTTGGGCCAGGGATTTAGCTCAGTAGTTCCAGAGCCTGCCTCACAAGCTCAAGATCCTGAGTTCGATCCCCGCTACCAAAAAACAAAAACAAAAACAAAGACTTTTCATACAGGTTATCTCTCAATATACTAGGAAAAATAATCACTGCAATTCATCAACAGGGTCCAAATAACCCTTTTAATGTATATATTTTAAATTCATTTTCAAATACTTATACAAAATTCTTAGAACATACAAACTCATCTATACTGACAGACAACAGATCAGTGATAGCCTGAAAACAAGGTGGGGGGAGAGCAAGGAGGGACAAGCAGGAGGGATGAACTAGGGACAAATGAAACTTTTGCAGATGATGAATGTGTTTCCTTCATGGGGTTAAAGGTTTTGCAAATGTATACATATATCAAAACTTATAAAATTGTACACTCTGTGTATGCAGTTTATTGTATGTCAGTTATATCACATTAAGATTAAATGTTTTAGGCCCCACCCCACCTAGCCTCCTAGCAACAGAGACAGCTGACCAGTGAGGACCTCACAGTGAGTACCTCAATCATGTGGAACTGGGGCTGCAGCCCCGCCCCACCCCCACCCCGCCTCGGAGCACCCAGCTGAGCTATGCAGGCACCCGCAGCACCACCCCAGTCCAGCGCTCCCCAACCCAGCACACACACACCCCGAACCCCGGCCTCCTGGCTGCATAGGTACCTGGTCCCACAGTGCACACACTGCAAAGGCACAGGGGATCATAAAGGCCATTGTCCTGAGCTCCAGAAGATTGAACAGAAATGAACAACAGAAAGAGGGCCTCTCTCAGGCTCCTTGATGAAAAGTGAATGAAGCTCACTGTAAAAGTGAAGAGAATCTCTGCAATAAAGTCACCACAGTTGGTAAGTTGGAGGGATCATCACCTCCCATCAGAACCTGGACTATCTTCAGGACAAGGGCAGCTGGAAGCTGCAGTAGAACCTTGCAGAGTTCAACCGTGCAGGAGGACAGGGAGCTCAACTTGGGACTTGCAGCCAGAAATCAGCCTGAATCCCACAGGTCTGCCACTGGCTGGCTGAGAATTGACTTATATCTGCACAATGCTGTCGACATTGTCTATTGTGCCAGCAGAGACATACCCTGAAGGAGGCCCTTCATTTTTATTTTTTATTTGTTATTCTCAAAATTATGTTTTCTCTTATTTTTAAAATTTTTTTCAACTCTTTTCAAATTGTTTTTTCCTCTTTTTCCTTTTTTCTCTTTTCTTTCTCTCACTCTGTCATTCTCTCACAGTCCCACAATATTCTTCATCTCCCTTTTTGTCCCTGTTCTGGTCCTAATTTGGATTTCTTCTTTCTTTTTCTTTTCTTCTCTTTTTCCTTCTATCGATTGTCATTAGTTTTAAAGGAAAGTAAATAGTTTCTAGCCTCCCTATTGCTGTTAGGTTGTTCTGTTCTCATCTTTGTTCTTTCATGCTGTCTTTTCCTCTTGTCTTCAACAGTTTCCTAGAGTTTATGTGATCTTCCTCTGTCCTCTGGCCTCACTGCTAACCTTTCCCTATCCTTCTACCTCTTTATCCCTTCCACAAATCCTTCAAAGCCCCCAGCCTGAAGGGTAAAGTTGCTATATTGAAGAGTTTACTCACTATAAACATATTTTGGGCTGGTCCTCGATTTTGGTTTAATTCACATAGTTAAAGGTGATAGATTAAGAACTACCACAAATTGTTATTTTCTAAGCTGTGCTTTATGCTATTGTGTTGCTGACTGTATCACTTGGGCTAAGGTGTTGTGATTGATCTAATCAGTTGTCCTCTTGGTTACACTGAAAATGAGATTGCCCCAGAGTTATTAGAGACTCAAAATCTGAAGACCAGCTATATCTGGAAGACATCTTTGAGAAGCAATTATTCCACAAGGGTTCTAAATACAAGCAACAAAGATACTTACAATAAGCAATATCGAAGTATCAAACCAGGAATTAAACCAAGGACAGTACCAATAACAAAAATAGAAATGAGAAGACATTTAAGCAAGATACAAACCCAGACTTCCAACCCATCAAAGGCAAATTCTGGGAAAAACAAAGTGAAAAAGTCTGATAATCAACCACCTGGACACCCTGAAGTGATAGGACAGAAAGTAACAAAACAGCTGAATGAGGCTGTAGAAAAATTCAAAACAGAAATAATTTCCCAGATTACTACAGAAATGGTAAGCAGAATGAAAGACATGATTAAAGACTCTAGAAAAGAAACAGATTGAAAAAAAATACATGAGTTCAGGACCATGATGGAAACCATGAATGCCCAACATAGGAAAGAAATGGAATCCATGAAACAGATTCAAACAGATATCCAGGAGATTAAAAACTCTATTGAAGGCTGGAGATTTAGCTCAGTGGTTCTGTTGCCTCCCTTGCAAGCAAGAGGTCCCAAGTTCGAGCCCCAGTACCAAAAATAAATAAAAATAAAAATAAATAAATAAACCTCTATTGAAAGCATACACAGCAGACTGAGCCAATCTGAAGACAGAATATCAGATATAGAAGACAGGATGGTGGTAAGTGACCATGAAAAGAGAGATCTCTTAAAAATAATAAGGGACCATGAGAAATCAATCCAACAGCTCATAGATGACACAAAGAAGAATAATATAAGAAAGATAGGAGTCCATGCAAAAGTAGGAGAAAGTACAAGAGACATTAAAAAAACTGTTCACAGAATTAATGACACAAATCTTCCCAAACAGAGCAAAAGAATTTTACATACAGATAAGTGAGGCATATAGGACTCCAACTAGCCATGATCAAAAAAAAATATACACCTACACATATAATAATCAAGATTCAGGAATCCCAACAGAGGAACAAAATACTACAAGCGGTTAGAGAAAAGAAACAAATCACATACAAAGGAAAACCCATCAGAATTACAGTAGACTTTTAAACACAAACCCTCAAGTCAAGGAGAGCCTGGAGGGAGCTATTTCAAGCCCTAAAAGAAAACAACCTCCAACCTAGACTGATATATCCTGAAAAACTATCTTTCAAAGTTGATGGGGAAATAAGATACTTCCATGACAAAGAACACCTGAGAAACTTCATGAATACCATACCAGCACTCCAAACAATTCTAAACAATATCCTAGAAAAAGATAACAAAGGTCACAATCCCATGAGGCCCAACAGAGCAAATTCATCAGGCAAGGTAAGGAATTAAAGGGGCAGGGGGGGGGATAAAAAAGAACCAACAAAAGGAAAATAACATGACAACAATAAGTCAATACATATCAGTTATAACCATCAATGTTAATAGTCACAATTCACCAGTTAAAAGAAATAGACTGGCAAAATGGATTAAGAAGCAAAATCTAACAGTATGCTGTATACAAGAAATGCACCGAGTTCGAAAAGAAACTCATAGACTGAAACTAAAAGGATGGAAAACAATTCTCCATGCAACAAGAATCTGGAAAAATGCAGAGGTAGCTACCTTATTTGCAGACAAAGTAAATTTCAAACCAAAACTAATTAAGAGAAACAAAGAAGGGCACTACATCCTTGTAAAGGGAACAATCCAAGAGGAAGAGATAACAATCATAAATATATATGCACCAAATACTAATGCAACCAACTATACAAAACAAATATTAATGGACACGAAAAACCCAATAAGCACTAATACAATTGTAGTGGGGGAACTCAATATGCCACTGTCACAAATAGACAGATCATCCAGACAAAAAATCAACAACAAAATACTAGAACTGAACCAAGCTTTTGAACAAATGGACTTAATAGATATCTACACAGTGTTCCACCTCACAAAATCGGAATATACATTCTTTTTGGCAGCACATGGGTCGTTCTCCAAAGTAGAACATAATAGCTCATAGAACATGTTTAAGTACATGCAAAGGAATTGAAGTTATTCCACTTATATTATCAGACCTTAGTGCAATTCAATTGGAGATCAATAACATAAGAAACCACAAGGACTCCACAAACACTCTCCTGAACAACCCATGGATCACAGAGGAAATTAAAGAAATATTACACAGTTTTTACACATAAACGATAATGCCAATACAACATAAGGAATCTATGGGACAAAATGAAAGCAGTTCTACAAAAGAAATTCATGGCAGTGAATGACCACACTAGGAAAACAGAGCAAGCTCAAATAAACAACCTAATGTTGAGCCTTAACCACCTGGAAAAAGAAGAGCAAGACAAACCCAAAGCTCATACAAGGGAGGAAATTATAAAGATCAGAGCAGAAATCAATGCAACGGAGACTAAGACAATGATACAAAAAAAAATCAACAAATACAAGAGTTGGTTTTTTGAAAGAATAAATGAAATCAATAAACCCTAAGTCAACCTTATCAAAAACAGGAAAGAAAAAGCTCAAATACATGCAATTAGGAATGAAAAAGGTGAAGTCACAACAGGCCCAGAAGAAATCCAGAGGATCATCAATACCTATTTTGAGAACCTGTACTCTAATAAAATGGAAAACACAGAAGAAATGGACAGATTCCTAGATACATAGGAATTATCAAAGTTGAACAAAGAAGTTATAAAGAGTCTAAACACCCCAATTACAATCAGTGAAATTGAAAATGTAATTAAAACTTTACCAACAAAGAAAAGCGCAGGTCCTGATGGTTTCACTGCTGAATCCTACAAAACATTTAGAGAAGAACTATTGCCACTACTCTTTAAACTTTTCAATGAAATTGAAAGGGAAGCAATACTTCCAAACTCATTCCTGGAAGCAAGTCTTACTTTGATTCCAAAAGCAGACAAAGACCAAACCAAAAAAGAGAACTACAGGCCAATCTCTCTAATGAACTTAGATGCAAAAATTCTCTATAAGATACTGGCAAACAGAATACAGAGGGTCATCAAGAAGATCATACTCCCTGACCAAGTCAGATTTATCCCAGGGATGCAAGACTGGTTCAACATACATAAAGCAATAAATGTAATACACTATATTAACAGAGTCAAAGACAAAAACCATGTGATCATCTCAATAGATGCAGAAAAAGCATTTGACAAAATTCAACACATATTCATGATAAAAACCCTGCAGAAAATTGGAATAGATGGTCTTTATCTCAACTTCATAAAGGCTATCTATAAAAAAACCAAGAGCCAACATCATAATAAATGGTCAAAAATTGAAAACCTTCACACTGAAATCAGGAACAAGACAAGGATGTCCACTATCACCACTCACTCCTATTCAATATACTTTTGAAAAAATTAGCCATAGCAATTAGACAAGAGAAAGAAATAGAAGGAATAAAGATAGGAAAGGAAGAAGTTAAACTGTCATTATTTGCTGACGATATGATACTCTACGTAAAAGACCCAAAAAACTCTGCCAAAAGATTTCTGGACTTAATTGACAAATTTAGTAGATTAGCTGGATACAAGGTCAACACTCAAAAATCAATAACCGTCTTGTACACAAATAACAGACTCACTGAAAGAGAAATTCGGGAAACAATCCCTTTCACAATAGCATCCACAAAAATGAAATATCTAGGAATCAATCTAATGAAAGAAGCAAAAGACCTCTACATTGAGAACTACAGAACTCTGAAAAAAAGTGATCAAAGAGGATATGAGAAAATGGAAAGATATCCCCTGTCTCCTGGGTAGGAAGAACCAATATAGTGAAAATGGCCATAGTTCCAAAACTGCTATACAGATTCAATGCAATCCTGATTGAAATCTCAACATCGTATTTCACAGAACTAGAGAATCCAAAAGTTCATCTGGAACCAGAAGAGACCTAGAATAGCAAAAGCAATTCTAGGCAACAGGATCGTGGCAGGGGGTATCACAATTTCCAACTTGAAACTGTACTACAAAGCCACTGTGATTAAAAAAAAAAAAAAAGCA
The DNA here is from genome assembly GCF_000247695.1 of Heterocephalus glaber. The sequence continues at coordinate 12,063,316 of NW_004624789.1, read as the reverse complement.
TGGTACTGGCAAAGAAACAGACCCAAGGATCAGTTGAACAGTTAGAAGAAGCAGAAACAACTCCAGACATACTCAGCTACCTCATTTTTGACAAAGGAGCCAACCATCCTCACTGGAGGAAAGATACCCTCTTTAATAAATGGTGTTGGAAAAACTGGATTTCAACTTGCCAAAGATTGAAACTAGACCCCTATCTTTCACCATGCACTAAACCAAAATCAAAGTGAATTAAAGATGTAAATATTAAAACAGAAACACTAAACTTGCTGGAAGATAAGTTACGTAGAACTGTCCAAGACATTGGCATAGGAAAAAACTTTATGAACAAATCCTCAGTAGCACGGAACTAGCACAAAGAATCAATAACTGGAATCTCATCTTATTAAAGGGCTTCTGCACTCCAAGAGAAACCAACAGCGCTAAGAGACAACCTATAAGGTGGGAAAACGTATTTACCAGCTGTTCCTTAGACAAAGGTCTACTATCTAGAGTATATAAAGAACTAAAAATAAATCAGATGCCCCAAATATAAAGACCCAGTTCAAAAATGGGCATCTGAAATGAGCAGACATTTCTCAGGCAAAGAAGTGAAGGCAGCAAATAAATATATGAAAAAATGTTCAATCACTGGTCATTAGATAGATGCAGATGAAAACAATGCTGAGATTCCACCTCACACCAGAAAGAATGGCTGCTATCAAGAAATCAACCAATAACAAATGCTGGCAGGGGTGCGTCTAGGAGTGTATGCTGGCGAGGTCTCCGAGCCTTGGGTTCCGCTGACCAGAGAGGCGCTGCCAGAGCGCCCCAGCCCTGGTAGGCATACCCTGGTGGGCATACCCCGGCGCACCGTAGGGGTGCTTCCATCTGGCTCTTCCGTCTCCGCCGGGTCTGCACGGAGGGTGGAGCTGCGGGCCGAGGATGTGATGGGAGCACGGTTCCAGCGAGGAGGCCGCGCCAGTGACACCGATGGCGGGGGAGTCGGCGCTCCAAGTTGTGGAGAAGCTGCAGGCACGCCTGGCCGCGAACCCGGACCCCAAGAAGCTATTGAAATATTTGAAGAAACTCTCCACCTTACCTATTACAGTAGACATTCTTATGGAGACTGGGGTTGGGAAAACACTATAGCTTTCGAAAGCACGAGCAAATTGGGAGCTTTGCCAGGGAACTCGTGACCCAGTGGAAGAAGCTGGTGCCTGTGAAACAAAACAATGAAGCTGAGGAACAGGACTTTGAGAGGAACAGTTTACAAAAGGGCCCTTGGGAAGCTCTTCAGAGGGAAGAAGAGATGGAAGAGGACTACCAGGAAAACTGGAAAGCTTCTAGCAGCCTATCCTATAGCCCTGAGCACAGACAGAAAAAACACAAAAAGCTCCCAGAGCTTGAAAAATCTCACAAAGCGTCTCACAGTCATGAGAGGAGAAAGAAAAAGGGGTCTCAGAGTATCACCAGCATACTCTTCAGACCCTGAATCTTCTGACTGTGGCCATGTCCATTCCCCTCTGTCCTCTGGCAGTCCTCATCAGATGTACACAGACCATTACAGGTCCCCAGAAGAGAACCACGAGCCCACTGTTCCACATCAGAAACCTGGAAAAGGTCACAGGAATGCCTTTCAGGACAGACTGGTGGTCAGCCAAGAGTGACACCTGGGTGAACCCCGGGAGAGAAAGGGATTGTGAACCCAAACAAGAAGCACAAATCTTCCCATAAGGAGAAATGCTCCAGAGAAGCCAAGAGTGATGAGAAGTCCTCTTTGGGCAGAGAAAAACTGCAAAAGACCCTCTCCAGAGAGGAAAACCGAAGGCCACCCTCAGGGGACAGCACCAAGGAGAAACTGCCCTCTAGTGCTGTCAAGAAAGAGAAGGAAAGAGAAGGCAGAAGCCTCAAAAAGAAGTGTTTACCCTCTGTGGAGGTTGCTTCAGACAACCACCTTAAAAAGTCAAAGCATAAGGACTCCAAGAAAACCAAGTCAGACAAAAACAAACAAAGTGCACGTGGCTTGGACACAGGAAAATGGGCGGAAGATCTACCCAAAACAAGAGAAAAGGTTTCTAACAACCTCAAGGCTCAGGAAAGGAAAGTAAAAACTTCTAATTCGGATAGAAAGTCACTGGGTTCACTCCCTAAAGTAGAGGAGGCATACATGGATGATGAATTTGAGCAGCCCACCATGTCGTTTGAATCATAACTCAGCTATGACCAGCCCAGCAAGAAAAAGAAGAAGATTGTAATAACTTCAACCACAGCAGCTGGGGAAAAAGGACTTTAAAAAAGTGATTCTAAAAGCACTAGTAAAAACTTGGACTCAGTTCAGAAATTGCCCAAGGTGAATGAAAACAAATCTGAGAAGCTGCAGCCAACTGGAGCCGATTCAGCCAGGCTGAGAAAGGTCCCCACTGAAGCACTGCCAGTGTTGCCAGACCTCCCATTTACCCACAATCCAGGCCAATTACCACCCACTTCCTTCCTTTGAATTCATGTCCTCCTCCCAGCCAAAGCAAAAAGCATTCTCTTCGCCCCAGGAAGAAGAAGCTGGATTCACTGGGTGAAGAATGAACTCCAAGATGCAGGTGTACTCTGGTTCCAAGTGTGCCTATCTCCCCAAAATGATGACTTTGCACCAGCAGCGCATCCATGTACTCAAAAATAACATTGATTCCATCGTTGAAGTGGGAGGAGTCCCCTATTCCGTTCTTGAACCCGTTTTGGAGAGGTGTACACCTGACTAGCTGTATCGCATAGAGGAATACAATCATGTTTTAATTGAAGAAACAGATCAATTATGGAAAGTTCATTGTCACTGAGACTTTAAGGAAGAAAGACCAGAAGAGTATGAGTCCTGGCGGGAGATGTACCTGCAGCTTCAGGATGCCCGAGAGCAGAGGCTACGAGTCCTAACAAAGAATATCCAATCTGCACATGCCAATAAGCCCGAAAGCAGACAAGCAAAGATGGCCTTTGTCAACTCTGTGGCCAAGCCACCACATGATGTCTGGTGGAGGCAGGAGAAGTTTGGAACAGGAGGAGTAGTTATCCATGAGAAAGTCAAGATTAAACCAGCCCCGTACACCACAGGAAGCAGCCACACTCCCACCAGTAGCAACAACTTTAACTCTAGCCTGGAGGAGCCAGCCTATGATGGCCCCAGTACCACCAGTGCCCATTTGGCACCAGTGGTCAGCAGTACTCTTTCCTATGATCCTAGAAAACCGGCTGTGAAGAAAATTCCCCGATGATGGCCAAGACAATTAAAGCCTTCAAGAATAGATTCTCCAGATGATAAACTGAGGACTTGCCTTGGAGATGGAATTTGAGAGATAGGGACAATGGGGACTGTGGAGTGAGCCTTCCAAAGGAGACCAGAATTTTTTGCTTTGTGGAAACTTTTAGGCTCTGAGTCCTGCATATCTGCAGGTGTTGGCCCTGTGTGCCACAGCCCCGAACCCTGCCCGGAGCATGCTTCAGAATTCTTAAGACGACGTGAAGCCTCAGTCTCACTGAGGATTTTAAGGTTAATTATACTTTTGTTGCTAATTAGAATCTTTGTAAACTATAAGACATAGTTTTAATTAATAAATATTGCCCCCATATTGTAAAAAAAAAAAAACCCTGGCGGGGTTGTCGGGAGAAAGGAACACTTCCTCATTGTTGGTGGGAGTGCAGACTGGTGCAACCACTGTGGAAATCAATATGGAGATCCTCAAACAACTAGGATCAGAAGTCCCATTTGACCCAGCTATTCTTCTGCTGGGGATCTTACCAAAAGAATTAAAAGAATCATACCACAGTGATATATTCATACCCATGTTCATAGTAGTACAGTTTGTAAGAGCTAAAACTTGGAAGCAGCCCAATTGCCCATCAAATGGAGACTGGATAAAGAAAATTTTTTTTTTTTTATAAAATGTAGTACTACTCAGCCATAAAAAATGAAAAATGAGAGACATTTATAGCTAAGTGGATGCAGACTGAGGCCATACTCAAGTGAAATAAATAGGACACACTTGTGTAAATACCAAATAGTTTCTCTGGTGTGAAAAACTAAAAGTGTAAATAATCAAAATGTATAATTGATATTATACATTATAATTGAAATAGGAAGAAAACATCTAAAGGAATAGGGGAAATGGGAGGGGAAAGGGAAATGAAAGAAGGGAAAAGAAAAAATATGAGAAAAGGAAAAACGTGGAAACAGGGAAATAGGGAATGGTGGGGGGGCGGTGAAGGGAGAGCAGGGGAATGGGGAAAAAATAAGAACCAAGATATATTCATGCAAAAGTACAAGATCCCAATGAAGAATGTAACTGTATCGTATACCTAAAATGTACCAATAAATTACATGGAAAAAAAATTAAATGTTTTAATAAAATTAGGCATGGGGGAGAAAAACTACTATAATTCACTCTAGATTGCAGGGCTAGGTCATGTAGGAACAAGGACTTACAACCTCTGACACTAATGCCTGCAATAGAAAAAATATATGAATTTGCCAAATGATTGTCTTGCTACAGTGAAGTCTTTGAGGAGGTTGCTGGAAATTATTTGAAGGTCAAGATATTTCAATAGGGAAGTTTCCTAGAGGAGTGTTATTAGTTTGAGGAATTTAATATGAGGGCCAATCTTAAATATTGACAACTTCTCTCTATAAGGCCTCTTAAAAATCATAATGATGATCTTGATTCATCAGAGAAAAATAAGGACTTCATCTGGCTTTCCTCAACCAGTTTATGTGCACTTAGAAAATATTTAAAAAATAAACATCTACTTGGAAAATTCTGGGAAAATTTTCATATTCTCTTTTGTAAGTAGAGGAGCTACTAGAAAAAAAATATACTATGACAATGCCTGTTTAGACCAGGTATTTCCAACTTCAACATCTGGAGCTGGATAATTCTTTGTCATAGGGAGCAACCTGTGCATCATAGGATTCTTGGAGAAGATTTCCTGTGCTCTGACCACTAAATACCCCCAGCATACTCCTCCAACTTGAGAACACCAAAAGTGTCTCTGGCCACTGATGAATGTCCCTTGAAGTACAAAATCACCCTGATCGAGAATCCATGAAGACAAACATCACTGTGATGTTTGATACAAATTTAGAAATTATAAATATGGAGGCAGCAAATTTAAACAAATTGTTTGCTTAATATAAGAAAGGTTAATATCATCAATATAAAATGAGCTTTTGCAAATCAGTAAAAAAATACATCCAGAAAAAGAAACATAACCAACAATAATTTTCAAAATTCAAATTTAGCTTACAACTGGTAAACAGTTTTGAAATTTAAATGTATTCCAAGTTTGATATTCTTCACTGTTTAGTATGTTGGGAAAATATTCTCAAATTTTATTGCCTGAAAAACACAGTATATCAGCCATTAGTGTCAGCTGATATCTTTCCAGCCAATAAATATATGGTAGCATTGAATCTTTCTTTAGCCTTCAAACAATAATTATTGTCTTACGCTGAGGATGTAGTTTAGTGATAGAGTACTTGTCTACCATGCTCCAGACCCTGGGTTCAATCCCTAGCACCAAATAACAACTATTGTCTTTAAAAAATGGTTATGTCCCTTTAAGAAACAGACACTTGGAATAAGTTTATTTTAAACAGCACAAAAAAATGTATTACACTTCAAATGATCTTATTTCCTTTAGTCAAATGACATTCAAGTTTCAATAATTAAATGAGATCCATTCCTGATTTCACCAAAACTGGAAAATACCCAGAGCTTTAAAAAAAAAGCTCAACATGTTACTATGTGAAATGAATGTGTGAGAGTTATATTGATGATTTTGTGAGATTACAATTTTCTATGTAAATCTAAAGTTTCTGTATATATGTATCTGACACTGTGTATATATTTTAACCAATATTAAGACATCTGGGAGAGATTACATGGGTGTTAATAATGGATGAACTAATTCATGATTCTCTTTTTGTTAAAATGACAGTAAAAAGAGGTTTTAATCCTAAGAAAAATGTCTGTAAATGTGTGAAAAAGCTTTTAAATGTGATTTCTTCAAAGAAATATTGATATTTAAGGCCATTGATAAAAGATATGTTGTAAATATGATCATTTCAGTTCCTTCTACAGTGCACAGAAAGGATTTATTTGCATGCTAATGAATATCAAATGATAGATTAATTCCTCCCCTACTTCTGCTAAATACTAGACACAAAGCTTAGATTCAATGTCACATCAATCTCTGAAAGCTAGTACTCAAAAGTCACTGCTTGGAAAGAGAAGACGAGGTCCCCAGTCTCAAGGAACATGCCTAATCAGCCCACTGCAGACAGGCAAGTCTGCCCATGACCTACCAAGGTCCCGAGTAGCATGGAACACAATGAATCAGCCCGCTGCAGACAGGCAGGTCTGTGCATGCATTACCGAGGTCCCAAGTCACTCAGAAGATGCTGAAAAACCCCGCTGCAGACAGGCAGCCACCTGGTTCCACACTACAAAGATGCAGAGGACACCAGACCACCAGAACAAGGTACTGAGTCCCACTGCTCCCGGCCCAGAGGTAGGGGCTTCTGAGCCACTGTCCCACTGCTCCTGGTCCAGAGGAAGG
>NW_004624789.1:11951784-12015417 GCF_000247695.1 Heterocephalus glaber | reverse complement strand
AAATACTGAATAGTTTCTCTAGTGTGAGAAACTGAAAGTGTAAATAAGGACTAAAAGGTATAATAGATAATGTGAAATAGGAAGACAAGGGGCAAAGGGGAGGGGAAAGTGGCAGGGGTAGGGGAAAGTGAAGAAGGGAATGGAATTAATATGAGAAAATGAAAAAATAGAAACAAAGTCTTTGTAAATAGGGAGGAATGGAGGGGTTGAAACGAGAGCAGGGGAAGGGGGAAAAATAAGAACCAAGAGAGTATGTAAAGGTGCGTATCTCCAATGATGAATGTCATTATAATGTATACCTAAAATGTACCAATAAAAGGATATACAAAAAATACAAAATAAAAAAAAGGTTATATCAAAAAACATTTAATACAAATAAACAAAAGTTATATTAAAAGGTGTTATATGAGAACAATATTTTTGATTTTTATGATAATTGCAAAAGAGGCTTTAAAAACATAATATTTAATCTTCATTATATTTTTATTTTCATAACAACACTGTGAAGACCCAGCACATACTGACCCCATTTTACTGATGAAGGAAATTAACTAAAATTCCCACAGCTAGTAAGTAGTAGAAACAAAGTTCAAAACTAAATTTCCCTGAATCCAAATCTAGTGAGTTTGTCATGATATAATTCTACCTATAATTAAAGCCAGACTTACAATGAAGCCACTTCACTTATTATCTAATACTTTGTCCTGTTGTCTTATGACAAGAGTTTTCCTCCAATAAAATGAAAGAAGGACAATATAGAGACAATGAGGAAAGGAGAGAAACAACAAGAAAGTGAACCAATGAATGTGTTCTTGTTTGAAAGATCTTCTGCTAAAATTAATTTGCAGAGACGAATGTTGCTTTGAAAGCAGGAATAAGGAGAGCCACAATGGTGGTCCTTCCCCTTACACTGTTTGACTCTTGGTTAAAACTGGCCCCTGATTTCAATAGTACCAAGGGAACTATTAGAAAATTTGATTCTACTGTTTGCTAATAAAAGGGATGCAGAGGTACCAAAGAAAAACAGTAGTAAAACAAACAGAAAAATCAGTTAGAAATTCCTTTACTGAGTTTCTGGCATTAAAGAGAGAAAGATGAGAAAAAACAATATCAGAATTGAGTGAAATATATTTCAGTAATAAACCCAAGTCCCAGTGTTCTAAAGCTATGACTTATTTTGCATTCTCATCACGTGTCTATTGTGATTTGGCTGGATCTCTGCTTCCAGTTGTCCTCACTTGGGTATCCAGGCTAATGAAGCAGTGAAACACTGCTGCATCCTGAGGCAGATGGGAAGATAGTATACAAACATACTGTATACTAGGCTTCAAGAGTCCAGCTAGAAAAAAACACATACCTTCTGTTAACATTTTGTTGCCCAAAGCAATGAATGGTCAAGGAACATGACCATTCTAACTCCTGGGAAACAGAGAAGTACACATACTGGGATAGTGAATTGGAAATTTTTCTGAGCAGAACTAATAACTACCAGATGCTTTTCTGTGGGATATTCCTGATTAATGCCTAGTCATCTTCTTACATGTACATTAGCTTCTAGGGGCAGAGACAGGGCTCATCAACTATTCTTCATGCTCCTTATGTTTCTCAGCCCCTTTTGGGAAAACATTCCCAATTCATGCTATAGTTTGGATTTGTAATGTTCCCTTAAAGGCTTATGTGTGAAAGGTTCAGTCCCCAGATTGACACATTGGAAGTTGGGTGGAATCTTTAAGAGGTGGAGCCTAGTGAGAGTATTTAGGTCCTAGGAGAAGGTGACTTTGAAAGGGATTTTAGGACCATAGTCCCCCTCTTTGTTTTTCAGCCATTATTAGGTTAAGGGCTTTACTCTTCCATGTGCTTCCCACCAAAGGCCAAAGTAAAAGGACTGATTGATCATGGAATGGAACCTCCAAAACTGTAAAGCAAAATAATCCTCTATCTTTATAACTGACTGCACCAAGTACTTGTTACAATAAGAGCAATAAGAGAAAGCTGACTAACACAATAGTAGCTTAGCCAATATTTAAGGCAAATGGGGGATGGGGATTTAGCTCAGTGGTTCCGCCACTTGCCTTGAAAGCACAAGAACCCGAGTTCGACCTCCGTTACCAAATAAATAAATAAACGAGGTAAATGGGCCATGAGTGGAAGTAATATTTGTAAGTCTAGGCTTGAGGAGTTAAGAATTGGCATGCTCCACCAGTCCTTTCCTCCTATAAAAGCCAATTAACTGTTTCATATGGTAGTCAATAGCTACAGACTGGGGGAGCTACTATTAGGGTGGTTATTTTGAGTAACTAATAAGCAGCCCTTCCCCCATTGACTGTCCACCAATTCTTTCCGGACATGTAAGGTGAACAATACTAAAACACTATTATATTAACATTGAGATTTCAGAATATCTTGCGGCCCCTAGTACTAATTATCCTAATAAAGAAACTAGTACCTGCATGTGAAGTGTTAATGTAAGATAACCTAAAATATGTGAATTTTCTTAGAGGGAAGTAAACAGCAAAGAAACTGATATCAGCAGCTGAAATGAGAGTATATGCTTTGCATTAGTAAAATAATTGGAAAAACTATCATATGCAGTCATTTGGAAGATAGTTTACATGGGTACTTAGCTAGTTCAGTGGAAAACAGAGATTTGGTACTATATATTAGTGGCCTTTTAGCAATGTATTGCCAAAATGAAATAAAATCAAAGAACTGACTCTTTGAAAATAGGGTGGAAGGGACAGACTCATAGGGAAAGACTAGAAATTCAGGGCCTTGTAGGCTGGAAAGTCAAATATGTTTATACCTCAAAAGTAAGAGACAGGATTTTAAAGGGCTTCACACATACACGCACGTGTGCACACACACACAATCTTAGTTGATTGAAATGCTTCTAGCTAGGTCAGATTAAGAGTATAATGTTGGGCTGGGGATTTAGCTCAGTGGTTTCACCACCTGCTGTGCAAGCGCAAGGACCCGAGTTCGATCTCTGGTACCAAAAAACAAACAAACAAACAAAAAGAGTATAATCTTCCAATTGAAGCTCAATAGCCTAACTCAGCCTACAGCAAGCAAGGTAAAGGCATGAAGGAGCATAGAAATAAAACAGATCTGAGAACCATGTTTTAAAAGGAGCTTAATATGGTAACTGAGACACAAAATCTGCTTGTGGTGAATGACTGAGATGCCTACTCTTAGTGAATTGAATTGCCAAAGAAAGTAGAACTTTGGTGAAAATATCCTTAGACCAAAAAAATAAGTCCTGAATCTCCAGCTTCCTTAATGAGAATGGGCTGAGAAAGCTAAGAAATTCCCAAAGAGAGCATAGGTCTCCAATGACTAGTTCAGAGCCACTGAAGAACAAAAAGAAAAGGACACATTCTGCAAAGATCTATCTAGAGAGAACAAAATCACCATCCAAAGAAATTCTCTCACCCCAGTCTACTCATTGTATCTACTCAATTGTATTTCAAAACTTGTAGGCATAGCTCTACAAATCAGAGTGAGTGATGCAGTTATCATGTCCTTTTTTCCCTTACCATCTACTGGGGAGTGGGAAAACAGGTAGAAAATCTGACTCTGTGGTTCCTAAGTGTGCAAACAAATGGAGCCACATTCAGATCTGACAGCACGATTATGTGATGATGGCACATGGTGAGTCACTATTGAGGTGTAATACAAAGGAAGAGCAAACTTTTATTCATATTTTAAATGTCAAACTCTTCTGGGGGACTTGACCAAGGAGTGAATCATTAAATTATGAAACAAAAGCACACAGGTTCTGTGAAGAGTGAATGGTTAAACTGCAGGGCAAAAACACACAGGCTCTGTGGAGTGAATGCTTAAACTGTGGGGCAAAAACATGCAGGTTCTATGAGAAGTGAATGGTTAACCAATAAGAAATTTAGATGAGTGAATCATGTGTCTGGCCATTGTCCCTGCCTAGCCTTGTTACAGCTCCTTGTCCAAACTGTTACTTACACTGATATTCTAAATAAAAGCCAGAGTTCTTGGTTTTGGGGCTTCTCCTGGAAATCTCCCTAATGCTGGGCCCTCTGGGCCTCTCAGTGATTTAACTAAGTCTCATCTCTGAGTAATCATTCATCCTCTATGCTGCCATGGTCAGACACTGTGACAAACTCTGGCTATTAGAATCTAAAGATTTTATGTTTTGATTCTTAGTAATATTGGATATGATGTAATTTAGAAATGGTAAAAAGTCAAAATAAAGTATTCCTAACTTTATGTCAATAGTAATAGAAACTTTTTGTAGCAATAAAAGCTCATATTTCATGTCCCAGATGACCATGAGAGGCATGCTTTCTTGTATCCTTATACCCTTAGATAAGTGGTGAGCTTATTAGTTAAATTCCTTTGTTATATATGACCACAATCCAACAAAAATCAATTAAAAGGGAAATGAGTTGACTCATCTAGTTAGAAAGCATACAAAAATAAAAAATAGGTCATAAATTTGGAAGAGAAGCCACAGTGACTAATGATTCAGAGACCAGTCAGAACCTCAGTGCCACCATGATGTTTGTCTTTCTTCTGCTCTCATTTCTGTTGGTGTTTGTTTCTCTTTGTGTGTTGGCTTCTTTGCTTTCTACTCCATATGCAGGCTATTGCCATGCATTGAGGAAGATAGCCATTGATAATTCAGGCCCACATCCTTATATTTTTACACATTAAATGGAAGAAAGTGATTCCTCTCCACTTCTAAACATAAGTCCTGGGAAGGACTTTTGATTGCCTGGTTTGGTCAATATGTGCACCCTGTCACTAATAACTGTCCAAGTGGATGTGGCACAATGATTTTCTCAGCCCGAATCCAGTGTTCAAACATATCCTGGGAAGGTAGGATATAGAAGTGTTACAATTGACCATATAAAGAAAAGAGGGATACTTCAAAGGAAAGCAAATGTAGCTATAAAAAGGAAAATGAAAAAGAAAAGTGTGCAGAAATAAGAGTTACCAGGTTGCTCTATGATAACCTAGATACCAATGGTAATACCCACCATGGAATATACCAAGAAAATGTACCTGTATGTAGAGAGAGACAGACACTTCCATCTAAGCCAAGCCTGACTTTGGTCATTTCCAGTGGTTATCTAGACTCTCTATCATGAAGTCCTCATTTTGATCTACTTCCATTCTTCAATAAAATTCACAGATCCCCTGGGATAAGTAGAATAGCTATAGTGATATGCTACCGCCTCCTTTTCATTAGCCTTCCAACCTTGGGAATGACCCCAGATTGAGTTCACATGCTCCTTTCAGCACTAACAATCATAATATTTACATAAGTCTCATATATACTATAATTAAATGATGAAATGTTTTGTAATTACCAAATACTTTATAGTATTTCTACTAGTTAACATTTCTACAGTGTAACTTGTCACCTCTTGATTTTAAAAAATATTCTATTTGCCCTAAATTCTCCCAGAAAAGTCACAAACTCTAGGCACTCCATAATATAACCCCCAAATAACTTTGCAGCCTGACCTTTTACTATTCTTTCATGCATGTTTTCCTTTCCATCCACAAAGACTGTTGAGTGATGGCAAACCTTTTAGAGCTTTCAATAACAGATGGCTGTAGCACGTGTGCCTTAGGTTTGCCACCACTAGACTATATTCCCTGTTCTAGTATACACATCCTTTACAGCCTTTCTCATTCACTTATTAAATCAGCATTTATTGGTTGGTTGTTATGTGTCAGGTAGTATGATAGTTCATGGGGATGTAAAGATGAGACACAACTGTCTTCAAAAAGCTCACTTACTGTAGAAGAAAAAGAAACATACATTATAAATGATTACAGTTCTCTGTAAAGCATTTTAGGTGATATATGAAAAAACTATTAGACCAGTAGACTGTATGAACAACTAAATAAAGTTTCCCCTTAAATGTGATATTTAAACTGGGACTTAAAGATAAGTGCATGTTTGCCAGGTGGAACAGCAGAAAAGCACATTTCAGACACAAAGAAGAATATATGTAAAAGCCTGCTGATGGGAATATAGGTAGCTTGTTTGGGAAAATACAGTATAAGCTTAGTAAAATCTTCCTTAATTGACATCCACTAAAGCAGCATTCTAGATTAAAAAGTTCAAACAAGCCTTTGTAAACAAATTGGCTTATGCATAGAACATGTAAAATTAGCTAATAAGCTACTCGCCTCTATACTCATAGAGTTATATTGCCACTAGTTGAGTTTTGTTTTTGAGTCAGTGATCTCTTTCCTAAATCTGTTATGCTTGTTTTTCTAATCACACAATTTGATTCAATATTACATAAATCAGAGTTCCTTGACCTCAGTACTATTGACATTTGGGCCTTTGTTGAAGAAGGCTCTCTTGTGGGTTGTAGAATATTTAACAACTTCCCTGACCTCTCCAAATACATGTCAAGATCACCTTCCCTGAGTTGTGACAACCTAAAATGTCTCCAAACATTGCATTGTTCAGTGTTCCCTAGGGGTGCAAAATCACCACTGGCAGAATTGGGTCAAATTATGAAGGGCCTTGTATACGGACTTTACTTCCTAGGCACACAATGAGAAACTATTAAATGGCTTTTAGTAGTAGAATGACATATGCAGCAATATATTTCCAAGGTTAAATTAGAAGAGATAAGACAGGGAGACCTGTTCAGGAAGCCGTTGCTATAAAGTACAAAGTAACCAGGGTTGATGATTTCAATGACAGTGGTGGTCAGAGGCAAACTGCAGATGTTGGCAGCCAAAAGATGTAATTCACTCCCTGGAATTCTCTCTCACTTTTTCCCTTCTTCCTGACACTCACCTATTAATCCAACTCAACTTCAAGGTTCAGCCCTAAACTCATGTTCCCACATCAAGCCACTGGAAATGAAGTGACCTCCTCTGAACCGTGGAGCTCATTATTTGAGCTTCTCTTAGGGTACTTTGCAATATTATTAATTTAATGCCTACATTAATACTCGATTTTAAATCTAAATTATATAATTCTTAAATACAGAAACATAATTTACTCATTTGCCTTTTGCTCATGGCTTAATACTACTTTCTCCAAATGGTAGATGAATATTACTTTTTGAGGGAATTATGAAACTTTGGCCTCAATTATTTCAATAAATTTATATATGTCACTTGAATTCTTCTAGCTGCAAACATTGGAGGCTGAGGAGAGTCTGGACCTGACTTAACCACTACTGCATTTTTTTTTTTTGGTACCAAGGATCAAACTCAGGAACTTGTGCTTTCAAGGCAGGCACCAGAACCACTGAGCTAAATCCGCAGCCACTACATCATTCTTTATAGGTCTGTTTCCCATAGTTCCTATCTACTCATATCACTAAAGAAAGTTCATGTTCATTAATCTTTAGTTTTTCTTATAAACTGCTCCTTGGAGAAATTCACCAAAACAACACTGACATGCCCCCTCAAAAAAGTGGCAACAAAAAAATGCTAAGTACAGCCTAGATAGTATCAATTACTGAACAATGATATTGAACTATACTGAGCAAGATATGAATGAATACTAAACAACGACCTGAATTATTCACAAAGTAAATGTCTTTTTCTACCTATATAAAACATCTAGTCAGTATAGCCTCTTATCTATATTCTTATTAATTTGTTCATAGATAGCCTATTAAGTTCTACCAGCAAGTGACAGAAAACATTAATTGTGAATAAAGCTAAATTATGTATTAGGAAATATTAGAGAAATATCTTTAGTGTTACAAGTTATGACAAATATATAAAATCAAACAAAACAGCACGTTGTATACTGGAATTTTTTTTCTGAATCAATTAAAATGGTTCAATTTTCAAATTGATGTTTTTTGAATGTATAATATGAGTTTCATATTCTATTGACAATGCAAGAAGTGTAAAAAGCCAAGGTCCTTGCTAATAAGGATCTTTATGGAGAGACAAAGGAAACAGATTATCTTCTATCAATGGCAGCATGGGAAAAGGGGTGAGGTGGCTTTCTTGGTTACATCTGCTTCAAGCACATTTTTCTACCTTTTTGACTTGCAACTATCTTGAGGTTTCACGTTATCCTGATTTCACAGCAGATTACCCAGGCATCATTTCTACATAATTTTCCCCAAATTAACCTTTCTCAATGCCTTGGTGTTATAGGGTATATTAATAAGTTAAGGTGATGCCAATGAGAAAAAAAATTTACATTACAGAATAACCCCGAAATGATAAGAATTGTCAGCGTTGATGGTATAGTGGTGAGCATAGCTGCCTTCTGAAATGACAAGAGTATCAGACATAGGTGTTTTTAAGTCCCTTTGTCATTTCCATCAAGTTTGCTTGACTTTTCAATCCCTATCCTTCTGTTCAGCCTCCTGAATGTGTTACTCTACCTTTACCTTCCTATCATTATTTCTCAAAGTCAAAAAAGTAGAAAAATAAAAAGTTAGTCAAGTATCAGATTCTTACTATTACTGTTTTCTTATCACTCATGGTATTTTTGCCCTTTTATTTTGCCTTGTTTTTAATACCTGTACAGGAAACTCTTTCCACATTCATGAGAATATTTTCCTAAATACATATAGAGACCTTGGATAAGTGAGGTTCACATGCCAGCTGCTAAGAAGAAAATGGTTGTATTTTTTTAAATCTAGTCTCATTTTTGTAAGTGGTATGAAATGCCATACTACTGGTAATTAAATGAGACTGAGGCTACAGAAAGATAGGTAGGACATTATTGCAAACTGCAAGGCAAAGATGATCCCAAAGAAAACAAAACAAAACAAAAAATGCTCAGAGGATGGGTTAACATCAGGAAAGAAACTAATAACACTAAAAAGCATATGATTTTGCAAAAAAGAAAAAAAAGACACATGGGTAAGTAATGGGTATGTTTAATTTGCCTGATTTAGTCATTCCCCTTGAGGTGCATGTATCATACATATTTCAAGGCATCATGTTGTACATCATAAATATATATAGCTTTAAAAATTAAAAATAAGAAAATTATTTAGAAAGAACTCAATTTTTTTTTTTGGTACCAGGGATCGAACTCAGGACCTTGTGCTTGTAAGGCAGGCAGCAGCACCACTGAGCTAAATCGCCCACCCAAGAAAATTATTTAGAAAGAACATATTGTTTAAAGATGGGGTAGAATAAAATAAAGACCGAAGACTTTGCATATCAGCTTGACAAAACAATGTTAATTGCCCATCAATGAATATTTGATATTATTAACAAAATAATGAAATAAATAGTAATATTTACTGTGCAGTAGGCATTGGGCTAGTTTACACAGGTACAAAAAAAGTATCAGATTTTCTTATTCTTAGATGAATGTTTTCCCCTAAATTTTGATATCATTATTGGATGAGGTATGGCCCAGCACTGTTTTCTAGGTTATTTATCCCAATCAGTTAATTGGTCAGGAAAATCAGTGGATGTGAAAAATGACTATTTATTTTAGGGTAGAAATAAGAAATAGAAAAAAGGGAGGAAAAAGTGCAAAAAATTCTCAAGGAGAAAAGGATGCTTTTAAGAAAAGAGAGAAGATATGTCCTCCAAGCAGAATGGACCACTGCAAGAACAAGAGGGCAGTGGCCCCAAAGTCAACTGCTGCCATCTCTTTATGTCTTCTTTGATAGTTGGTCCAAGTGGTCCCATTTGATCTCATGCTAGAAGATTTTTATCAAATGGTAGGTTTGGTGTTTCCTCTTATCAGAGGATTGGTACTGGGTGCAGGGCTTAGCTGGATCCCATGTTGGGCTCCGGTGCTTCTGTTCTGCATCCATGGTTAGCAAATCTCCTTAGTTGGTAGGTTGTGCCCAACTGTTCCAGCCATGCCCTAGCCTCCTACTACAATACTTCTGAGATAGAGTTGCCTTAACCTTTCTGCCTTACTTGTATCTTTTTCTTTCTTTAAACAAATGTTATTCAATATCCTTAAACTCATGAAAATACGTTCATTTTCTGAATTTATTAGCAGTTTTAAAGATGTATCACTGAAGGCAATTGAAGAAAAGATATTATTAACAAAAGATTTGTTTTAGGTAAAGGCAAATGGCAGCTTAAAATGATTAGAGGTTAATAGAAGACAACAGATGGATGTGAAGTGATAAAAATCTAGACCAGGATTGTGACATAGCATTGAAAAAGCAAGAATAAACAGAATGAATGCAGACATGTTATTTAAAGGACTAATTAGTAGGCATCAATGAATTTTGAATAATTTGAACAAAAACTGAGAAATTGGTCATAGATATTGCTAAGGCTTTGAGCATGGCTTGCCAGGGGTTGCTAGCTCATTGAAAATTATAGACAATTTGAGTTCAGCAGGTAGGAATATTAGGGAATGGGTTTGCTCAGACAAACTGAATAACCCAAAGGAGTAATCCAGTGAGTAGTTAAAAATATATTAAGAAACAAAGATAATTTTTCCTTTCCCTTCGTTTCTTAATATATTTTTAACTACTTACCAAGATACATCATGTACAGATAAAAGCACCCAATGATAAATGTAAATGTATTGTATACCTAAAATGTATCAATAAAAGAATTTAAGAAAAAAAGAAACAAAGATAAAGAAATAAAAAATGTAAAGATCATGGTGGTTTTCAAAGTTGTCTTTCACTTTTTATTATCTAAATATACAAATTAATTTCTAGAAAATCATTATTTTTCCTAATATTCAAAATCATGATGTTTATTTTTGCTTCTCAATTGAAGAAAGTATCCTTTTCTCTTGTAAAGAAAGAAAACAAACATAAAACTTTCCCACAGTATGACTGAAGATAAATAATCTAATAATAATACTAATTCACTGAAAACCTCCAAATTCCAGGTGCTGGAATCAATATTTTGGGTAGAAAGATGGAACAAGTCAATGCCAAGACCGCTGATTGAGACTTTAAAAAGTGAGAGGTTTTTTTATAGGAAGATGCCATGCCAACACCAATGAGGTAACCACAGGCCATTTACATCCATAAACTCAGACAGTTGCATTAGCTTAGCAATACCCAGCTGTCAGAGAGAAGCTTCTTTACAAGTGTATTAGAATGGATAAAAACCATCCCAAGTCTGTAACATGAATACTTGTAAATTATCTCAAAGGAAGATGCAATTTATAGGATAAGACTAATCCAACCAAACTTGATAACTCAAGCTCTAACACGAAAAGCTTTCTGAAAGAAGAAAAGCAAACTTTTTCCTTCATCATTTGTCCCTACCTACTAACAGAATTATAACATTTTGGCTTTATATTCTTCTGAAAGCCCATAGTGTACAAGTTGAGGTACAAATCACATTATTCCTGAGTTACCATTAGGTATTATCTTTATAAGTTAATCTTTTTGGGAATAACCTAAATACCTATTAATCTTTTCAGGAAGTATAGCACTATTACTCTAGTAAGAATCAGTTGAATGAATCCCTTTTAGAGGTTCCCCAACAACTAGGTCTACATAGCACTATTCAGTATCACTTATTCAAAGTACCACTCTTTTAACCTGTAGACAGAGAGAAGATTCTGCATTCTAAAGTTTTTATCTAGGAAACAGCCTGCCCAATACATGGCCAACATGAAAGCTACCATGTATTTCTGCAATATGCCTCTGAATTAGAATGGCCTCAGATATCAACCCTAAGGAGGATTTTGCATTTCCTGCATTTACAATAACCACCTATATCAAAGATTCTAGTACAGAGCTTCTGGTTTCTAAACTTTTAGGCCAAAAAGATTCTACACAGATATAAATACTAGACAATTTTTAACAAGGATCCTAGATACTTTGGCAGCAAATAGGTTTTGTACAATTTAAGTAAAAGTATGTTGGTTGACATAATTTAAACTTAATTTATTATAGAAATAAATGTATATCTTTAGTATTTGGTATGTTATTCACTGTAAATTTTCACTCTTTTTGTTCTGGTTTTCAGAATTTGCTTGCTCTTGAGAACTAAGGGATTTTCTTGCTTCAATTTCCATAACATTGCATATATGCACACACTTTGGAGCTAGGCAGATACAGGTGCAAGACAATATGTTATGACATTTGGTATAGTCTGTTTCCTCACCTGAAAAAGGGGCATAGCAATAACTGCACCAACCTTATAGTGACTCTATGATTATTCAATAAGAAGCATTTGACACAAAGCCTAGTATATAGCATATGGAGCACTTAGCAGTGCATACGGCAAATAGAAAACACTTCAAAAGTGATGTGTATTATTAAAATTTTTAAGTTACTAAAAACTATCTGTTACACTAGGATTTCTCCCAGTCAGCCATTCCTCTCTGATCATGTTCTTTCATTTGGGAATTCTAATAATGAAAATATGGTTTCATATGGGGCGATTTTACCAAAATTTTTCTGCTATAAAATAAACTATATAATGTTCTGTAGATAAGTTAAGAGATATTTTTCTTCTTGTACATTGAGCTGCTGATCACTGATGAATTTTCAAAGGATTTAACTTTTCTATTTAAAAAACATAATTATATTTTCTTCTGAGCAATCGCTATATGACATTAGATTAAAAATAGAATTTCTATAAACTTCAAGTTTTATATTCCCAGTCAATAAAAAAGGATAGGCAATAAAATCTGTGTTTGCCAGAACAATTACATTTGTGATTTAAAAGATTTTAGGAAAAATAATCATTAGATAAGATGACATTTATTTTGATAGTACAAAAGTGTTTCAAATTTATTTCCTTTTACTCTTTTCAGTGAGTATAAGTTGGTAATGTTTGTGTGTCAAGCCTCAGCTTTTCTCATCTCAGTCATTACAATAAATTGATGCACACCAAGTTCAACGATACACTCTTGGACAAGCATGAACATTACTGTTGTCAATTAATTCAGCCTACTTTGTTGGAGGTTGGGAATACTTATTTTCAAACTTCATATAATTTCTTCACAGAGAAATAATTTATACTGGAGTCAGTATAAATAACTTCCCTCTTATAGTAACTTCCCTCATCAATTTTAATAAAGTACAGAGACAGGAAAACCAAATATCCCATGTGCCTCTCTTTCACTAGCAGATATCCTCCTTTGCATAACCCTTGATTCACCACTAATTTTCACCCTGAGTCATTTTTTTCTCATTTCTGTAACCCAACTTGTCCATAGACACTTCCTGTGAGAGCACATCTTGATTAATCACTACATGTGACTCAACCCCCAGGAATCCAACATAGCCTGGGCATGTAGCTAAACAGTTCAATAAATGAGAATTTCTAATGAGACAACATTGTAGTGGCAACCTCTCTACAGCTCTGAACCAGAAAAGCACAAGTGTTTTCATTCATCCCATTTAAATCATCCCTGATGGTTTGCAAGCCTAAGGGAACAGGCTCCATTTTAATAGAAGCGATTCACATACTTCTGTCATCTTGGGCATGTGTGTGCACTGATACCTTTGTGAAGCTATTTCCTTAAATTATCTAATTCATCAATACAGACACATCCAGATCAGGATATTTTTTTCTTTAGAAAATTTCTCACATCAGCTCTACACCTTACTACTAAGTTGGTCAATTATATCAATACAATTTGAAATGTGTCAAGTTGCTTTGTACGCTGAGGTGATGATTCAACAATTCACTTCTATATTTTCATTATAAAAAGAAGCCAAAAATTCTATCATAAATTGCAATGTCTGAGGGTTTACATTGAAAGGCGATGCATATTTGTTGTTACCCCTACAGTATCTACAAAAAGACACAAAGAATGGCTTAATGGCAATAATATTGTAGTTAGATACCTCCAAAGAAACTACAAGAATCACATTTTATACAAAGAATGATAAATTGACATTTACTGAAGTGTGCTCCAAAGCTGTTTAGAATAAGGACAGGGTACTCTGGCATGTAACATTCTTTTCAAAGTTCATTTTATGACTTAAACTGAAATAAGAACAAGATAGGATGCACAGCTATTTTTTTGAGCAGAAAATTTATTCTCCAGAGTAAAGAGACTGGTTAGGATTTGTTATTGTTTTGGTCTCATGTAGAGAAAAAATATCATTTGATTTCAGACACTATTTATGTGACTGATTCTCTTAATATGGTTTTAGGGGTATTCCTATAGCTCAAATTACTGAGATAAAAGAGTGAGGCAAATGAACCAGGAGAACCACAACTCTCTGAAGAAAATTCTGCTATAAATTAATCCAAGGTTTTGGCTCAATGCTAAATGTCCTAATTACATTGATAATGGAATAAGATTACAATTCCACCAATTTATAAACATAAATACATATCTTACAAACTAAAAATAACTTTTAATGTTTCCTTAGTCCTGATGTTACTGCTACTTCCTTTCCAGAGATTTAATAAAAAGCTTAACTAGATGTAGCTAAAGAAAATATATCCTGATCTTTTATAAATCTTTGTTTATCATCTTAGTTTTTATGATTGTTCATTTTCTTACAGTAGGCTGGAAATCTGATAGCAGAATATTCCTGTCCTCTCTACCTGGTTAATAATCAGATGTGAAGAAGAATTTCTCTTTTTTCCATGCCTCCTGAAAATGTTCCCCAACTCAAACCCAAAATGCTCTACGACTTCCTTCAGCCTGAGATTTTACTCTTTAAATATTTCACACCTACTTACACATGGTCTATAACTGTAAAATAGTATTATTAGCTGGACTAGAAAGTCCCACTGGCATGATCAATGACATTATTGAAAACAATTTTTGTGTACTTTTGGCAAAATAGCAGGTCTAGATTTTTAAAAACATACTGTCTTCTACAAATAAATGTCGTGAATTCTTTTATGCCTTAATTAATGTAATCACAGTAAAAAATTAAATTAAGTGCATGGTAAGCTATTCTTGCAAACTTTAAACATTTGCCTATGAATCAAATCTACTTTTATAAAAAGAGGAAGGGAAGATTTGATGCTAAAAATAAACATAGAAGTGTTCTTGTTGGTATAAAAACACTTGTAAGACAAAAGAATGCTATTTTTGAGAATCCAGTTTAGAGCTTTAGTGGAGAATTATAAAGAGGTTCTAGGAAGATTCTGCTGTAAAATGATATAATTCTAATTTTTAGATTTTATTGCAACTTTTTAAATCCATTCTCATCTTATGATGTTCTCTGAGGTTCAAAGCTAGCTTGTGGTGATAGTAGTCTGTCAAAAAAGAGCAAATTCCTGAGAAAGCTCCTGGAACCAATCTAGCTTTCACAAAGCCCTTAAAACTGTGACTGGTTGATGCCCAACAAAGTTACTGTCAATGACAAATAGAATTCCTATTGTTTTCAAGGCCAGAGAAGTGACTGTCTATCCATTCTCTGCTCAGGGTGACTAATAAAGCATGAAATGAGCATCCTCTACCTAGAGCTTTGGACAACCCAGACCATTCCACAGGAAAACTCTGACCCTGATTACAACTTTGCTCCCCCACATTTTGCTCTCATGTGAGTCCCTCACCTCTTGATTAAATCTCGCCTTTACTCAGCTCTTTAACTTCATCTCTAGTTCTCACCCCCATCTTTGCCTCTATAACCTCAGAACATATTTGTCTTCTTAAATTTTGAGCTCTGGAACTTTTATCTCTTCAGACACAATTTGTTTTGGCTCCATTTCATTATGACCATCACAGAAGCAGTGCTGACAGCAGTTCACTTTATGACTGACTCCCCTCCAGGAGTTAGAACAAGCCATCCTACTTCACATCTCTTGCCCCATACCAGGATTTATACAACAGGCCCTTAATCTTTCTTCTAACTTGATATTGTCCTTTTCCAATCCATTCTCCATAACCTTGCCTGTCATATTAAAACACTTTAATATCTCTTTAAAGCTTCTCATAATTCCATACTGCTATACAATATAGTCCAAACCCCTAAGCCTATGAGTGTTTACATTTATCTACCCAACTCCTTTCTTCCAACCACAACTGCCTCCTCACAGTCTTCATACAACTTAGTACCTGCTTCACTACTCTCTCAATTTTGTCCAATGTTCAGGTCCTAACTCAATTTCACTTGATTCAAGAAACTTCTCATTAATGGTCCACATTATTCTACTCCTACTTGAAAGCATCTAGCATTAGGAGATTTCAAGTGTATTTTGTAGTATTTATTGTAGTATTTTATAAAATACAGTTGTCCTATGTTGTTATATTAGGTTCTCCAATGTATAATGGGAATGTCAAATTTTCTTACTAGTGGACTCCATGAAGGCAAGAAATACACTTTAAAATTCTTCAGACTGTTCATCAACAAGTAAATACTTGGGCCGGGGATTTAGCTCAGTGGTTTCGCCGCCTGCTGTGCAAGCACAAGGACCCAAGTTCGATCCCTGGTACCAAAAACAAAAACAAAAAAACAACAACAACAAAAAAAACAAATAAATACTTGTTGAAAAAAGAACCTAGTAATTTAAATGACTTTCAGGATTGTTGTTCTTATCATTGCTTGGTTGAAGATAAATAATGCGCCAAATTATTTCAGAAAGTGTTTTCTATCTCCAAATTTTTCAGAAAGAAACTAGAAAATGTTATCAATTATTATTAACCTTTAAAATATTTAACAGAAAACATTCCTGTTAGAATGCTAATCTGCAAATTGTGAAGATTTGAAAAGGTAAATTGACTAAGATTATTATTTCTAAGTTCTCACCTACTTTGACAATATTTGTCAGATACTTTGAGGTTTTTGCTTATAAAAATTATAATTCTTGTTTCCAAACAACCCGATGAGCTAATGTCTCAGTGCATCTGGTAATTTCTCATTTTGTGTAGGTTTCTAACATCCATAGCAATTTGTTTTGACTCATACCAATTATCTCTTAAAAAAAATATTTCTAGGGCCAGGAATTTAGCTCAGTGGTTCCGCCACCTGCCTCGCAAGTGTAAGGTCCTGAGTTCGATCCCCAGTACCAAAAAACAAACAAACAAACAAAAAATATTTCTAGCCTGAGCTCTGATCAAAAGGAATAAAATCAGAATGATTAAGGTTTGGATTTAATTCCAGCCCTGCAAATTCTGAGCTGCTTAATCTTAAGCAAATAGCTTAATCTTAAGTAAATAGCTTAACCTCACTTTGCCATTATTTCTTCATTGGTAAAATAGAGATATTAGTAATAAATGGATGACCTTATTGGGTGATGCTATGATTCAGATCAAGACTTATTCCCAAAGCTCTTATATGCACGGAGATGGGACTTCTGGAGAGTGGTTGGTACCATACTCCTCAGTGGATTCAGAGGCTGAGTGTGCTCTTGAGAGTAAGGCCTGGTTAGAAGAGGGGAGCCATTAGGGACTGACCTGGAAGGGTACTTTTTTCTCACTGACTCCTCCCTTTTCTTGCTCTGCTTCCTGGTCATCATGATGTGAGCAGTTTTCTTCCTCCTAGTCCTTCCACTGTGTTTTTGTTGTTGTTGTTGTTGTTGTTTGCCTTGGAGCCAAGTGAATATTGACTATTGACTGAAACCTCTAAAAACCATGGGTCAAAATAAATGTCTCCTTTAAATTGTGTATGTTGGGTATTGATCTCAGCAATGAGGAAAGTGATTAAGACAGGTAGTATTAGGGATTAAATAACATCCACTTTATGTAGAACTTTATGCATAAACACAAAATACACATTAAATATTACTGTTACCAATTATTTCTTTGTAGGCAAAAAATAAAAGAACCTATGAGCTCTGATGTAATTATTTTTTCCATAACAGATATAAAAAATATATCAATATTTTTCACAGTCTGCTCTAATTTACAATTTTGGAGCAGAAAAAAAGATGATGAGCTTGAACCTTCTTTTAGCTAAGGATGGAGAAGGAAGTGAATTCCCCTTACCCATATGGTTAGAAAGCACCAAGAAAAAGGGAACAAAGACAAGAGACAAGATGAGAACAGAAAAGATGGTTTTCTGTTGTTCTCTGGAGGTTCCCTTCTCTCAGTGATGTCAAACTTACCAATAAAGCATTAAGGAGATAAAACATCAATATTTCTCACTCTAGTCATCATGTGATTTGATTGTGTTTTATCTAACTTGTTTTTTTACAGTACTGGGGTTTGAACCCAGGGCCTTTATACTGAGCTACATCCCAGCACTTTTTATTGTTATTTTGAGACACAGTCTCACTAAATTGCCCAGGATGGGCTCAAACTTGCAGTCCTCCTGCAGCAGTCTCCCAGATGCAGATTACAGGCATGGGCCACCACACCTTGCTCTTTATCTAATTAAACTAGTATTTAATGGAGTTGGCATAAACAACTGGTTTCTTTTCCCTGAGTTTATTCAAGCATATATAGGTTGCCACAAACTTGTCAAGATGAAAAGAGGTTCTTTAAGGGCAAAAATTTTGCCAATGTTTTAGTATATAAATGCTACTTTATTAGTAGTATTATAAAGCTGATTGAGATTGAAATTTTCATTTTGAAATAAGAAAGAAGAGGAGAAAGGAGGAGAAGATGAGAAGAGGAGAAAATACATTTAAAACATTTCATTATTTTTCTCAGAAGTTGGCAGAAATAGTGCTAACAGTATGCTAAGCAGGATGCTTACTAGAGGATATGTCTCTGGTAATGAAATTTTGGAGTATTTTTATTGTTTGTTTTTGAAGAATAAAAACAGATTACAAGGAAAAAAGTCTAGAGAAAAAGTCTTTTCCAATCAATATGTGAGATGCAGGTAAAATAGCAAACAGAGAGAGGGAAGTTGCTATGCAGCATGGTCACAGTCATTGTGGATTCCATTTCAGATTAAAGAAATCGTGAGTGACAGATAATCACTTCATTTACTTCCTGGGTCTCTGGAGATAGTCTTTGATGCAAAAGTATCTTTGAGGATCTCCTTAGTGATTTTCCCCTTAATGGCTTGATGTCTTTATAGTACACATTGTGAATACCGGTTTTGCTTTGTCTCCTAAATACATAACTTTATGAATATCTTTTTAATGGTAGTTGGCAACTAGCTCTGTATGACAATGTTGAACACAAACACTACTTACTGATGATGATGAATAGACTGAGAGACATGGGATGCATTGTGCTGCAAAGGTAAGACATCATATCTGTGTAATTGCTTCATCTACCTTAGGATAGACAAGGTTCAAAACCATGTGAACATAGACATGTTCTTTGAGGTTACTCAGAAGTCGCCTCTCTAATTGTATTAATCTTTTCTTTCTTCCTCATTATCACAGGTGCACTCACTGTGTAAGGCATCTTGCCAGAGTGTTTAGCCATCTAACTTTTTTTTCTTAAATTCTTTTATTGGTACATTTTAGGTATACAATACTTTTACATTTATCACTGGGTACTTGTACCTGTACAAGATGTATCTTGGTTCTTATTTTTTCCCCATTACCTGTCCTCCCTTCACCCCCTCCACCCTTCCCTATTTACAAAGACTTTGTTTCCATTTTTTTCCTTTTATCATAATTTTTCCTTTCCCTTCTTTCTTTTCCCCTTCCCCTCCCACTTCAACTACCCCTTTGGACCTTTTATTCCTATTTCAAATTATCAATTATTCATTTTAACCATTTTAATCCTTATTTACATTTTCAGTTTCTCATTGTGATAAAAACAGCATAGTACTGGCAAAGAAACAGACCCAAGGATTAGTGGAATAGATTAGAAGATGCAGAAACAACTCCAGACATACTCAGCCACCTCATCTTTGACAAAGGAGCCAACCACCCTCACTGGAGGAAAGATAGCCTCTTTAATAAATGGTGTTGGAAAAACTGTATTTCAACCTGCCAAAGACCCATACTATCACCATGCACTAAACTAAGATTGAAGTGGATTAAAGATCTAAATATTAAAACAGAAACACCAAACTTGTTGGAAAATGTCAGTTAGAATTCGTGAAGACATTGGCATAGGAAAAGACTTTATGAACCAAACCTCAGTAGTATGGGAACTAGCACAAAGAATCAACAACTGGGATCTCATCTCATTAAAAAGCTCCTGCACTGTAAGAGAAACCACCAACAGGGGTAAGAGACAACCTACAATGAGAGCAGCTGTACCTCAGACATAGGACTACTACCCATCTAACTCACACTTTCATTTATTGCAACATTTTCCCTAAGAAAAAGCACCTAAAAACACTAGAGTGGCAGGACAACTTCCATTTGAAATTGAGTTTTCAACATTTTTGCAACGTGCATGAGAAGCAATTTAGAAGCTTCACTAAACATTATTCTTTGATATTTTATTGGTAAGATTGCCTTTCAGTATGTGCTAATATGAGTTTTGAGAAGCCTATACGAATTTGATGTTTCCAATTGACAACTGTAAGAAAACTCATTTCCATTTTAGCTAAAAACTACCTTTGGAAAGCCAAAACTTAAAACAGTTTTGTTCAAATTATATTACAATTGATATTATTTCCTAATGAAAAAAGATGTTCAACAAATGGCTGACCAAATACTTCTTGGAACTTCTATTACCTGAGAGTGAAATCCTTAATGAAGTAGGCCGGCTTATTGCCTTTGAACATTTTTTAAGGCTTAAAATATTTAGATGGTACTATATGGTTTTGAGCTGAGATATCATCCTTGTCACTTCACAGAACATACCTCCTCCTGATGATGATTTTTATAATATCTGAAAACTGGTGTTACACAGTCTGTCTACAAAGCTTTTGTCTCCTCAGATAAAGCAGTCACTGGACTTAAAATCTTTTGGCTGATGTCCCAGGTATCTTGATACTGAAAATGTTGCTCATGAAATCTGACCTAAGACTTAGATAAAATATTCTGCTGTTATCCAATGAGTCAGAGTACCTAGAGTATGATGAAACATTTATCTATTCTCCCTTGAATCAAAAGTTTGCTCCCATCTTGGGAATATCTTACTACTTCTCTACCGTTGAGACCTAGGTTATGACTAACAACCCTTGTCCTTGTTCAGGTAGACATAAAAGTCAGTCATTTATTTCTTTGTTTTCCTTCTGTTTTCTTATTTTGGCAAATCTAAATAATCCACTCTATTGGCTTAACTTATCCACCATGCTAAAGGCATCAAAACATAGGGTTAAGAGAATATAAGCCAATCTTCTGGCTTAAAACCACAACTGTCATTTCTTTGCTGTGTGATCTGGGGCAAGTGACCTGATGTCCTTGTGTGTCAAGTCCTTCATCTATGAAATAAGAGTTAAATGGGCTGGTTTCTGTGAAGCACATAAAAGAATGAATATAGTAAGAACTAGACAAGTGTTTGAAGGTATTAACATACATTCAGCCATTTCTTCTAGCCTTGTACCATCTGCGATCTTGAATACTAAGAATGCTAGTAATGCATTACCCCCAAGTCTTTGGTAAAAATGCACATAGGATAGAGCCAAGGACAGACCTACAGAATTCCTCTCTGATTTCCCTTTAAGTTTGGGTTCTGAGAGTAGAATAGACATTTGCCTGGCTTTCTGTCTAGACTGTTGGAAAAAGTAGCATTACAAATCATGGAGTTTATAGTGACAGCAGCATTGAAGATGTAGCCACTAGAGGGCCATAGATTACTCTGCTCATCCTCCTAAATCTTTCATAACCTAAAGTGGTATAGACAGCTGTTATGGATTATCACTGAATGTTCCCCGCCCCCACCAAAACCTCATGTGCTTATAGGTGGAGCTTTTGGGAAGTGGCTGGATTATAGGTGTGGTGACACCTAGTTTAGTTCACTGGTTGGTTTAGTACAGCTCTGAGTGTGGATAATTGGAAGGGCTACCCTTGGTATGTGTGGTACCAAACAATAGGCTTGTAACCAGAATGGAATAAAAAAGGAAAAGGATGGCCGGGGATTTAGCTCAGTGGTTCTGCCAACTGCCCCACAAGCCCAAGGACCCGAGTTCGATCTCTGTTACCAACCCCCCCCAAAAAAAAACAAAAAAGGAAAAGGAAGGCTCTCTGCTGGGTGCATCCTGCCTGCTATGCCATGGACTGTTTCTCCTCTGCCATGCCCCTCTGCCATGCTGCCCTACCTTGGAGTTAGCTGACTATGGACTGAAATCTCTATAAACTGTGAGCTAAATAAAAATCTTTCCTCCTTTAACTTATGGTTGTGTAGTATTTTGTTCCACCAATGAGAAAGTAACTAAAACAAGAACATTCAGAAGTACCTGTAGGCTCTGAGAAGAATACAGGGTTTAGATGAGAGTGTTCTGTAGAGACTGCAGGACAATATGTCTATTTAAGGTTTTATAGACTGGACAAGTGAGTGCATATCTCTAAGATCTAGAGTAGATAGTGCAAATCGCTTCTCAGCCTTTTGGCTAAGATCTACTGTAGAGTAGATAGTGCACCACTAAAATTTGAATTAGGATGTAGCTGTATCTTTCCAAATTGCAAAGGCTAGGGCACTAACTGGCTTAGTATCTATATATCATAAATTGCCCAGGAAAGGGAAGCAGCATAATCACCTATGAGAAATATCAAAACAAAAAGGTCACCCTTAGAGCACTGTAGATCAAGATCTAAAAATAGACAGCCCCCTCCTCAATGATGCCTTGAGGCAGTTGTATTATACACCCTCCTAATCACATTTCTTGCATACTTCAGTTTTTCTGAATGGTTGAGGTCCACTCCCCCAAAAATATATATATATCATAATCAAAGGTTGAGTCCAAAATTAATAAAAAATATCAAAATTAATCAAAGACCTCACACATATACATCCTGATTTTTTACTCCTACTTCTTTTTATATGGCACAGTAGTTCTCTTTCATCCTCTTAAAACTATAAAAGCCTTCAAGAACATTTCTACAATTGTATCTGAGTGAACAGCATAATTATTTAACCATGCAGATGAGGAAAAACACACAAATATGTCATGTTATACTGAAATGGCTTTAAAACATTAGACAGTTTGTGTAAGTTTCTCTATGATTCCTTACTTTCAATATATTGTAAACTACTGGTTCACAAACATCAGGGTCCATTTAGTTATTCTTGGCTACAAATAACAGAAAACTACTTAAATTTGTTTAAATAATAAGCTCATTTATTAGCTTGCAGGAGAGGAAGCCCACAAATAAGTTATGCCAGGCTTCAGGACATCATTAAAACAGAAGCTCAATATGAGAACGTCAATTCTTTCCATCTCTTTCCATTTCCATTCACAGTGTCAGATTCCTCTTCTCATGGTTATAGGCTGCTTTCCAGGCTAGGCCATATGCTTCCTCAGACACATGTGTCTAGAGGAAGAGCAGCTTTTCCCCTTCAGGAGTGAGAGGGAAAGCTGGGTGATGAGTACAGTAGGTTTATTTTTCTAGTCTCTGATTTTGAACCAATTACTGCAGAAGACCATGAAGTTACCCCTATATCAAGTATATACCCCAAAACAATGCTGAGGATGAGGTTATATCAAAAGCATTTAATAATTGGTATAACACAGGCTCCTAGACACTCTTGTTAAATCTGAACAAACCAATGGAGTCTGCTTCCAAAAAACACAAATATACACCAAATTTTGCAGTTTCAAGGCATTCAAAGTGTCTTCCAAAGCACTTTTATCACTCCTCCAGTAGTCTATGGACCCCAAGGCTATAAATCTAACAGGTTATAGACCAAACCATCAGGGTTCAATCATTCTAACTGTATGCCTTTTTCCTTCTCACATGAGATCCAGAAATTGCCACAAACATCATTTTGATATTCAGAGAAGTAAAGTCTTCATGAATATGCCAAGTTGCTTTTTCGCTTTAACCTAATGTGTGAAGCTGTTGACTGCTGATACCTCCTCTGGGAGTCCCTGCTTCATTCTTTCTCTTTCCCTCATCGTATCCTCTTCGGCAAGCTCTTCACATACTCCATAGATGCCCATGTGTGCATACTCTTCCAGCTTTCAGGCTACACTGACCCTTCCTTTCTCTTTATTTAGATGGGGTTTTTTAGTTTTTCACTCTGCATTAAAAATCCCAAATTAGAAAGTACAAATTTATTAAACACTTGCTATGGAGTAGAAGCCAGTAAGCATTTTGCCTATGTTTTAAATTGTTAAATGTCAGCAGCAACTTCACAGGGAAAGTATTATTTGCTTTGTTCTAATATAAGGAAGTTGCTATATAGAAAGGCTAGTTAGCAAGGGGTAAAATTAGGATTTGAATCCAGATCTGCCTTACTCTAGAACAGTGATGGTGAACCTTTTAGAGCTTTCAGTGATAACAAACAGCCGGCTGCAGCACATGTGCCATAGGTTCACCACCAGTGCTCTAGAACATATGTTTTGTTTTGGGTTTTGGTGGGGTTTTTTGAAACAGGGTCTCACTATTAGTTCAGGCTGACCTCAAACTCATAGCAATCCTCCTGCTTCAACCTCCAAAGTGCTGGGCTTACAGGTGTGCACCACCATGCCCAGCTAGAACATATGTTTTTTGTACATCTCCATTACATCTGTAAACTTTCTGTGTCCACCTTATAGTTCTGTGTATGACAAAAAAAAAAAGGAAATCAATTTCCAAAAAAGGTCCTTTTCAATTATAGGATTTTAGATTTCAGATCTCAAATTTATATAAAGGCATAAAAATGTTGGTTCTTATTCTAGATCCTACCCTTAAATTATTGCTGTATAGCAAAAAGGTTTTTTCTGGCTTCATATTTGATGCTGCCAAAGAAAGATTATTTTTCCTCATCAATTAAAAAAAATTCATGTATTTTCTACTGCTCCTGGTAATGTCTTAATAGGAAATATTTGATATTGCATTTTTCAGCAAAAGACAAGACATCTTTCCACTGATGCTAACTCTCTTTGAAACTCTTCTCTAGTTTTTCTAATCTTATTCATGTATTCAGTCCTCTTTTCTACATTCCAGGCAGGGGAGTGGAATCAGAGACAGAAATAATCTTTCCACAATGCTGTGATTGTGAAGAGACAGAGCTCTCCTTTCAAAGCTGCTTGCTTAAAGTAACTAATCACACTGCAGTTCTGTGATGCTGATAACAAATTCAAACACCTTCTTCTCCTTGAGTTGGAAAAATATTGTTATTTATGTCCCGTGTATAAATAACATCTAAAAAATTGAATATGGCACAGTATGTGTAGAGATGAAATAGCAAACTAAAGCTTGGGTGTCTTCACTGTCCTAGGACTGGACTCTGTTAGAATGATAGGAAAATTATAGAGAAAAGAGGAACTTGTAGATAGACAGGGAAAGAGTGAGGGTAATATGAAAAGTATTTAATGACTCATATGGCATAGGCCCTTGTCAGACCAGATACTAGCTTTATCCCCAGTGCGAGGTTCTAGGCCCCTCCAGTCATACCAGAGATTACCAGTTTAGGTGCTGGAGAATGGGAAACTCTGAAAAGTCCCAGCAGAAGTGCAATATAGTGAGGATGCCCTTGGGGCTGCAGGATAATGGCTTTTTATTTGCTGAGTGGAAATAGTCCAAAAACATAGCATCTGCCCTTAAAGATGTAAATCTAGTGTCTGTCAGTTGGGAGAGAGAAAGGATAGGAGGCCAGATACCAAGGTATCCAGGACAGCTGCAGTTTACACCAGTGTCATTAGCAATAATTCTTCTTAGATAATCATGTTTATTCTTTGTGCTTTATATTAAGATAGTACATAAAATAATACGTATAACACACACACACACATATATAAAGTATTCCTGGTGGACAATATATTATATTCACCCTAGTGCAAAGATTAAAAATCAAAATATTATTCTCTTTAAAGCCAAAAGTCATACGTAGGGGAAGTCCTGAATATCCAAAGAAGAAAAAAATAGTAACTCAGAAAACTTACTGACTAATCTCCAAACAAAGAATGGGTACATGCATGCCAGTTTTCAGGACATTCTAGGGACTCAAGGATACAGCCAAAAACAACCCAAGATAACAGAGCTGCCAGTGAATCCCCTTACCAAGTCTCCAGGAAATGTAAAAGCCAAAGAAAATAAGAAGACACATACAAGGAAATTTGGAAAGGTGACTACTCAAGCACGGGAAGCACAAAAAAGACCCAAACAATGGCTGGCACTGCCTGTATAGCCATGGATGCTGTGCAGCACTCAGCAGCAAGAGTACCATTCCTTTGACTATGTGAATGCCATTCTTCAGAGCTAAACAGTGTACAGTATACACAGTTCACATGACAGTCAAGAGTAGCATTGTTTCAGCTTCTGTGTAACCATACTGGCCAAATTTTTGATATGTACATTTTTCATTAAATTTCTTTTTTGAAACACTTACAGTCTGTTCAATCATTCAGATGATATGTTCAAGATGGTTATGG
Organism: Heterocephalus glaber; assembly: GCF_000247695.1. The sequence continues at coordinate 11,989,240 of NW_004624789.1, read as the reverse complement.
GTAGTTATGTGCAGACTATTCCATGGTATTAATTACTTGGTAGCCTTGAACAAGAATAATCTCTCCATTCCACCATCAAAGAACAAAGTATGGCATAGACAGCATTTTTAAAATAAAAAAGATAAAGTGATGAACAAAGATTTATTGAGGATGTCTTCTGTACTATGGAACAATTCACAAAGTAGATACTCTTATCAGTTCAGAGGCTCTATCATTTCTTTGTATAACGCTCTTTTGCTTGACAAGGAATCTAATTAGACATTCACACATACAGTGGGCAAGGATAGTCAAGGAGATTGCAATTATTATGATCCTGATATCATTAAAAGACATCTTTCAAATCATCATGGGAAAAAACAGATGAACCCATATATTCCAATCTCTCATACCTAGTATCAGTATGTACAAATAAGGAATGAACATTTACATTAATAGCCCCCAAGTGCAATGTCTTTAAGTTTCTACCTTTGTTGCTAGAACTAAACAGAGAAACAAAATGTTTTTTCTCGACAAAAGAGTCAGAGGTGGTTGGTTCAAAATGTAAACGTAGTGTCAAAATGATCTAAAATAATATTTTGACAGTTCTCAGGGGCTGAGTAACTCTTTAAGATCATACTTTGCCTGTTCCCACCTTTTGTTCTTGTGATTCTCTTCTTTGACCTACTGAAATCCTGACCATTCTTCAAGCCCTCCTCTATGAATCCTTTCAGATTCCTGCAACAAAATGCAATCTCTCTGCCTATTATATTTGCATCTATTTCATAGTGTTTGCTGGATCTCATTTTGTATTTTATATATGTATTTGGGTATTTGCCTAGTCATTATTATTAAGCTTCTTGAAGGCAGAAGCCATTACTTATTCATATTTATTTCTAACTATATTGATGAAGACAATATGTTAGATATTTTAGATACTTAAGATCTGTTTTATTATATCAGCGTATAAGGAATTTCACTCTTACTATACATATATAGAATTATACACTAATTATATATAGATAATTCTATACTAAGCATCTATGAAAGAGACTGTTGAAACAACTTAAAACAAATTTTTTTCAGTAAAAACATCATCTTAGAATGTGTTCAATGTGAAACTTCCTTCTGTTTTGTTACAGCAGATCACAGAAGATTGCATTTGTCTACAAATAACAGAAACCTGGTTATGTACACTTAACTAAGCAGGGCTTATTTTTGTTTTTTGTTTTCTCCTGTAACATGAATGTATTTATAGGAAGTTATTACATGGCAGATCTAGGACATCATCATGATCCAGGCTTTTTTCATTTTTTTACTCCTGTCATCCTTATCATAGGCCTTCTGTCTTTGTTCCAAAGTGCATCTCGTACCTCAGCATATCACAACCATGTTCTCAGTAGAAATAAAAAGGAAGAGCCAAGGCCAATGCCATACAAGTCTATCTCCTTTGTAAAAACTTCCCTGGAAACTTTCTTGATGGATTTTTATATTTCATCTGCCAGAACTGGGTTACTTGGCCATTTTTATCTGTAAAAGAGTTTGCACATATATGTGTATTTAATAGGGTACTTTGCCATTTGAAATAAAATTAGAATTCCATTAAGTCAAAAGGAATATTAGATGGGTAAGTAGTAGTGAATGGCATATTTTTCATTAACCAATAACAAAATGTGGTGGAGAAGCTGAAAATTGGCGAAAAGAAAGTTTCTGAGTTACACATTAATGTGTGATCTTATCAATTCATTAACTGTTATTGAAAACAGTGAGTGACTCCTCCCTAGGACTAAGTAAGGATGTAAGACAGCAGACCTCAAACTTTTTGCCACCAGGGACTAGTTTCATAGAAGACAGTTTTTCCACAGATGGGGAAGGGATTTGGGATGATTCAAGCACACTACATTTATTGTGTACTTTACTATTGTTATTACATTTACTATTATTATTTACTATTTACTATTACATTTACTATTATTACAATGTAATATATAATGAAATTATGTAATTCACCATAATGCAGAATCAAGCAAAGTAGTTTTAAAGATTTTGTGGCTTCATTGGATAGCCAGTCACCACATATTACACAAAGTGGGCTTGGAGAATGTGATTCATTTGTTGCAATGAAAGTAGAACTCTTGGTACAGTATTTTCTTTTAAATACAATTTTCTTTTTGTTGGTGGTCTTAGAGTCTCCTGCTGTTTCGTCATTGGGTCCTTCCCCCTTTTCAAAGAAGCTCTCCAGATGTTTCCTTTTTCATTCATTTTAGCTAAGGTTAGCGTGTGGGCTTACCAAAGCTGTAAGACAAACCTTTAGTGCAGGAAAGAGTTATGGACAAAAGTGGTACATAAAATAATGGATGGCCCAGGCATAGACTAAAATAAGTAACAGAATCTGACATAAAGCCTGCCACCAGAGGCAGTTATTCAATTGAAGTACCTCAACTCACTTGCCACTATGAAGCCTTCCACCAGATGCAGCTTAATTGTCACTTGCCACTCACGATAGGGTTTTGATATGAGTCTGCAAGCAACTGATTTATTATGATCTCTGGCAGTCAAATCTCTCTGCTGATGTTAACCTGCATTTGCAGTTGTTCCTCAGCACCAGCATCACTGCTTCAGCTCCACTTCAGATCAACAAGCACTAGATCTCATAACTAGTGCACAACTTAGGGCCCTCACCCAAGCAGTTCACAGTAGTGTTCATACTTTTATGAGAATCTACCACCACAGGTAGTCTGATAGGAGGCAGAGCTCAGGCAACAATGCAAGTGATGGTAAGCAGCTGTGAATACAGATGAGGCTTTGCTTGCTCACTTGCCACTCACCTTCCTAACAGGCCACAGATTGGTATAGAAAGGGTTGGATCTCTGCTATAAGACACAGTTGTATATCATGTATCACTGAGCATATATGTCATGACAGAGATTCTTGACATTTGCTACATGGATACAGAGTTAAATGGTACCTAAAATTATATCTATGACTAACATTCATTAAGGAGTAACTCTCTATCAGGTCCTACACTAAAGCTTTTATATGTGTTTCTTGTTAATTCTCAACAATTCTCTGATGAGAATCTATTAATAACACTATTTTGTTGACTAAGAAACCAGAGACTGGATGTGAACCCAGAGGATCCAACTCTAGTGTCTACGCACCTAATTAATGAAAATGGCAGCATACATTAAAATTAGGAAAAGAGGTGGAGAGTGCGGGCCATCTGGTGGTGCCACCCTTCAATGCAGAGGAGTGGAGGAGCCGAGCAGTGGGGCACCAGCAGCCTCCCACACCTGCCTCTGGCCACTAGGTCATGCCAGGACCTGAATGTACACCACAGAGGGGCAGTGGGTCAGAATGGCCATTGATCTGAGCTCCAGAAGATAGGGCAGAAGTGAACAAGAGAAAGAGGGCCTCACTGAGGCTCCTAGATGAAAATTGAAGCCCACTGGAAAAGTGAAGAAAATCTCTGCAATAAAGGCACATCAGACCACTGTATTTGGTAAGTTGGAGGGACCACCACCTCCCATCAGAACCTGGACTATCTTCAGAAGAAGGGCAGCTGGAACCTGCAGTAGAACCTTGCAGAGTTCAACCCAGCAGGAAGTCAGAGATCTCAACTTACGCCTTGCAGCCAGAAATCTGCCTGAAACTCAGGGGACAACTGGGGGCTTGCTGAGACTCATTGACTTAGATCTGCACACTCCTGGCAACGCTGTCTATTGTGACAGCACAGACATACCCTGAGGGAGGCCCTTTTTTTTATTTTTTATTTTCAAAGTAATTTTTTTCTTTCATTTTTAATAATTTTTAAAATTTTTATCTACTGTTTTTCTTTTCTCTTTTTAAATTTTTTCCTTTTCCCCCTCCTTTTTCTTTTTTCTTTTCTTTCTCTCTCTCTCTCAATCTCTCCCTCCCACCTTGATCTTCAATTCTTTCCCTTTTTCTTCCTATTACTGACCTAATTTGAACTGTTTTTCTCTTTCTTTTTTCTTTTCTTCTCTTTTTCCTTCCCTTGATTGTCATTAGTTTGAAAGGAAAGTAAATACACTTTCTAGCCACCCTATTGCTGTTAGGTTGTTCTGCTCTTGTGTTTGTTCTTTCATTCTGTCTTCTCCTCTTCTTTTCAACAGCTTCCTAGAGTTTGCATGATCTTCCCGTGCACTCTGGCCTCACTTCTAACCTTTCCCTATTCTACCTATGTATCCCTACCTCCACAACTCATTCTAAGCCCCCATCCTAAAGGGTAAAGTTGCTATATTGAAGAGTTTATTCACTATAAACATATTTTGGGTTGGTCCTCGATTTTGATTTAATTCACATGTTTAAAAGTGATAGATTAATAATTACCACAAACTGTCATTTTCTGCACTGTGCTTGATATTGCTGTTGCTGATTGTATCACTTGGGCAAAGGTGTTGTGATTAATCTAATCAGTTGTCCTTCCTGGTATACTGAAAATGATACTGCCCCAGAGTCATTAGAAACTCAAAACCTAAAGACCAGCTATATCTAGAAGACACTTCTGAGAAACAATCATTCCATAAAGGTTCTAAATATAAGCAAGAAAGATACTTACAATAAACAACATTGAAGTATCAACCCAGCAATTAAACCAAAAACAGTACCAACAACAAAAACAGAAATGAGAAGACACCTAAGCAAGCCACAAAACCAGATAACTACCCCACCAAAGGCAAATTCTGGGGGAAATGAGGTGGAAAAGTCTGATAATCAATTACCTGGACACCCTGCATTGATGGCATAGGAAGAAAGAAAACAGATTAATGAGACTCTAGAAAAATTCAAAACAGAAATAATTTCCCAGATAACCACAGAGATAGCAGAATGAAAGACATGATTAGAGACTCTGGAACAGATACAGAGAAAAAAACAGATAAGCTCAGGACCTTCATGGAAACCATGAATGCCCAGCATAAGAAAGAAATGGAAACCATGAATACACAACATAGGAAAGAAATAGAATCCATGAAACAGATTCAAACAGATATTCTGGAGATTAAAAACTCTATTGAAACAGTATTCACAGCAGAATGAGTGAATGTGAAGACAGAATATCAGATTAGAAGACAGTATTGTTATCAGTGACTAGGAAAAGAGAGATCTCTTAAAAATGGTAAAGGACCATGAGAAATCAATCCAGCAGCTCCTAGATGAGGCAAAGAAGAATAATATGAGACTGATAGGATTTCAAGCCCTAAAAGAAAACAACTTCCAACCTAGACTGATCTATCCTGCAAAACTATCTTTCAACATTGATGGGGAAATAAGATACTTCCTACTTCCGTGACAAAGAACACCTGAAAACTTTTGTGAATACCAAACCAGCACTCCAAACAATTCTAAACAATATCCTAGAAAAAGACAATGAAGGTCACAATTCCATAAGGCCCAACAGAGCAAATCCACCAGGCAAGGCAAGAAATTAAAGGGAGAGGGGGAAAATAAAACATATAAAAGCCAACAGCAGGAAAATAACATGACAGGATAAGCCAATACATGTCAGTTATAACCATCAATGTAAATGGCCTCAATTCACCAATCAAAAGAAATAGACTGACAGAACGGATTAAGAAGCAAAATACAACAATATGCTGTATACAAGAAACCCATTTAGTCCACAAAGGAATTCATAGACTGAAAGTAAAAGGATAGAAGACAGTACTCCATGTGACAGGAGCCCAGAAAAAAGCAGGGGTAGCTCTCTTATTTGCAGACAAAGTAAATTTCAAACCAAAACTAATTAAGAAAGACAAAGAAGGCCACTACATCCTTGTAAAGGGAACAATCCAAGAGGAAGAGACGACAATCATAAATATATATGCAACAAATACTAATGCCCCAAACAATACAAGACAAATATTAATGGACATGAAAAACCAAACAAGCACTAATACAATTGTAGTGGGGGAACTCAATACCCAACTATCACAAATAGACAAACATCTAGACAAAAAATCAGAAACAAAATAATAGAAGTGAACCAAGCTTTTGAACAAATGGACTTAATAGATGTCTACAGAGTGTTATACCCCACAAAATCAGAATACATACTCTTTTTGGCTGCACACGGGTCATTCTCCAAAACAGACCACATGCTAGCTCACAGAACATGTTTAAGTAAGTGCAAAGGAATTCAAGTTATCCCATTTATATTATCAGACCATAATGCAATTAAACTGGAGATCAATAGCATAAGAAACCACAAGGACTCCACAAACACATAAAAATTGACTAACACCCTCCTGAACAAGCAGTGGGTCACAGAGGAAATTAAAGAAGAAATTAGACAATTTCTACAATTGAATGAAAATGCCAGTACAACATACAGGAATCTATGGGACACAATGAATGCAGTTCTAAGAGGGAAATTCATAGTAGTAGATACCACACTAGGAAAACAGAGCGAGCTGAAATAACCTAATGTTGACCCTTAAGCGCCTAGAAAAAGAAGAGCAAGACAAACCCAAAGCTCATACAAGGGAGGAAATTATAAAGATCAGAGCACAAATCAACTCAATGGAGACTAAGAGAATGATACAAAAAACGAATCGAAGAGTTGGTTTTTTTAAAGAATAAATAACATTGATAAACCCTTAAGCAACCTCATCAAAAACAGAACGGGGCCGGGGATTTAGCTCAGTGGTTCCGGTGCCTGCCTCCCAAGCACAAGGTCCCCAGTTCAGTCCCCAGTACCAAATTAAAAAAAAAAAAAAACAGATAGAAAAGGCTCAAATTCATGGAATTAGGAATGAAAAAGGTGAAGTCACAACAGGCCCAGCAGAAATCCAGAGGATCATCAATACCTACTTCAAGAACCTGTACTCTAATAAAATGGAAAATACAGAAGAAATGGACAGATTTCTAGATACATATGAATTACCAAAGTTGAACAAAGAAGTTATAAAAAGTCTAAACACCCCAATTACAATCAGTGAAACTGAAAATGTAATTAAAACTTTAACAAGACAGAAAAGCCCAGGTCCTGATGGCTTCACTGCTGAATCTTACAGAACATTTAGAGAAGAACTATTGCCACTACTCTTTAAACTTTTCAATGAAATTGAAAGGGAAGCAATACTTCCAAACTCATTCCTGGAAGCAAGTCTTACTTTGATTCCAAAAGCAGACAAAGACCAAACCAAAAAAGAGAACTACAGGCCAATCTCCCTAATGAACACAGATGCAAAAATCCTCTATAAGATACTGGCAAACAGAATACAGAGGGTCATCAGGAAGATCATACTCCCTGACCAAGTCAGATTTATCCCAGGGATGCAAGACTGGCTCAACATATGTAAATCAATAAATGTAACACACTATATTAACAGAGTCAAAGACAAAAACCATGTGATCATCTCAATAGATGCAGAAAAAGCATTTGACAAAATCCAACACCCATTCATGATAAAAACCCTTCAGAAAATTGGAACAGGTGGTCTTAATCTCAACCTGATAAAGGCTATCTATGAAAAACTAACAGCCAACATCATATTAAATGGTCAAAAACTGAAAACCTTCATACTAAAATCAGGAACAAGACAAGGACATCCACTATCACCATTCCTGTTCAATATAGTTCTGAAAACATTAGCCATAGCAATTAGACAAGAGAAAGAAATAAAAGGAATAAAGATAAGAAAAGAAGGAGTTAAACTGTCATTATTTGCTGACGATATGATACTCTACGTAAAAGACCCAAAAAACTCTGCGAAAAGACTTCTGGACTTAATTGACAGATTTAGTAGAGTAGCTGGATACAAGGTGAACACTCAAAAACCAATAGCCTTCTCGTACACAAATAACAGACTCACTGAAAGAGAAATTAGGGCAACAATTCCTTTCACAATAGCATCCAACAAAATGAAATATCTAGGAATCAATCTAAGGAAGGAGACAAAAGACCTCTACATGGAAACCTATAGCACTCTGAAAAAAAGAGATTGAAGAGGATATAAGAAAATGGAAAGATAGCCCTTGCTCCTCAGTAGGAAGAACCAACATAGTGAAAATGGCCATACTTCCAAAACTGCTATACAGATTCAATGCAATCCCAATTGAAATCCCAACAGTATATTTCACAGAACTAGAGAAAACAATCCAAAATTCATTTGGAACAAGAAGAGACCTAGAATAACAAAAGCAAGTCTAGGCAACAGAGACATGGCAGAGGGTATCACAATTCCCACCTTGAAACTGTATCACAAAGCCACTGTGACAAAAACAGCACGGTAATGGCAAAGAAACAGACCTGAGGATCAGTGGAATAGATTAGAAGATGCAGAAACAACTCCAGACATACTCAGCTACCTCATCTTTGACAAAGGAGTCAACCATCCTCACTAGAGGAAAGATAGCCTCTTCAATAAATGGTACTGGAAAAACTGGATTTCAACCTGCCAAAGATTAAAATGAGAACTCTATTTTTTACAAGCACTAAATTAAAATCAAAGTGGATTATAGATCTAAATATTAAAACGGAAACACTAAACTTGATGGAAGATAAGTTATGCAGAACTCTCGAAGACACTGGCATAAAAGATTTTATGAACAAATCCTCAGTAACAGGGGAACTTGCACAAAGAATCAACAACTGGGAATCTCATCTTATTAAAAAGCTTCTGCACTGCAAGAGAAACCACCAACACAGCTAAAAGACAACCTACAATGTGGGAAAAATTTTTTTCTAGCTATTCCTCAGACAAAGGTCTATTATCTAGAATATATCAAGAACTCAAAAAAATCAGATCCCCCCGAAATTTAAAGACCCCATTCAAAAATGGGCATCTGAAATGAACAGACATTTCTCAGGCAAAGAAGTAAAAGCAGCAAATAAATATATGAAAAAATGTTCAATATCAGTGGTCATTCCAGAAATGTAGATGAAAACAACCCCGAGATTCCATTTCACCCCAGAAAGAATGGCTGCTATCAAAAAATCAACCAATAACAAATGCTGGCGGGGTTGTGGGGTAAAAGAAACCCTTCTCCATTCTTGGTGGGAGTGCAGACTAGTGCAATCACTGTGGAAATCAATATGGAGATACCTCAAAAAACTAGGACTAGAGGTCCCATTTGACCCAGCTATTCCTCTGCTGGGTATCTTCCCAAAAGAATTAAAAGAATCATATCACAGCGATACAGGCACACCCATGTTTATAGCAGCACAGTTTGTAATAGCTAAAGCTTGAAAACAGCCCAATTGCCCATCAACAGGAGACTGGATAAAGAAGATGTGTTTTTTTTATAAAATGGAGTACTACTCAGCCATAAAGAATGACAACTAGAGACATTTATAGCAAAATGGATGCACATTGAGGCGATACTCTTAAGTGAAATAAATAGGACACACTTGTGTAAATACCAAATAGTTTCTCTGGTGTGTGAAAGTGAAAGTGTAAATAAGGAGAAAAATGAAGAATTGATAATGTGTAATAAGAAGAAAAGGGGCAAAGGGGAAGGGGAAGTGGGAGGGTGGGGAAAGGAAAAAATATGAGAAAAGGAAAAACATGGAAACAAAGTCTTTGTAAATAGGGAAGGGTGGAGGGAGTGAAGGGAGGGCAGGGGACTGGTGAAAAAATAAGAACCAAGATACATCATGTAAAGGTACAAGATCCCAACCATGAATGTAACTGTATTGTATACCTAAAATGTACCAATAAACTTAATAGAAAAAAATAAAATTAGGAAAAGAGAAATCACTACACTATGACTATGTAAGATGCTTCAACCTAGAGTAGTGGGTAAGACATTTCCTGGGAACACAACACATATTTAGATCTTAGGGAGAGAAAGAAAAACAAGGGACTGAGGAGATAAGCTAGGAGCAAAACTTGGAAATACAGTTTGGTACCTGTAATCTAACCAAGAATAGAAACTTTCTGAGTCTAAAAGGATCATGATTCTTTTATCCATACACTGGTTATTCATCCAACCTTTAATGTTAAACTTCTGCTACTGGAAAAAACACTAGTTTTGGCTACTGGAAAAAACACTAAAATTAATGTTTAAAAAGGCGTGTTCTCTAGCAGCAAGCAATTCAGTAACTTTAAGTGTGCACGTTGGATAACATTCACAGTTAAGATAAACCTGTACCATAAGATCCCTCTGGTTTTAAAAGAATGGTCTAACAGATTACTTTAAAAACAATTCAAGCTCCTAGAAGAGGCTCTCTAAAAATTTTTAAAATATGGTAAGAGAATTCGGCAGTGTAAAGCTGTATGTATGATTTCCAGTGATTCTTTATAGTTTACGTGTGCATTCACTCACACTGTACAGAAGTGTAGGCAGACTTCATGCTGTTGGATGTAGCAAACTATGCTGAAAATATGGGAACAAAATGAGATGGGATAAGATACACAAACACTACAACTTTTGACAGAGTAATTGTCCCTTTTAGGGTAACAGTAGTTGAGGGTGACTCTAACACCTACCAGTGGTGGTTCAGAAAAAATGCCATCAGAACCCAGTTCATTTTGTCATGCAATTCTTGTATGTTTCATCAGAAAAGTTCATGTTTTTATCTTGGCCAACTGGCTCAGTAGAAATTAGCCTGCTACTTCTCAGATTAATGTGGTGCTAAATTAACACATACTTTTGCTCACCGTGGAACTGATTGTTAAATTGCAAACAGGGTCTTGGGACTTTAGGATTAGAGGATGGAAGCATCCACTGATCAGAACTAGCATATTTCAAACCCCCAGCAGCCTCAAGGCAAAATTTGAGCAGCATGGACAGAATAGTACTGACATGGCACAATGTTCCAGAATCCCAGTAAAATTTCAGAATGACCAATTAAATTTTTTAGCTATATGCTGTCGTCTGTTTTTTTGGAATTGTGAGAACAGGGTAGATTCTTAAATTCCAGCTTTTCTGCCTAATATTTCTTCAGGGCCTTTTCCTTATTGGTACATACCTTTTTAATTCCTCTAATGTCACTTTAACATCATTTTTAGGGGGGAATAAGCATTTATATGAATTGACTTATTTAACTAGAAATTAATTATATCTGATTAAGTCTTTTCAGGACTACATTAGATAATGAGGAGTAATGATAGTACATTCTCTAAACATGTAATTCAACCCCACAGAACTCCAGGACTGGGCTTGTACACCCTGCAGAAATTCAGGACTTGAGTTTTCAAATGAAATTTTAGAAAACGCAGAAGATAAAATTGGATATTTAATAACACAGTTTTCAAAATTGCCATTTGTACCAAATAACAGTTTTGTAACCAAAAACATGATCTTTAATTATGTATTTCGATTGTTGCCAACTAGGAGAAGAATCTTGGTCGCTGAGTGATGCAAGCAAAATTCCTCAATAACTTGCAAACAGTGCAGTCAAGTGGAAAAAAACACAAGCACTCTCACTAGAGAGGCCTGGAGTCTCAATCCAGCTGTGTCCTAACCTAATCAGCAAACCAGTATGTCCATGTCTTTGAATTCTACTTACCTTACTGACAGCCCATGAGACATCAATGATACATGTATAAAATGCCTAACACTGAGTGTGAATCCCCTTCCCCTCCTCCACTGGCTGGGGTTGCTGCTGATCCTGGGAAATATCTCAGTATTTGAGTGTATGATTCTATACTTGCTACAAGAGTGGAACTCAACCTCATCACAAACAGCTTCCTGAAAAATCTTGATGACAGAAAACTGTGTGCAGCTAATTCCTACAATGAGAAAGTTGTACTCACTATGACAGGCGATCTGCCGGCTCAAGACAGAGGAGCCAATTAAGCAAGTACCATGTTTGACCTGTTGCCAGGGTTCAGACACTATCAGTAGCCTGGCTTGCTGCCCACTGCTCCTGGTGGCTGTGAATCAATATTGTGATAGAGAGGGCACTGGGTCAACGACATTCCAGTAATAGATCAAAGTGTTTCATTTAGACTTAGAGCAAAGAAAGCATAGAGAAGATATATAATCTAGGATGGACAAAAGCTTTGTTGGCAGAAGCAACACATATAAGTTTTAAATGTAAATCTGAAAACACCAAAGACTCTACTGAACTCACACATTCCAGTTGTAATAATGAAAGCTATTAACTGAATTATTCTCCACATTTTTCCCACCACCACTCTTAAGAGGCCAAGGTTTCCACTAGGAGTTCTCAAAACTTGGAAAGCCCCAGGTGATTCTTATCTCAGTAGAGTAGCTCCTTTTAAACCATAGCTCATGAACTTAAGTCCCATAATTTTTATGCTTTTTTAAAAGTCAATTTAAAAACGTGATGAGTTTCTTTGCTTTATAGTCTCAGGATATCTTGGGGGCATAATTCATACTGTTTCCTCTTAAATATGGCTTTCTTTCTTTCTTTTTTTCTTCATTTATTTATGCTGGGAATTGAACCCAAGACCTTCGTACTGAGATATATCCCTAACCCTTTTTGAAATTTTTATCTTGAGACAGGATCTCACTAAGTCACTAAGTTGCCCAAGCTGGGCTTGATCTGGAAATCTTCCTATCTCAGCCTTCCAGAGTGCTGGGACTACAGGCAAGTGCCACTATGCTCAGCTTGGTTTTCTTATTTTTTATTAACTACATCAAGTCAGTGAAGAGACATTTAGAGGATAGTCCCTCTACCTTCTATGAATATTAGCTATCTCTTATATTATTTGGGCTGGGAAAATAGGCTCTCCCTTGGGCCAGGCCTCCAGCTTACACACACAGGTGCCCCTGCTGTCCTCCAGGTCTCAACTGAGCCCTCTGCTCCTGGCCCCCACGCCAGATCCTAAGCCTGAGCCCCAGACCCCCATGCTAGATCCTGAGCCTGAGCCCCAGCCCCTCATGCTAGATCCTGAGCCTGGGCCCCAGCCCCTCATGCTAGATCCTGAGCCCCAGCCCCTCATTCTAGATCCTGAGCCTGAGCCCCGGCCCCTCATGCTAGATCCTGAGCCTGAGCCCCAGCCCCCCATCCTAGACCCTGAGCCCCAGTCCCCCGTCCTAGACCCTGAGCCCCAGTCCCCCATCCTAGACCCTGAGCCCCAGCCCCTCAGCCCTGGTAGGGAATCCAGGAGGGCCTGCCGCCGCCTCTTCCAGCCCTAGTCAGTGTCCTAACCCCCACCCCACCCCAAGCCCTGGCGCATTGCACCCAGTTTACCAGGCTCTGCCTCAGGTCTTGCGCCTGGAATCGCCACATACAGAGGCTCAGGTGTGAGCTGTTCACTGCTGTCCAGCCCACGCCCAGCCCTCTCTCCCATATCTCCCTCCACCTTATTTCCTGTGCCCTTCAGCCCCCATGGCCACCCTTCTCCACAGCCTCTGCCCTGGCCAGCACATTAGTGCCCTCGGATACGACACACCCAATACAGCCAAGTGAATTTTGCATGCTTAGGTTTTTAAGTGATGGGCTGTAGAAACAGTTCCTTTTCTCTATCGGTCAATAAATGTTTAAGGTTAATAAATGTATACAGTGGAAAAAATAAATAAATAAAGATGTATGGTATTTCATATAATAGAATAGAATGAGACTTTTACTTATGAAAATCATTCCAGGACCAGGAAAAATCATACTGGGTAAATAAAATTTTCTACACACAAAATATATAGATATGCAAGTTGGGAAATGACTTTCAGAAGAGAAGATAAGATTATAGATGGGATTTGAGTTTATTTTTGCTTACCTTCAAACATGGCTTGTTTTATTTTGTTTCCTATTAGGGTACAGATAGTACTAAAAATTTTATTCTGGGCCATGTATAATTTCTCTAAATTGATGGCTGTCATAAAGCATCATGAGTGGCTATATGAGTTTGTTCGTTTTGTTCATTTGGAGAGAATTTCAATTTAATTATACAGTGTTGCCATTTTTATAGAATAAAATCTGAAGACTGATGCAATATGGTTATCTGGTGAGGATATTACCTACAGTGAATATATTTACGGATGAATATATTATGTTATGATAATGAAAAGCTTTCTTAATATTAGTTATCAATGTGAGAGTAATGTCAAATGAAAAAAAAAGGCTAAATTGAGTCCTGAATTTCCTATATCTGGTAATTTATTTTTGGAAAAATATGCTTACTATTTCAAATTCAACAGCTATACAAATAGATTTTGTCATTAGATGAGTGTGCCTTTCAACTGAGTCCCAAATATATAGGATATTCATAAATATTTGGTACTACATGATTTTTTATGACTCAAGAATTTACGACTTTTACAAAACCCATACTTTTACCCTACATTTTAGTCAAGTCAGTAGTATAAGCCATTTATATAAAATATACTCATTATATTTATATACTACATACCAACAGATGGAGACTACACATTGATTTCAAGGGAGCACCATTAACACCAGATATGTGGAGATATGTGGTAAAAAAATAGTTCTGTTTACTCAAAATTCTATGAGCACTAGGCATGACCAGTCCTTTAATTAAAAAACAAACAAATAAGGGCCGGAGATTTAGCTCAGTGGTTCTGCCACCTGCCCCGTAAGCATAAGGACCCGAGTTTGATCCCCGGTACCCTCCAAAAAACAAAAACAAAACAACAAACGAAAAAATAAAAACCAACAGGGGTGGGGGAATCAGCTAGTGCTTCTCTCCTTGAGTTACCTGTCTGCAATCAATCTTTCATATCTTCATTTTTGTGCAGTATGTTAACTATAAGCAGAATGATTATATCAGTCAAATGTAATACTTATATTGGTATTAACACCTGATTATTAATGCAAAAGTTCATGGAAAGTCAGGTTAATCTGAATAATATATCATTTCCTTTTAATCTACAATCTATCATTTCACAAAACATGGTTGATAGAATGCCAAAAGTAAAAAGACCTGCTTAAATGAAAATGCATAATATATCTTCATCTCATTTATATCTTACTGTGTTAGGCAGGCTAACATTAGTTCATCTGTGAATGTGATACAAAGGAGATGAAGTATTTTGTTGTTTGGAACACTTCAAGTTTCCTTCTAAACACCGAAGTTCTAAAGGTTTGCTATTATTTAAATATTCCTATTTTGATGATTTATTAAACTTATAGGATTTGAAAGGAACAGTAGAAAGAAGTAATCTATGTTTGTTTAAAAAAACTCAAATTCTGTCCCTATTCTCTTGGTTTTTAGAAAATAAAAAAAGATATTATTTGCTTATCCTAGTGAAATAGATTTCAGTTGCCTGGATCACAAATACTCTAGATGGCTGTGGTCACCTATTCAAATACTTTGACCTAGATGGGGGGGGGGGACCTAGTTTCTTATCAAGACAGTGGGGAGTGATATTTATGCACAATGGAATTCTACTCTGCTATAAAGGATAAATCTTAGTTATCTGTAAGAAAATGGATATACCTTGAGACTATAATGTTAAGTGAAATAAATCAGATACACACAAAGGTTAAATATCACATGGTTTCTCTTATATGAGAAACCCAAAGTGTAAATAAATAAAAGAGCAAAATAAAAGATAGATAATAGGAAACAGGGAGATAGATCTTTTGCAAATGGGAAGGAGACCAAGAGATGAAAAGAGTGGGGAGGGAGAGAAGGGAAGGGGACTTAAAAAGAATTGAGATGTGTTATGACCATTATGTACTGCAAGCACATACTAATAAAAATAATTTTTTTTTTAAAAAACTTCTGGGCCAGGGATTTAGCTCAATGGTTCTGGTGCCTGCCTTGCATGCGCAAGGACCCGAGTTCAATCCCCGGTACCAAAAAATTTTAAAAAATAAAAAAATAAAAAAACTTCTGGTTCTATGGCACAGGCCTTGAGAGGCAGAGGCGGGAGGATCGCAAAGAGTTCAAGGCCAGCCTCAGCTACAAAGTCAGTTCAGGGCCAGCCTGAACACAAAGCAAGACCTTATCTCAAACAAACAAACAAACTAACTTCGGTTCTAGTGGTCTACTTTCTCTGAATCTTTGACCTCCACCTTCATTTCTCCTAAGGATGCTCCTTTTTTCCATGTAGAAACAATAAACTGGACAGCAACCTGACTTTATCCCCTTTCTGCTGCTCAGTTTCACTTAATTAAGGCTGTGATTGTAGTAAACTTAATGGAACATTTGGGAGGAAGGTAAGAGAAAGATTACTGTATAAATGAGTATGATCATGTATGCCTGGAATCCCAGCACTCCAGGAGGCTGAAGCAGAAGGATCAAAAGTTTGAAGCCAGCTTTAGCAATTTAGGAATTTAGGGAGATCCTGTTTGAAAAAAATGCAGGGAGAGGCTAGGAAGGTTGCTTGGTACAAAGGCGCTGGGTTCAATCTCCAGTACTGAAGACAAAAAATTATAAAATAGTACATACAGGAAATACCTTAAAATTACCTATTAACTATCTCTAGGGCCGGGGATTTAGCTCAGTGGTTTCACCGCCTGCTGCAGAAGTGCAAGGACCCGAGTTCGATACCCGGTACCAAAAAAACCCCAACTATCTCTAGTTTTAAAGGCAATTTTGCATTTGTACCACTAGGAAATCCTATTTCTCATCTCTCTGCACCTCCAGCTTCCTGCAACATTGCTGACCAGCTTTATCTCTGACCTCCCTCAACTCTTAATGTTACCCTCTCCCATTCCAAGGCTTTGTTTGCTTCCTTCACAGAACTGTTCATAAAAGCTCTGCTTGGATGGAGTTACTTGAAAGTCATTTTCAAACTAAACACTCCTTAAGGTACATTTCTGGCCAGTAAAGACAATTATTTCAAGACCAATTCTACAGTTATCAGCTTTTTTCCCCTCTCCTTCTAACATTAGGTAGTAATTTAGAAATTCAGAACTTAGAATTTATCTAAGATGAAAGAGACCAGCAGACAGTAAAAATTTGGAAGAATAATTAAACTTATAATAATATCCAACTATTTTCTGTTATGGATGAAGAAACTGAGGCTTAGAGTTTGGGAGCCTTGCTAGATGTTTAAGAGCACTTTCAAGCAGCAGTTAGATATGTGAGTCTCATCCAGGACCTGTGTCCATGATCTCATGAACAACTCAGTTTAAGATCCCAAACAGCATTTCAACTCTGTGCATTTAATTCTTAACTGTTTTGCCAGCAAAGGTCTCACAGGAAAGAATACAAGAATATTGCACACCTAAATCATATTATCCAGATACTCTAGTATGTTCATTCATATTTTAGTGCTATGTTAACCATTCATGTATTATTAATTCTCTAATTTCTAGGCATAATGTTGATGTTATAAAAGGCAGTTTTTATATGCATTAATTAAATTTTTTTGAAGTCTCTGTCAGAAACAAAATCTAGACTGCAGTCATTGTCTTCTGATCCACAAAAGAATGAATTGGTTAAATTCCTCATGTTTCTTGAAAAATCAAGGGTGTGGGAAAGACTGCCATGGGAAATGGAGAGAGAAAAAGACAGGGATATGGCTGTAGTAGATGAAGATACAAATAGATTTATTATCAAAAGAGTCATTGACATACACAAATGTTAATTTTACAAGAGAAAAGTAGAATTAAGTACCACTAGTAGAAACTGAATACCCTCATAACAAATTGGGTTTATAGCACTTCTGCCCTAAATCTGATATGTCAAATATCTTTAAAAAGTTTACAAATGTTAAAAATTGTGAGTAATAAATCTGAGAGTTTTAACTGAAATGTCTAGCTGAAAGAAGCATATGAGATAAAGAGAAAAATATATCCAAACCACTCTTATTCACAGAAAGGAAGAAAGTCTTCAGCAGAATTCAGACATTCAGCAACAAACTTGGCTGTAAACATTTGTTCAGTCAAGAGGATAAAGTGAATGCTTCTGTGAGACAGTAAGCAGATTTTAGGGTTCTGGTCTTTGAAGTTTGAAATATTTCCCCAGAACTTCCACAGTCTTCTTTCTCTGTCATCTCACAGAAAATCACAAAAGTAAATTCTCTTCATTCCTTTTTTCTGTTACCCTGTCAAAAATACACACTGAGTGATAAAGCCTACTAGTGATTCATTACATACCATCAACCAAAGGTTTCCAGTATAAATGCCATTTTAAATGAGCCTCTTCTGTTTTATTAATGCTTAACAGACATTTACTAGCAATGACGGTGCCACATGATTCTTACCATATCATACCACTAAAATCCAGATGTCTCTGCATGGACAGAAGCAAAGGCACCAGCCCCCTGGGGCTTTTCCTCCATTCTCATTTCTCTAGCAATTGGCTGAGCTGGGATTCATTTGACAGCAGAAATTACTGCGTGTGGCTCTTCTTTTCATATTTCCCCTGTCCTCTAAAGATTAATTTCATTCTTTTCCAGTCTTTTTCTCCAATCTTTGTCTATTAAAAGAATAAAGGGAAAAAAAAGAGAAAAAGAGGAAGAAAGAGAAAGAAGACAAAAAGGGGAGGACATTCTGGTGAATGAGAATTTAGGTTGAGGATCTATTTTTATTTTTAAATATCTTAACATGGAATAAATAGATTAAAATGATACACATTTTAATTCTTGGTATTTTATATTTAAGTATCCCATGTAGTCCTTTCCTGAAGCCCTATTCTTCCCCAAAGCCTACATCCTAAGCATTAAATAATTCATCTACCAATACTGTAGTCAACAGGATTGCTAAGAGTCCTGGTCCATGTCAATGAACTCATGTACAATGAAGATACTGCTCAGTTTGGGTTTGCTCTGTTGGTCTTGCATTCAAGAAAAACTCTAAAATGCCTTTCTTTTTGAGACACTGTAGGAAGGAGCTGGGACCTGGGCTTGCTTTTGGGGGCATCTGGCTGTTAGGATGTGTCTTCCCTGGATGTACTCACTTTGGGTCCTGAACTAGAATTGCTAGTTCTAAGGTAAGAGATTAGGACTGTGGCAAAACCAGTCAAACAACTGGGCAGAATCTATCAAAATCATGGAGACCTAAGGCATATGTCTAGAATACAGGATCCAGGATGACTCTGCAGCTCCTAAGCAATGTACATGGAAGCAATCAGAAAAATGCTATTTTCACTTCTTTATTTACATAGGTCACAAAGCCAAGATAATCTTTCAATTGGACAGTTTAAATCTGGTTCCAGGCCAAGAGTTTTTGATAGGACAACCATCTCAATGCCTTATTTACTTGAGGGAGAAGCCAATTCAGGAATTCCAGATTCAAAAGACCCTTTTTCCCCTATCCTCGGGGCTATTGTGAATCTGTTCACTGGCACACTCTCACTCTGCAGAGTGTACTTATTTTCCACCTTCAATAAGTGTACATCCCCTGTACTTTTTCAGCATGTCTTGTTCATTCATTATTCAGGATACCAAGAACTTGGAAAGAATTCTGCTAGGACCAACCTTCTGATAACATTTTCCTGGTGAGACGGCAGGAGATAAAGCTCCCCTGGGCATTTTTTTCTTTTTTCTTTTTATCTCTTCTCTTTCCTGGTTTGAATTGGTTTGGTTTGGTTTTTTGTCACTCATTCCAGGCACAAGTTGGACCAATAGTCAGAATTTCTATGCACCAGGGAATTTCCATGTGTGTCTTTTTTGCTTCCACACTTTTGTTTTCCTGATGCTTTATTCAATTTTCTCATTCTTTTGGGGGAGCAATAGGTATCAGTAATTTGGTCTCCTGCTTTAGCAGCCACCTACCCCAGCCCTGCCCTTTTTTAAATTCCATGTGGTTTTTTTTGTTTTGTTTTGTTTTGTTTTGTTTTTTGGTACTGGGGATTGAACGCCTTGTGAAGCAGGTGGGGCAGGCAGCCAAACCTTGGAGCTAAATCCCTGGCCCAGCCTGCCCTTTTTTGTGCTCACCTTGATCAAAGCCTCATTATGGCATTGGCCTATTATCTCTAACTATTCTTAATGAGTCATTTGCTTCAGGGCCTCATTTCCTAAAACCTCAGGGAGACATTCCAGTTCACCTTTCTGCTTTGTTTCCCTAGTGTTCTCAAGGACACCAGGAAATCTCATTCTTAGATAAGAGCTATGGTTTCCCCTTTTGTGGAATACATGGGCCTTGTCCCTTCCTTCTGGGTAGATCCCCTCCTTGTTTCTTTTAAGAAAAATTCAGGTAATTTAGAAACATGTGCCTGAAGGTCTGAGCAGAAGAAAGGAAATAGACAATGAAAGTCAACCTAACTGGGAGAGTGTGTGGAAGTAGTGCTAGAGTATTTTGGTCAATAGATAACAGACTTTATCTTTGTACTTGGAACCTTCCCAATTTTCTTAATTATCCAATAAATGCTTATTGGATGAATGTGGTAGAAAGGTTTATTGGGTGAGAAATTTAAAGGGGATTGAAAAAGATGACTACCAAATTCCTTTACAAGCTATCAATCCCTTCCATGTTCATGACACCTGTAATTTCAATGTGGTTTTCAACCTGACCTTTTGATCAAAACGTCCATCTGACTGTTACACAACTTCCCTTATTAGCTGAGTTGGCATCTCACCTTCTATACAGATACTCTTTAACTTATGATAGGGTATAAACCCAATAGACTTACTGTAAATCAGAAATATTCTAAGGTGAAAATACATTTAGTACAATTAAGTTACCAAACATCTCAGCTGAGTCACATAGTACACCGACGCATATCAGTTGTTTACCCTGTGAATGTGTAGCTCACAGGAAGCTGTGGCTTCTTACCGCGTCAAGTATCAAGAAAGGGTAAAGCAAAATTCAATATTGGAAGTATAGTTTCCAGGAATGTATATCACTTTGGAACCACTGTAAAAGGAAAAACCCATGAATTGAACCACTGTTAAAGTCAGAACCACCTATATGTCCCAAATCAACTTCCTTTCCCATATAACTGTGCCACCTTTCTAATTTCCTCTGTTAATGATACCATCCTCCTTAGGGACCACTGTTGGCACCTGTCTTCTCTCTAAAATCAGTCATTGTCTATTCCTGTGGATTCTTCTTTAGAGATTGTTTTGTTTTCAATATTCTGTCTGTTCACAATCTCCATCAAATTCCTATGATGCTCATCCCTACTTACTTCATTCTAACCTGCATGCTATAAGTAATGCCATCTCCCTCCCACTCCAGATCAGGAAACATTTGTGCGTTATGGCTTCAACTCCTAGGACTTTCAACACAATGTTTGCTAATAGCAGGGGTTCAACAACTTCGTGGCATGGCTGGATAAGTGTTCAAAAGAAAGGTTTAAATTATTTTAGCGGTATGAATATTTTTACACTTTTTTTGGTCATCATCGTTTCATAGTAAAGGGCATAAGAAACAGAAAATGCATATTTTAAAATAAAACCTACATATATTGTAACTCGGAGTTTGTTGCAACAACTGGCTGTAGTTTTAATTTAAAAAGAAAAGAAACACGCTCCTGTATTAAAAAAAAAATTTCCTCAGCTCCCACCTAAAGTCTTCCAGTATTCAGGTTTCCCACCCCTTGCAGTGGCCTGACGTGTGGCGGGAGGAGCGATGAGCAAGCCTGCCCCGAAGAACAAGGAAAGAACGGGATGGGGGAAGTCCCGGAAGTCACTGACCAGAGCAAGCCGTCGCCGCAGCGGGATCACTCTGGGCTCCAGTCCCAACAATAACAGGCGCTAGAACTGGGCGGGGACCACCCCGGGGCCGGAGCTTGGGGGCGGGACTCGGAGTGGGGGAGGCGGGTGGCACGCTGCTGTAAGCCGAAGGCGATTGGAGGAGGCAGATAAGGGGCGGTGGCGCTCAAGAGGTGGGCCGGAGAGCTAACGGGTCGACCGAGGAGAGAACGTGCCGATTGGGTAATGAGGAAGGTGACGGACCGGAGTGGAGGATGGATTGGTCAAAACTGGCCGAGGAGGCGTGGCCAGCGCACTTGCGAGCGGGCGGCCGGCCTGCCTGCCAGCTAGTCAGCCGCGGGCGAACGCGGCGAGCTGGGGTCCGAGCTAGGAGCACGGCGCGAACGGCGGCGTGTTCCTCTGCTCCGCCGCGGCCGCCCTTGGCGGCCTGAGCACCGGCTTCCTTCCCTCCCCTCCCCTGCGCTCCCGCCTGGGGTCTCGGGGCGGGGAGCGGAGGGAAGGGACAGAGGAGGAGGTGAAAGAGGGGTGAGGGGCGGAGGGGTCCCGGTGCGGGGCGAGGCGTGCGCTGCCTCGCTTTCTAGCGTGCTCTCTCTCCGGCCGGGTGCTGCGGCCCCGGGGCGCGCCGGGCTCCGGCCGCCCGCACTATGCAGGCGGACTGCTGGTCGCCGCGATGGCGAGTTGGGCGGTGCTGAGAGCCAGGCGCAGCTCGCAGTGTCCTCGAGTCCGGGCCGCAGTCGCTGCCCCCGCCCTGGCCGCGCTCCCCTTCTCCCGCTCCCTCCCTCCCGGCTCCAACTCCTCCTCCATGCCTCTGTTCCTCCTGCTCCTACTTATCTTGCTCCTGCTGCTCGAGGACGCCGGGGCCCAGCAAGGTGAGTGGTCCCCGTGGAGAGCGCCGCCCCCGAAGTCCTGCACTGGGGCGCCTCATCTCTTAGCTCTTCGGCGGATCTGCAGACGCGGGGAGGTGCGGGACAACTCGTGCTTGGCCAGACCTCGAGGACGCTCGTGGGGTGGAGTTGCAAAGGTGGGCTCTGCATTCCTGTCTCCCGAGTTGGCGCGGCTTTTAGGTTTTTACAAAGCCAATCATTTATCTGGAAAGAAGATACCTGACACCCTGCAGTGGAAGCCTCCATCCTTGGGGAAATTTTGGGGAGCAAAAACTTTTGGAGATAGGACCCCTAAAGTTAAGCCACATAGGTAGATGGACATAATAGGAAGGCAAGAAAAATAAATAGCATCTTAAATCTCGTCAAGACTGATAATTATGTTTTATGAAAGTGATCCGGGTTCTTAGCGAATAAGAGGATTGTGGTGATTTGTTTTGTTTTGATTTTTTGTGTGTGTGTGTGTGCCGGGGATCGAACTCAGGACCTTGCGCTTGCGAGGCAAGCGGCAGAACCACTGAGCTAAATCCCTGGCCCAGTGGTGATTTCTGAGCTTGGACTCGGAACATGTTCTTTACAGTTCCTGGCTATTATTGAGGATAGTTGTGTGTAGATTGCCTTGCTCAAGCACTGTGACCCAGGGTAACATACGATGTTCCCCAAATGCAGCGTTGCACATTAAAAGGGTAAGACTTTCCAGAAAGTTATACAACTGTTTGGGTCTACAGCCCTTGAAAAACTCATCTCAGAAGCGAGCAAAACTGTTTATTGAATAATCATCAGAATGGAAAGCTAATGCACTTTTTATTTTGTAGTGTTGTCAGGCAGTGTATCACAATTTTTGAATCAGTTTGGCATCAGCTATTGAACACATTTTTCCTTTACTTTTCTCATTTTATCGCAGTGGGAAGCATGAGGATTGGATTGTTACTTCTTGCTGGGAAGATTTTTTTTTAAATTGATCTCCACGTTTAAGTGCAGCTTAATGTTGCTGTCATATGGTTTTCAGTAAAGTATGCAATCATGGCCATGAGACTGTCATAGAGAAGATGCTGAAACTTTTGACAGCCATGTGGAAATGTAATCTCTGAGGGAAAAAAATGTATTTTGGTGAACTGAATTCTACAGATGTTGTAGCACATTTCTACAGTGTAACTTGAAATTTAGATGCTTAGCATGCAGGTTTCATCGATATTTAACATTTTGAGTGTGAAACTCTGTGTTGAAGTTTTAGAGTCTTTGCATGCATTTCTTTCTAGTAGGGGGTGAAGAGAAATAGGTTTATGTAAGGCTGAAAATGTAGACCTTCCTTTGTGTCCAGAACTGGATTAAGTGGTTTATGTAAATTAACTCAAGTAATCCTCATCACAGCCAGGAAGGCAGGTATTGATACCCTATTTCAAATATAAGGAAACCCAGAAATAAAGAATGTAAGGTACCTTGATAGAGAAATGAGTATGATTACATAAAATAGACCCTGTTTTGCTTATTTCTACGTCTATGTTTACATCATGTTTTTAAAAATTTTTGCAGTGAAGAAAGCAATGTGTCTCCCTTCCCAAGTTAGATCCTTCCTTGCCTTGCTTTGAAATTTTCTCTTGCCTAATCAGACATGAAATATAGCCACATTTTAAAAGGCTTTATATCACTTTTTTGCCAGAGCATTTAAACAAATATTTTATTCTTTCATAGCATCCTCTTATATACACATTATTGTAGAGGAGCACATCTTTCTAAAGTAAAATTACAATAGTTATTAAAAGACTATTTTTTTATTCATTAATTTTATTGGTACATTTTAGGTATATGAAACACTGACATTCATTATTGGGAATTTGTGCCTTTACATAATACATCTTGGTTCTTATTTTTTCCTCATTCCCCTGCCCTCCATTCAACCCCTCCACCCCTCCCTATTACAAAGACTTTGTTTCCATTTTTTCCTTTTTTCATATTTATTCCTTTCCCTTCTCCTCTACCCGTCCCACTTCCACTTCCCCTTTGGACCTTTTCTTCCTATTTCACATTATCTGTTATGCCTTTTGATCTTTATTTACACTTGCAGTTTCTCACACCAGAGAAACTATTCAGTATTTAAATGTGTGTCCCATTTATTTCACTTAAAGAGTATGGCCTCAGTATGCATCCATTTAGCTATAAGTGTCTGTAGTTTCTCATTCTTTATGGCTGAGTAGTACATTTTATTAAAAAACAACACTTTTAAAAGACTAGATTTTTTAAAAAATTGATAAAAAATTTTTAAAATTGATTTTTGTCATTTAATCCCTCTTAAACTCAGTTTTCTACATTGTTCAAACAAGAATGAATACTTGTTTCATAGCTTAATGAAAATGAAATGATAGTATGCAGGAATTTTGCAAGGACAAGCACAGTTTAGTTATAAATGATCATCGTTAATCCTGAGTTACCAAGTTTGTAAATTAAAGGCTAGTTAGTTAAACATCATCCTGAATTCCTGAAAACTGAGGAATTATGTGGGATTTGAATTTCCTAATTTTTAAAAAGTACATTTCTTACCTAAAGGACCCTAATGCAGTCTGAGATGGAATTCCTTTTAACCCAGTCTTACCAGCCCAACAGATTGCTTCAAGGTATACCGATATATTTTCTCACATAACCTGAGAAGCAATCTCCTTTAAAAATGAGAAGCAGTGCTTTCAAATACTTGACAGAATTTTTAATAATGTGAACTTCCACATGTTGTATAAGGTGTAGTATTTATTCTCTTTAAGACGTTTTAAGATAGAAGTAAATATATTAACTGTTGTCTTTTGGTGGTAGAATTATGGGTTCTTACACTTTTTCAAATTTTTGCATATTTGCATATGGTCAGAATAAAAAATAAACTGAAGAATATTTTTTTGTTTTTTGGTACTGGGGATCAAACTCAGGTCCTTCCGCTTGCGAGGCAGGCAGCGGAACCTCTGAGCTAAATCCCAGCCTCTGAAGAATGTTTTCTGATGAATTTTTTTTTTTCTCAGCCAGCATAGGTAGAAATGCACATCAGGTATTTGTTCAGGTAGAACTGTGCTACAGGGTTGGTTTATTTTATTTTTTAAAAGTTTTGCCAGCATCAATTTGAAATAGCAGAATATATTATCTTCATTCCAATTAATTCCATATACAGTTACAGCAGAATATATTACTTTCTTTCCAATTAGTGCCATATTTTGCTGTTCCTCATCAGATTTTCTGCTGACAGTGATTTTTCTTTTTACTTGTTTCAGAATAAAATTTATCATTGGTTTGAAAACTTGTTGACCATTCACAGTAGTGACATATTTTAACCATTCTTGTTTCACTAATTTATAGATTGTGCTTATTTTATACCTGTTTGATGTTAGTGTTTTAGATATAGATTATATGTATATATTTTTGAGTTCTAAATTTGAAATCTTCAAAATCTCTTCTTGAAAACTTTTTTTCTGTAAATACATACTTTTCAGTGCTTGAGATTGAACCTAGAGCCTTGTGCGTGCTAGGTAAGATGCTCGCTGCCATTGAGCTACACCTCAGCCTTTTTTACTTTTTACTTTGAGAGGGGTTCTTGCTAAGTTAGCCATGTTGGCCTCCAGTTCCTTCTGCTTCAACCTCCCAAGTAGCTGGAGTTACAAGTATGTGCCACTACACCCTTTTTATATATCTGTCTAAAAATCTTAAATTGGTGAAATTATGGTATTTGTATATTTACTACTGTAATTTACTTAAAGTGGAAGTCGATCTATTGTGGAATTTATGTCTCCAGTTTACATTAGGGCTAGGAATTTAGGTTTCTTCATCTTAGCAACTTGCTTTGCTCATTCCTCATGGAATGCCGGCCTACCCTCTGGGTTGGAATGTGATTTGATTGTGGTGAAATATCTGGAAATTAATTTTAAACACTTATTAAGACTGACTTGTTTATACCTATTAATATAACATTTATGAAGGTATTGATTTTTGTTAATTTAATAAATTTATGAAACAAATTAGTTTCATTCATAAAAAGAATAATTCAGTTCTACAGTTATATTTGGAATTAATAGGTGAAAAAAGTGTAGAATATTATGTAATAGCTTTACTTACTTGTGATGCAGGGAAATAATTTTCGAACAGTTATTTGTGACTTTGTCAGTGATGAAAAACTTAGTCCTATTTACAAAGAAACATTTGTAATTATTTCTAATATTTTTCAATGTCTTTTCTTGGTTTGATAAAATATAAGAACTTTTATGTATAGCTTTATTTAGAGGCAAAAAAATCAGACCATCCTTTTCTGCTATATTTCTGATTAATTTTGCACAGTGAAAATTAGAAACATAGCACACATTCCATGTGTGGTAATGATTGGATTTAAAAATCCATATTTTTGAAACTTATGAATGAAAAAATGATTATGAAGTTAGAGACAAATGATATTTAGTTAAATTTCTCAATGTTATAACCAAAACAAAAACTTTATTTCCCTCTGGAGTTGGTAATTCTTTTTGAACACGTGAGCTTCATTCTGTAAGACCAACAACCAACATGGAAAAAAAAAAAATCTTAAGATGGTGAAATTGATGCAAGTACCAGTACTAGAGTTAAAGCGACAGATGAATGGATTGATTTCTGAAAGGACATAATCAGATCATGTGTAATGAGAGGAGGCTAGGTTTACATAAGGATATATTTTAAATTTAAGAACTACACTAGCAAAATGACTCAGATGTGAAAACTGAGGTAGTTAGATTGAGCATTAATTGAATGTGTGCAAATAGGCCATGTCTGCTTCCACTTCTAGATTAGTTGCAGGGAAATGAAATGATGACATAAGAGTAGAAGGACTGGGAAAAGCTTCATAACGATAATTTTTCCAAAGTGTGATTGTTGAGATACAAAATGAGATGATCTGGCAGGTTTTCTTGAGTGGCTTCTAGATAGGGTTTCTTTGTAACAGCATCAGAGCACTTTGTATGTATTTTTTAAATGTTTCACACATGACAGTGTAAAACTAAAAACTTAGATAATCATACAGAGTTCTACCTGTTAATTTATCAACTTAAAATTTTTCTTCTTTCTATTCCATATTCATGCAGCTACATAATCTTACGTAGTTCTAATTTTAATAATGTTATATTCAGTGACACCATGTTAAATTTATAGTCTAATTTACACAAATAATACTTAAAATATATAGCAATTTAAAAATTTCAGTATATAAAATTTTATCAGAAGGCATTCAGAGCTGCTATTAACATTTTCTTTATTTCATTTCATTTTAAATTTGTCATTCAGAATTAGATCTTTAATAAAACATTTCAGTTAAAAATGTTTAGTGATATACGTCATGCTAATTTTCTAGATCATTTTTCCTCATAATTTGAGTTAAATGAAAATCCACAAGGACAAAAATATATTCAAATAAACTACTGACTTAATGAATGCCAATATAGTCCACATTGATTGAGGCAGATGAGATAATAGGTTATCTCCCAAGACTTCTAAAGTATTACCTACCACATCATCCTGGACCTGCAAGTGTATGTAGTTGAAAGAATAATTAACTAATTATTTGAATTATTAGGAGGATTCCTATATACAATTTCAGTAAAGGAGAGGGGCCCAGAATTCCCTTTTGTAGAGTAGAATGCATGCAACTTTCTAGTTAAAATTGAATTGTTTGGGATTTAAAAAAAAAGATATTGGTGTTCTTTACTGTTTTATCATTAAGAGCTATCAGCATGAAGAGGTTGCAACTTTGAGCTCTTAGGAGAGTGTACATATATGACAGTACGGTACTGGGACAGTCAGAAGAGAAAAACAATGTCATTGTCTCCAGAGAATCTAGTCCAGTTGAGGAAGTAGTTTTGTCCAAGTAGGAATATATGTATAAAATAACAACTAAGGGAAGATGCATAGTATGTAGATTATCAAGGGAGAGAAAGCTCACAATGCTTGGGAAGCAGGGGAAGCCGTACCGATAAAGTAATTTTAGGTAGGCAAGCTTTGAAGGATTGGTAGGTTTCTAATCCACAGGGATGGCAGGCATTTGAAGAGATCAAATGACTAGGTACAAGGCGAGTCAAGAAAATATGGAAGTGTGGCAATCCTCCCTACTACAATGAGTTTCAAGCCTCTCAGCCTCTGGTCCTGACCCCCTGTTTCTTCCTTGAGCCCCATGCCCTGTGCCTCTGCCCAGTTATTGGACAAATATTTGTTGGTTGGTTACTGTAGGCCAGCATGGTCCCACATACTGTACTGGGGTATTGCCCTCCATAGTTCCTACTATAGTGGGATCTCTTTGTGACTTGTAATATATAGTCCAAACTCCTTTAAATATTGCATGTATAATTTTTTCACAATCTGGCCCTTTGTTTTCTCTGTCCTAATTTCATGCCAGCACCCCTTACACTTTATAGTTCAGGTATAAAACTTAGCTACTTTTTATTCCTCTAATATATAATTTCATGCTGTGTTAGTCATATTTCTGTCCCTGAGAAAACTTAAAAGGAAGATTTATTTTGGCGCACAGTTTCAGGGGTTTCAGTCCATGGTTAGCTGGCTCCATTGCTTTTAGGCTCATGGCAAGACAGAAACGTTGTAGAAGTTTGTGTCAGAGCAAAATTTAATAGCACCCAGGGGCAGAGAGAGAACAAGTGCCTTCTGGCTTCTTTCTTTTTTATTCCGTCCAAGTGCCCACCCTACTGAGTGGTGCTGCCCACATAAAAGGCAGATCTCCCTCCTCAGTTTTATGTTTCACATGCCAGTCATCTCTGTAAACACCCTCATAGACACGCCCAGAAGTGTGCTTCACTATTCTCTTAGGTGTCTCTTAATCCGGTCAAATTGGTAATTAAGATTAAGGATGACACATGCCATTTTGCCTTATTCGCTGTACTGCTCTGTCTCCTGATGCAATTTCCTCTACTTGCAATGCTTTTAATTATTTTCCTTCTCTTCCTAGTATTCTCTTAAACATCTTTTAAAACCCTTCTTGGGCATTATCACCTCTATGAAGAGTTCTCTCTAACCAACAGCCACACATCTTCAGATAGTACTTTCTGCACTGTATTTTAAGAATACGTTCTTATCAATGTAGAGACTTACTCATTTTTAAATTTCTAATATTTACCATGGTATCTATCATTCAAAATGTGTATATTAAGAACCCCTTTCTGAAATGAATCCCTTACTCTGAGTGCATTATTTGGTATCAGCCCCTTGCATATGCTTCATACAATGATTGGTTATTGCCAAAGCTATAAGTATTTGTCAATTTAAGAGCCTGGGCTTCTCATTCCCCTAGGAATAGAACACTCTATTGAACCTAAAAAGTTTTTTGCTCAGACCCTAATGATCTGCCCAGTTTTTCCCAGCTCTCTTCTTAACCAGGAACTAAACCGCATTGCTGTATTTTTTTGGGGGGGGGGGTCGGTACCAGGGATCGAACTCTGGTCCTTGTGCTTGCGCACCAGGCACTGAAACCACTGAGCTAAATCATCACCAACAAAATTCAGCGTACTTCTTTGCACCACCCGGTCTTTCAATTTGGGACTTAAATAGCCAATTTTAGCATTATAAAAGAGCCCCTGGTTTTGGTTCTAGTAGTTGCTATCTCTTTTTTCCTTGCTATCTCAGTAAGGAAAAGTAGGACATAATTTTCATTCATATACTGATTTACTCATTATATAAAAATATACTGATTTACACAGATTTAATCCTAACCTTCAGTTCTAAATAGAAATGAATTATATATTTAAAAATACTTAGAGTGGTAGGTAGATCTCAGAATTCACCATGGCTGTTATTTAAATCTGGGTATGCCTGAGTCCAAAGCCTCATTCTATGGTGCATTTAGGTAGCTTCAATAATCTGGTATCAGGAAAGTAATGAAAAATAAAGGCTGGAAAAGTTGATGGGCGCCATCTTGTGGGAGACTTTCCATTAAGGGGCTGAGGAGTTTCTACATCAGCCTTACATGCCCCTTTCACTTAAAAGTCCATTTGTCCATCTGGGTTTATTGCCTCTTTAAACTCAAGCACTTAAGACCATCATTTAGACAGTTATCTTAACCTTGGTTCTTGGCAAAGCTCAACTTGGACCTGCCTATATGACAGTCTCCACTGTCTCCTTTCTCTCGTTCTGGATAGCTACAGTTACTGGAGAAACTCATGTGGCCATTGTGATTAGAGCTAGGCTAATCTATGCACAAATGAGGACTATCCCATCAAGTCTCAAATGAGAATTACTAGTCAACAACAGCATTTTGCCTTTATGCTTTGTGGAGTTCAGCTCCTGTCCCATTCCTTATCCTGGCACAATATGAGTTTGCTTCCTGTTTCCTTTTTCCTCCATTCTGAAACCTTGTCTTCAACTTTGTCCAGAAGGCCACTCCATCGGGGAATAGAAGTGTTGTCTTAGGGTGCCTTACACTTCTATGGTGCTTTACTCTGTGTCCGGAAACACAGAATACCACTCGCTTTTATACATCATTTTTTTTCAATAATTTATTTTCCAGATAGCTTATATCTCTGCTTTTTTTCAGTGATATACTTCCAGGAGACTTTATCTGTGCTATACATTTTTTTTCTGCCATTTGGCACACTGTAGATATTTGCTTAATAGTGAATCTCCTGTTTAATCTCTAGCAGACTTTTACTTTACTGAAACTGTCATTAAATTTTGTTTGATTTGGTTTTTGTTTAGTCTGAAAAACCTGGGAGCTTTGTCCTGTCATAGTTTTGTGTTTTGTATGTATATGTGTGACCTTTGAAAGTATAGAGAGTTCTGCCTCAGGTATACCGGATTTAAAAATTTAGCTATGTTAAATTTTGAGATCCACTTAACCACTCTAAATTGTTTAAAAATATATAACTAAACTCCTTTTAGAGTATACTGAGGATAGGCATCAAAACTGTTCATGTAGCCAGTAAATTTTTTGTTCAATGAGTGAGTCAGTCTATGAAGTGAAAATACTGTTTCACTTTTCCTTACTCTGCAGTTAAAATCTCCCATTTTCAAGTGTTTGTTTTCTACTGAAATTCACTTTTTTTTGAGACAGGATTTCACTTTGTAGTGCAGGCTAGCCTCTTGAACACACACTAGGTAGCCCAGGCTGGCCTCCAACTTGGAACAATCCTCTTGCATCGGCCTCCCAAGCACTGGGATTATAGGCTTGCCACCATGCCTGGCTGAGATTCACTTTTCTATCCTTTGCATCTTACCAGTTACTGTTTTGGGAAGTTTCTCTGTGGGTCAATGAGAGGAGTCAGACCATGTAGTAGAGAATGTGACAGCAAGGATTTTTCACTGGATTTGTACTTAATTGACCTCAAAACTACTTGTGCTAGTTAATCTTGATTGCTAGTTTAACTGGATTAAGAGAGTCTTGGAGATTGGATTGTGAAAGTGCTAACCTCATCAATGGATTAACACATTGATCAGTTCAGAGCTGAATGGGCTATTAGGAGGTGGATGCTAGTTCGAGAAAATAGGTCATGAGGACATAACACTGAGGCACTATGTCTGTCCCCTGTCCCTTCTTGTCAGGCTCATCTCTCTGCTTTCCAAATGCCACGGTGTGGACAGCTTTCCTTTCCCATGGTGTTTCTGCATTGGAGCCAGCTGACCATGAACAGAAACCTCTGAAACTGTGAGCTGAAAGAAACCTCTCATCCTTTAAGCTATATTTTATCCAGCAATGGAAAGCTCACTCATGTACATCTTATTATTGCATTTGCCCCTCATTTTTTTTTTTTTACCTTTGCTGTGACCTTCAACTTTATAACTTTTGGTATATTTTAACTTTCTTTGATGCCCACTGTTTCTGGTCATTTTGGTTCGTGGTTAACTTCCCTCCTGGCATGCCCTTGTTTCTGGTTACTCTGCATTGTAGAAGCTGGTTGTCTAGATGTGAGAGAGACATTCTGGTGAATGGGTAGAGGAAGAATGTCTTAGGACTCTTGAGGTTACAGGGAGCAGAAATTCAAGTCTGATTAATGTAGAAGGGAACTGTATTGAAATGGTTCTGGAGTAATTTATAGACTAAAGCTGGATCAACTTAAGCTAAGGGGAAAGCAGGGTTAGGGTTAGAGTCAGGGCCGCAAGAACCAAGGACTCAGCCTAATTCTTCTTACTTCTTTTGGTCTGGCTTTCTCTTTCTCTTTCTCTTTTTCTTTTTTTTTTTTTTTTGGTACTAGGGATCAAACTCGGGTCCTTGCACTTGTGTAGCAGGTGGCGAAACCACTGAGCTAAAATCCCCAGCCCCCAAAGATAATTTTTTTTTTTTTTTGTTACCGGAGATCGAACTTGGGTCCTTGCAAGGCAGGCGATGGAACCACTGAGCTAAATCCCCGGCCCGGTCTGGCTTTCTCTACATGGTAAGAATCATGGCTACCTGCAGTCTCCAAGGCTTGCAGCTCTAACTGGAGAAAAAGTGAGATTTTCTTTATGGTACAAGGTTCAGATATTGAAAGGAAGGGTGAGTTAATTAGCCAATTAATTAGCCAGTTAACCATGGGGCATGAGATCATATAAAACTGAGGAAAATGCAGGGTAGTTTCCAGCGTGATAAAACAGGTATTAAATATATAGAGGCAGCGTCTTCATGGAGGAAGAGTGGTATATTTGTAAAGAATCCAGTAGATCAGCCAGGTATGTGGTACATGCCTGTAATCCCTGCAGTTGAGAGGTTGAGGCAGGAAGATCATTGCAAGTTTAAGGTTATCCTAGGCTACATAGGGAGTTCAAGGCCAGCCTGAACTACATAATGAGACCCTGTCTCAAAAAACAAAACAAAACAAAGCAAACCAAAAAAACCCAAAATCTAGTAGAATTAAAGTTTTTTGGAACCCACACAATGCCTGTGAGATAAGTGGTGTTAACCCCATGTTCAGCCATGTCCAGTTGAGATT
This sequence comes from Heterocephalus glaber, assembly GCF_000247695.1. The sequence goes on along the minus strand of NW_004624789.1, from coordinate 11,956,041 downwards.
ATACAGGATTATAGAGTTTAAGTTCCCAAGATTTCAAAAGATGAATGGTTTTAATGCCTTTTGAATATATTTCTTGCCTACCATAATAAAAGACCTGATTTATTTTTAAATTGAATATCATGTGGTAAGAGCTTCCTATGTTTGTTTATGTGTGTATAGCTGTAAAGGTGAATAGGCTCCGTTGCCTTCCCAGTAGTATTAAAGCTTTGTATGTTAAACTGACATAGATATACATAATTAAGCATATTAAGTACAGTAAAGAGATTATGATAACGGAGATGAGAAAGACTGGCTTCAGAAAGGTTTTACACAGAATAACATTGAGCAAGTGTTTTCTTGTGGATGAGAGGAAGGCATTCTCAGCAAATACAATAGCATGTGCTAGCACGTGCAGTGGTACAGAGGTGAGAGTGTGTCTGCGTGCACACGTGTGTGTGTGTGTGTGTGTGTGTGTGATCATCCGTAGTTCCACAGCTGGAGCAGAGAAGTGTTAAAACTGAGGCATTGAGACCTGAATGGGAATCAAGGACCAGAATATAAGAGACTGTGTGTCCTGAAGAGTTTGAGCTTCATTATATCAGTGGAGAGCAGTTGAGGGATTTTCAAATAAGGGACCTGTATCCCTTTTAATATTTAAGTAAAATAACTGAGGGTGGCCAGTGGATTACAGGGAGGGAAGAAAGGAGTGAGACACCTGTTAGAACTTTACAAGGGCTTCCTTTGCTCACAAGGACTAACTTCAAAGGTATTAAAGACAGTATCAAACTTAATGATCACAGTTTTTTTCTTGAAGTCTGCTTCCTCTTCCTGCTTGCCACTTGTCTCATCCAAGATTTCTATCTAGTTAACTGCTGTTTATAAAACGCACACATAGACACATATACAATATATAAATCATTCATTACTTATTCATCATTCCTGGAATTACTTGCTATGTCTATAATTACTATTCTATAAATTCTATAAAAACATGAACTTTGCTTGTCATTTTTCAGTACAGTTCTTAGCACCTAGTACAGAGCCTGGCATGTGGAAATTCATTGAATACTTGGAATGGTGTTGAACTTCTGAGCAAAAGTTTGTAATACTATCAGTAGATAACAAATTTGAGAGACTGGGGACCTTGTAGCTTTCTGCATTTTATGGTAACTGAAGTCAGGAGCAGATGAGTAAAAGAAAAGAGCAATAAAGCTGTAAAAAAACATGAAGGAGCCAGGTGTGGTGGTGCACACATGTAATTTCAGCACTTGGGAGGCTAAGGCAGGAAGAACATCGCAAGTTTGAAGCCATCCTAGGCTACATAGTGACTAGTGAGACCCTGTCTCAAAAAAACAAAACAAAAACAAAAAAAGGAAGGTAAAAACATAAGTGAAAAAAAGCCAAGTTGAGAAAGCTGTATACCAGTATGATTCCAACTCTGAAATTCTGGACAAAGAAAAACTGGATGCAAAAAAAAAAAAAAATATTTGGCAAGAGGGGTGGATGTGTAGTTAGAACACAGAATTTTAGGGCAGTGAAACTCCTCTGTATGATATTTTAATGATGAGTGCATGTCATATATATTTATATAAACCCCTAGAATGCTTAACATCAAGAATTAACTGTGATCCAAAGTAATGTACTCTGGGTGATGATGTATCAGTGTACATTCATCAGTTGTAGCAAGTGCACCCTTCTGGTGAGAAATGTTAATTATGGGGGAGCCAATGCAGGTGTGGAGTTAGAGGGTATATGACAAATAACAAATCTCTGTACCTTTCATAATTTTTTCTGTGAACCTAAAACTGCTCTGAAAAACAAAATCTGTTTTAAAATAGCAAATTTCTGGTACATTTATTTTATCACCACTACTACAACAAAAAAGTATAGGGATGGAGAAGAGTAAACCATGTTACTGCTAATCAAAAGTAAACTTAGAATAACTTTTTTTTTTTTTTTGGTACTGGGGATTGAACTCGGGACCTTGCACTTGTGAGGCAGGCGCCAGAACCACTGAGCTAAATCCCCGGCCCTAGAATAACTTTTAATTTCAGGTAAAATTAACTTAAGAAGAAGGAAAACTAGAAGGGACAAAGGGGACATTAAGTGAAATTAAAGTACTGCTTCAGTTATCTGTTTGAGATATGTAGTGACACAAATTAATAAACCTCAGTTACAGGACTTCTGGCCTCAAAATTCACAGTACCAAATAATACACTGAAAGCTTCACTGTAGCCATATGAAATTGTATGTATTAGTTAACTGTTGCAACTTAATTCTTTTGAACTTTTTTCTACTCCCCAAATGCTCCTGTTTTTTTTTTTCATTTTATTGGAACTTCTCACTAATGTATTACAAGATATAACAGAAGTGATACTTATTTAGAGGAAGTACTATCAGTGATAAAAACAAAATTCTTGAAAGTGCTCTAAAAATTATAATGAAAGGTACATTGCTCTTCTTTTTTGACATATTTGTACAAGCTTCCTGCATATATGTTGGCTGCTGTTAAAGGAAGTATTTTTGCAAGTCACAGAGTTCATATCATTAAAAATCAGTAATCAATACATATTTATTAGTAATATGACTAAAATATGAATGGCTAAAGGGCCACATGTAATCAGTATCAGCACAACATTCTTATCTAAAAACACTTAATTTGAAATTTAACTAGAATAGTTTACAAAAAGTTTGCATTTTAAGTTGTATTTTATTGGCATTTGAATATGTTTAATATTCTTTCTGTTTTCTCTAGGGATAAGTAGTTTAAAAAATTGCATTCTTTTCCTAGAACAATATCAAAATTTATATCTAGCTTAACACAGTGACCTTACACTGTTCAGAGGAAGTGAACACATGTTCTATGCATAATCCCCTAGATAAATTCTACATCTGAACAAAGGAGCAATGAGATCAAATTTCAGTGTTTTTTCCTACACTGAATAAAATTAAAATTCAAAAATTACACTAACAGCCTTCTGTCCTTTATTATCAGTTGTAGTCTAATGGAATCCATCTAGGGGAGAAGAAGTAAGAAGTTAACGGGAATGGTGGTGAAGATATAGTTGGAAAAGGAGATGGTATGGTGGAGTGATTGATTGGTGAGAGTAAGAACTGGACCTCTGACATGCATTTTGGAAGTTGTTTTCCTAGTTGTAATAGTTTTTGGTCACTTTCTGCCTTGTGATGGTAAGTGAAAGTATCCTGGTCACAGATCATTGTTTTTCCAAGCGTAGAATACTAATCAATAAATTTGCAGATCCTATTGATACCCTTTTCTCTCTGTTAAAAGCTCTTGATGCCAGGAAAAAATAATTTGAGATCTGAAGACTAATAATTCTTTTCATCTTTAACTTGAAGAAAAACAAAGCATTCTGCTTACTTGTTTTAAAATTGGGGAGTGGAAATACAAAACTTTTTAGCATAACTGCTGTCCTTTGGCAGAAAACTATTCCCTGGGTTGTCCCTTAGTGAGCAGAACAGCATTACTGTTTGGGGCAAATGAGACTGAGCCAAGAACTAAACTAGATCTTCAGCCTGATATTTCCTAACTTTGGGTCTAAGTTTGCACTTCTCAAACTCAGCACTATTTACATGTATAGAGCCTGTCTTTCTTTGTTCTGGAGACTGTCCTGTTCACTGTAAGATATTTTAGCAGCATTCTTGGCCTTTTCAACTGGATTTCAGCAACATCCCTCCCTCTCCATTTGTGATGACTAATAATGTGTTTAGATACTGCCAAGTGGGAGGTAAAATCACTCTTATGGGATCTTGAACCTCTCCTTTGGGAAACACTGCTCTAAGTGTGTCAGATGATTTATTGATCAAGAATCTTTTCCAGGTTTTAGTTTTAAATATTTTGTCACATTTCAAGTATTTTTGGTTCAATAGCTGTAAAAATTAACCCGGAAACACGTTAATTTAGAAGTAAAAGGACAGAGTCTTTCCTTCATTTGAGAATTTAACATTATGACCTTTGAGTATGGGTTTTGTATATTTCAGACTGCAGGTGGCAGCCCATTAGTGGGTCATGGAATCATTTAGTGGGTCAGGAATATGCATGCGGAAGTGTATAGGGTCATGAAGTAAAATATATTTCTCACTTTAGAATAATAGAAAAACATGCAAAGCTAGCTGGCCTAGTGAATGTACAACCTCTTTTAAACCGGACTATTCTAAGCATTTACTCTGTATCAGTAGGAGACAGTTATGCTATTTATCTATTTATCTGTTTATCTTTTTTTTTTTGGTGCCAAGGATCAAACTTCAGTCCTTGCA